>JAABKJ010075445.1:213056737-213403586 GCA_011634705.1 Andricus grossulariae | reverse complement strand
CTAAATTTTGTTTAAAATTTTTAAAATCGTTGCAGGTTTCAAATTATTCCTGAAATTTTTTCAAAACTTCTCAATATCTTTTTAAATAAGTAGAATTTTTCCTAAAGATTTTTTCAAAATTCTGCAAAATGAAAAAATTGTCTTAAAATCTTCCAGAAACTTTTCGGACAATTTTGGAAATCTTTTGAAATGTTTACAAATTTATTTCAATTTCATCTTAAACTAAATTGTTCAAAAAAAGATTTATTTTAGTATTCATAAGAATCTTTAAAAGAACACTTTTTTATTCCCTTGAAACCTTTCAAATCAAAAAAAGGTAGACTTTTATGCAAAACAGATGAGCTTTTGAATAAAAAAAACGAAGTTTTAATAAGAGTTGAATTTTAATTTAGGAAAGACTTTTTAAGAAATAGAAAAAAACGATAAAAATGTTAAATTTTCAAACCAGGAAGAAAAGCTTTCTGCAAAACCAAAAAGACGATTTTCCTGCAAAATGTTTAAGTTTTTAACGAAAAAAAAATTAATTTTAAACCAAACAGTCAGATCTTCCAACAAATAGTTCGATTTTTCGTTGAAAGAATTAATTTTCAGTTTAAAAACTAATTTTTAACCAAAAAACGAACTTTCAACCAATTATATATCCCTAACCAAAAAAATGAAATTTGATGAATGTAGTTCAACTTCCAAACAATGAGTTAAATTTTCGACCTAAAAATATAAATTAAAAAAACCAAATAGTTAAATTTTCAACAATGAGGATTAATTTTAAAAAAAATGTCGAATTTTTAACCAGAACAGATGAATTTTCAAGTCAAAAAGATGAATCTTTAATAAAAATTGAATTTTGAATTTGAAAAGATTTTTTAGTCAATAAAAAATACAATAAAAATTTTTAATTTTTTTAAACCAGAAAGAAGAGCTTCTCTCAAAACAGTGGAATTTAAAACCAAATGATAGAATTATCAACCAAATAGTTGAAGAATCAACCAAATACATAATTTTTTAACCATAGAAATGAATATTTAACTAAAATGATGAATCTTCAACTGAACAATTTTTTTAATTAAGTAGTTCAAAGTTCTACCAAATAGTTGAATTTTTACAAAACTGTTAAATTCTCGAGTCGAAAGTACGAATTCTCTTCAAAAAACTTGAATTTTGAACCAATAAAGGTGAATTTTTAACGATAAGGTTCATTTTCATTCAAAACAGAATTATTTTCAACCAGAAATTTGCAGTTTCAACCAAAAAAGAATAGATATCTACGAAAAGAAATTAATTTCCAAACCAAAAAAGAATAAAAAAATTTAATCAAATTGTGGAATTTTCAAGTAAAAAAGACGAATTTTTACAACAAAACAGTAAAATATTTATTAATGAAAGAGGATGACTTAGAACACTTAGAAGCATTTTACTTGGTCGAAAATTCATTTTTATGGTTAAAAATTTAACTATTTTGATGAAAATTGATCTTTTTGGTTTATAATTCAACGATTTGATTGAAATTTCATGTATTTTGTTGAAAATTCGTTTTTTTTGGTAGGAAATTGATATACTTGGTCAATACTTCATATCTTCGGTTAAAAATTCAAATATTTTTTTGAGAATTCATGGTTTTTTGAAGAAAATCAATTTTTGATGAAAATTCACGTGTTTTGTAGAAAATTCTTATTTTATAGTAGAAAAATCAATCTACTTGGTCGAAAATTCATCTTTTTGGTTGAAAATTCCACTATTTAGTTGAAATTTTATGTATTTGTTTGAAAATTCTTCTTTTTTGGTAGAAAATTAATCTACTTGGTCAAAAATTCATCCTTTTGGTTAGAAATTCAACTGCTTTGTTGAAAATTCATCTTTTTGGTTGTAGAAAATCAGTCTTTGTTAAAAATTCTGCTCTTTTAGTAGTAAATTAATCTACTTGGTCAAAAATTCATCTTGTTGGTTAGAAATTTAATTTTTTTGTTGAAAATTCGTCCCTTTTTTTGGTATTAAATAAATCTTTGTTGAACATTCATTTTTTTTAATTTTAAATTTGTATTTTTTTGGTAGAAAATTAATCTTCGTTGAAAGATTATCTTGTTGGTTGAAAATGCAACCATTTGATTGAAATTTCATGTACTTTGTTGAAAATTTTTCATTTTTGGTAGAAAATAAATCTACTTGTTCAAAAATTCATCTTTTTGGTTAAAAATTTAACTATTTTGATTACTATTCATCTTTTTGGTTGAAAATTCAACTATTTGGTCGAAATTTTATGTATTTTGTTAAAAATTCGTCTTTTTTAGAAAAAATTGATCTAGTTGGTCAAAATCGAATCTTTTTGGTTGAAAATGTAACTATTTTGTTGAAAATTCGTCGTTTTTTAAAAAAATTTTTTAAAATTTATTTATTTTGTCGAAAATTTGTATTTTGTAGTAGAAAAATCAATCTGCTTGGTTGAAAATTCATCTTTTTGGTTAAACATTTAAATATTTTGTTGAAAATTCGTAGTTTTTTGTAGAAAGAAATGTTCTAACGGAATTATGGTTCTGATTAGGAACAGGAAATTTTCTGTAAGAATTGCAATTTTCACTTTGAATGGGGAATTTATGAAAAAAATTATGATTCTGTTTTGGAGGAGGGAATTTTTGAATGAAAGTTGTAATTCAGATCTGAAACAAGGAATTTTGCAAAAGAGTTATGATCCTGACTTGGAATGCTGAACTTTCGAAAAGAATCATAATTCAGATTTGCAACAGGGAATTTTTGAGAAAAATGATACTTTTGAGTTGGTTGAGGGAATTTTTCAAAAGAATTTCAATTCTGACGCGGAACAGTGCACTTTTTGAAACAATTGAAGTTTTTCTTGGAATAGTTAATTATCGAATTGAACTATGATTCCGATTTAGAACAGGAAATTTTTGAAAAGAATGGTAATTTTTCGTGATTTCAGGAAATTTTCCATAAGGAATTAGAATTCTGATTTGTTAGAGGACATTTTTGAGAAGAATGATAATTTTCACTTGAAACGGGCTATGTTGGAAGGGAATTATGATTCTGATCTGAAAAAGGGAATTTTCGAATGGAAGTTGTAATTCAGATCAAGAATGAGGAATTTTCCAAAAGAGTTATAATTCTGACTTGAAATGCGGAATTTTCGAAAAGGATCATGATTCAGATTTGGAACAGAGAATTTTCGAGAGAAATGATAACTTCTTAAGTCGGTTGAGGAAATTTTTCAAAGAATTTTAATTCTGACTCGGAACAGTGCATTTTTTAAAAAAAATTAAAGTTTTCTCTTGAAATAGTTAATTATCGAACGGAAATACGATTCTGATTTAGAACAGGGAATTTTTGAAAAGAATGGTAATTTTTCGTGGGTTCCGGAAATTTTCTATAAAGAATTAGAGTTCAGACTGGAAGAGGACATTTTTGAGAAGAATGATAATTTTCACTTGGAACGGGCTATGCTGGGAGGAAATTATGATCCTGATCTGTAAAAGGAAATTTTCGTATAAAAGTTGTAATTCAGATCAAGAATGAGAAATTTTCCAAAAGAGTTATAATTCTGACTTGGAATGCGGAATTTTCGAAAAGAATCATGATACAGATTTGGAACAGGGAATTATGTCTACTATACTTTCGATAGAGGTTTTCACGCCCTTTTGAGTGAACGTGGACATTTTTTGGAAACACAAAATTTGACCTTCAAACTTGAAGTTCAAAAATAAATTTCATTTTTTTCATAGAAGAATCTTTTCTTGATTTTTTTTAGGCTAGAAAGAAAGCTTAGGTTTTTTCTTTGAGTACCTTGAGTTTAAAAAGTAAAATATTTGTATTCTTAATTTGAAGAAAATACGTTTTAAGTGTTTCATTTAAATTTGCGTGTTGTTTTTCGATTTGAGGGGGAAAACAATTCCTATTACAAAATAAAAATGCCGAATAACTATTTATTTTTTAAGCCTAATACTTGAGAAAATTCAAAAAGATTTTTGAAGATTTCAGATATGTCGAATCAAAGTTTCAGCAAAAGAGCTCATTTTTAACCAAATATTTGAAGTTTCAACCAACAAAAGATAAATTCTAAACCAAAAATGTAATCGATACTTGATATTTCAATCAAAAAAGATTTTAATTTTAAACCAAGTGCAGTTGAACGTGTCTACTCATGATTAATTTTCAACTATTTGTATTTTTAACCATAAAAGATTAATTTTTCACTAAGAGACGAATTTTCTACAAAATAGCTTCATTTTTCAACCCGAAAGTATGAATTTTCAATAAAAAAGTAATTTTAATCAAAATAAATGTCCAATAACGCTTGCGCACGTGCGCCAATGTTATAAGTGACTATTTCTACCAATGAAAATTTCAATTTTACTTTTTAATTTCTTGGTTATTAAAAGAAAAGGCCCTAGATTTTTTTTCTAACCTGAAGAACATTGCAAAAAATGTCCTTCTATGAAAAAAGTCGAGTTTATTTTTCAGTTGAATTTTCAAAGGCCAAATATTTATTAAAAAAGAAAGCTTATGATAATTGTAAATGGTGTGAAAACCCCTTTTGAAACTATACTGGAAAGAATGATTTTTACCGCCATCAGAAGATTTACAAATATCGCCAAATAGTTGGTATATTTTCGAAAAGCACTAATCGTTTATTTTAGTAAATAATGAAAATCCCTATTTTAACCTCAAAGCTCTGTAACGGAAAACCGTCAGCTTTCTTTTGGATTTCAAAAATATTTCAATACTTTGAAGTGATTCTAAAGTATTTTAAGGATTTTAGGTTATTTAAAAAAATTCCGATTAGTTTGTGAGGATTTGAAGGTATTCTTTTTTAATTCCAAGGAATTTTCAAGAGCTTTAACAAGTTTCGAGGTTATTATAGGTATTATAGGTTATTTTAGCGTTTTACACCAGAAATAGTTTTTTTTTTTACTTATATATTATATACATGTTGTTATTTCATTATATCTTATTATTTATTTATAATGAATTATTTACACCAGAAATCGGTTTTTTGTACTAAATCATTAGATTTCAAAGATTAACATTTTTTTGAACAATTTAAGGTTATGCTCGCGTGTTGTTAGTTATTGATTTTTTGAACAGTTTTAGGTTATAATTACATTTTTCGCAGAAAATCGTTCAATAACTTGAAGGGATTTCAGAGGATTTGAAATTTTTAGGAATTTTCAATTAATTCCAATATTTCTCAATCTCAAAGACGTCAGGGTTATTTTTTGAAATCCGATTTAAAATCCGGATTTGAAATCCGAAGAATTGTTAAGGGTTTTAGGGTATTTTTAAAAATTCCAAGGAATTTTTAAGTATGTCAAATATTTTACGAAATTTTTAATATATTTCAATCATTTTAAGCGATTCTAAAGTATTTTAAGGATTTTAGGGTATTTCCAAAAATTGCGATGAGTTTGTGAGAATTTTAAGGTATTTTTTTAAATTCCAAGGATGTTTCAAGAGCTTTAAAAAGTTTTAAGGGATTTCAAATGATTTTAAAGGATTTCAAATACCTTAGGGTATTTTTAAAAAATTCAAAGGATTTGAATATATATTAGGGTTTTTAAAAGATTCCACAAATTTTCAATTGACTGCAATAGCTTGAAGGTATTTCAAAGGATTTGAATTTTTTTAGGAATTTTCAATTGATTTAAATATTTCCTAATCTTGAAGACGTCAGGGTTTTTTTTCGAAATCCGAAGAATTTTTAAGGGTTTTAGGGTATTTTTAAAAATTCCTAGGAATTTTTAAGTATGTAACATATTTTAGGATATTTTTAATAGATTTCAATCATTTTAAGCGATTCTAAAGTCTTGACTGAAAAATCTTTTTTGTTTGAAATATCACCTACTGAATTTATCGTTGAAAATTGATCTTTTTGGTTAAACATTTTATTATTTGGTTGAAAAGTTGAATAGTTAAAAATTCAACTATTTTGGCGGAAAATTTATATTTTTCGGCTAAAAATACAACAGCTTGATTAAAAAAATCTTGTTTTTTTTTTCAAATTAAAAATGATGTTTGAAAATGACATTTTTGGTTCGAAATTCATATTTTTTGATTGAAAAGTTTATTGTTTTGTAGAAAACTCGTTACTTCAGCTAAAAACTTTAACAATTTGGTAGAAAATTCATTTATTTGGTTGATAATTCAAATATTTGGTTGAAAATGACATTTGTTGTTGAAAATTCATATTTTTGGGTTGAAAATTTTACTGTTTTATAGAAAATTCTTCTTTTTGGCTTCAAAATTCAACAATTTCCCTTAGATTTTTTTTTCTTGACTGAAAAATCTTTTTCGTTTGAAATATCACCTACTACACTTTTCGTTGAAATTTGATTTTTTTGGTTAAAAATTTTATTATTTAGTTGAAAAGTTACTTAATTTGTTGAAAATTCAACAATTTGGTAAAACTTATATTTTTGTAGAAAGATTCATCTCTCGGGTTGAAAATTTAAATATTTGGTTGAAAATTTATGTAATTTGTTCAAAATTCAACTATTTTGGTAAAAAATTAATCTTTTTGTTTAAAAATACAACTGTTTATTTAAAAAAAAATGTTTGTTTTTTTTTAAATTAAAAATGAAGTTTTTTATTGAAAATTCACATTTTCGGGTTGAAAATTGAACTATTTTGTAGAAAACTCGTTACTTTGGTTAAAAAATTTAACAATTTGGTAGAAAATTCATTTATTTGGTTGATAATTCAAATATTTGGTTGAAAATGACATTTTTTGTTGAAAATTCATATTTTTGGGTTGAAAAGTTTACTGTTTTAAAGAAAATTCTTCTTTTTGGCTTGAAAATTCAACAATTTCCTTCAGATTTGTTTCTTTCTTGACTGAAAAATCTTTTTTGTTTGAAATATCACCTACTGAATTTATCGTTGAAAATTGATCTTTTTGGTTAAACTTCAAATATTTTAGTGATTTGAAACGAATACAAAAAATTTCAGAAAGATTTCACAAGTATTTCAAAGAATTCATAAGAATTTAAAAAGATTTCAAAATTTCAAATATTTCAACATGAGTATAGTAGACCAGATTTCTAAGATTACAAAATATTTCAAAGATTCGAAAATTCAAAAGATTTCCCAGACTTCAAATATTCCCCAAAGACTTCAAATATTCCAGTGATATCAAACGAATGCAAAATATTCCACAAATATTTCAAAGAATTCTTAAGGATTTAAAAAGATTTCAGGAATTTTAAAGATTTCAAAAAAAATTTCAAATATTTCATAAAGATTTCATAAAGATTTTAGAACATATCAAATATTTGAAACAATTTCAAAATTTTGTAGAAGATTAAAAAAAATTGCACGAAAAATTTTAATATTTCAATGATTTCAAACGAATATAAAAGATTTCAAAACTATTTCAAAGAATTCATAAGGATTTTAAAATATTTCAACATCGGTACAGTACATAAGATTTAATAGATTTCCAAACAGTTCGAAGATTTTAAACATTTTCAATCTTTTTTAGAAGATTTCAAAAGATTTTAAATATTCCAGTGATTTCAAACGAATAAAAAAGATTTCACAAATATTTTAAAGAATTCATAAGGATATCAAAAGATTTCAAGAATTTCAAAGATTTCAACCAGAGTATAGTAAACCAGATTTCTAAGATTTCAAAGATTTGAAATTGCAAAGATTTGAAAATTCAAAAGATTTGAAATATTGTAATGATTTAAAATTAATACAAAAGATTTCAGAAATATTTCAGAGAATTCTTAAGGATTTAAAAAAAAGATTTCAGGAATTTCAAAGATTTCAAAAAAGGTACAGTACACCAGATTTCAAAACATTTCAAAGATTTTAAATGATTTTAAACGAACAAAAAAGACTTCACCCACAAATATTGAAGAAAGATTTCACAAATATTTCAAATATTTCATAAAGATTTCATAAAGATTTCAAAAAATTTCACAAATATTTCAAAGCTTTCACAAAAATTTCAAAGATTTCATAAAAAATTCTTAAAGATTTCAAAAGAATACTAGAATTTCAAAATGATTAATTTTCTACCAAAAAAGTATAATTTTTGATAAAATACATGAATTTTCAACCAAATATTTTAATTTTTAATGGAATTTTTAACCTAATAGTTTAATTTTCAACCAAACAGGTTGAATTAAATTAATAAATAAATTAAATTCGACTATTTGAATTTGATTCGAATTCTCTATTAGTTAATAAGTTTTTAACTGAATAAAATAAATTTTCAACGAAGTAGTTTAAAAAATATTAAAGTTTCAGTATAAAAAGTAAAAGAATTTTCAACCAGAGAAACCAAATTTCAACTAAAATGATTAATTTTCTACCAAAAAAGAATATTTTTCAACAAAATACATAAATTTTCAACAAAATATTTTAATTTTTAATGGAATTTTCACCCTAATAGTTGAATTTTCAACCAAAAAGGTTAATTTTTATACAAAAGAAGAAGAATTTTTAACAAAATACGTCAATTTTCTAAGAAATACTTAAATTTTAAGCTAAAAAGATAAAATTTCAACAAAAAATAGAATATTTAGTTTTCAGTTATAGAAATATGTTTTAAAGAAAATAAAATAAAGTTTTAACGAATTAGTTAAATTTTCCTCCATACAAACGAAGTTTCTACCCAAAAAATCAAATTTTGATTTAAAAAAATGCTGACAATAAATTTAATCAAATTTTTAGTTCAAAAAATTAATTTTCAATAAAAAAACTAATTTTTAACAAAAGAAATGAATTTTTAACCAAAAAGATTAATTTAATACGAAACAAGAATAATTTTAAACAAAATTCATGAATTTGCAACCCAATATTTTAATTTTTAATTGAAATTTTAACCGAATAGTTTAATTTACAACCAAAAACGTGAATTATTCTCTTAATATTTTTTTGTATCATTTAAAAAACATAAAAAATACATTGTCAAAGTATTTCCGAATTCATTTAGTATTCATTAAAGTAGAATTAAATTCGACTATTTGAGTTAGATTCGAATTTTCTATTAGTTTTCATTTACCACGTTTTCTGGACATATTTGCCACATGAATGTATTGGATGTAAATTTTTTAGAAGATTCCTGAAAATAAAAACTGTTAAATTAAACCAAAATTTTATCTTGACTCATCTGTAGAATCAACAATTCACGGATATCACTCGGGAGCCTAGTGTGCCTAGTCCTTCGAATCCATCTATTTGCTCTTGCTAGGCGGCCCATCGCGTGTGCCGCTCTAGCAGTTACCGTAATATGTAGGGGTTCTTCACATAGTATCAATACTATCAACGATGTGAGTGTACTCCTCATTGCTCCAGTCAACCCCCCAAATGCTAGTGTTTGTAATTTTTCGTTACCTGTCCTGCATTGTTTCGAGCTCAGGCCGTGGTCACTAGACCACTTCCCCATGTAGGAGCCTGCGTTGTAGGACAGCAGAGTAGAGCCATACAAGCATTTCAGGCCCCAGTCCCCACGTCAACCCAAAGGCTCTCCTGCTAATACAAAAAGTCGTGACAACCTTCCTGCACTGGGTCTCCAGGAGCTTTGCCCAGTTCAGCTTGCTATCTAGGATTACTCCTAGATATCTAACCGAATCTGAAAACGTCAGCTGTCCACCGAAAAAAGTACAGGAGCGTCAACTTTTGAAATTTAATATTTTTCGTGAAAATGACCAAGTTGGTCTTTTCAGGATTTACCGAGAGCCCTGAGCTACCGCAACAGAGCTCTACAATGCGTAGCACCGACCTTGTGAGACCCATCAGCATCTCCAGATGAGCCCAGCTGACTAGGATTACAAAGTCATCCGCATATCCCTGAATATAATACCACTCATAATAGATTTAATACTTTCACGATGAATTCGTGAACTCCTTGGATTCCAGGAATTCCTTCAATTCCGAGAATTCAATAAATATCTTTAATTCCTTCAATCTTATTAATTTCGCGGATTTCGTGAATTTTGCGAATTCGATAAGTTCTCTGAATTCCGTGAATTCCATTAATTCCGCGAATTCTGTTAATTTTGGGAATGCCATGTATTTCTGGAATTCCATGAATTCCATGAATCCGTTGAATTTCATTAATTCCTTGTATTCCAATTATTCCTTAAATTCCATGAATTAGGCGAGTTTCATTAATTTCGTGAATTCCAATACATCTATAGGAATGCTCGATAATGATTTCACACTTTACAGCACTTACAATACATGTATTGTAATCTTGAAACATTTCCGAATTCTTCAAAAACTTTTCAAGAATCACATACGGAGGGTTTCAAAGGAATAAAAAAAATTTCTTTAAATTCCTGGAAAAATTTCAAAGGATTTTTTATTTTAAAATAAAAATAAAATAAATAAAAATGAAATGAAATTTAAAAAGATTTTTGAATATTTTTAAAGATTTCTGAATAATATAAAAAAAATCTGGAAAACTTTAGGTCAATTTTTTTTATTTTGATAAATTTGTAAAATTTTTTGGAAAAATGAATATCATTTAAAAAGATATATAAATGTTAAAATTTTCATTTATTTATTAAACATTGAAAAAGATTTGAAGAAAATAATAACAAAATGTAGATTTTTGAAGGCTTCGAAATAAAATTTTGAATAAAAATTTCAGAAAAAACGCGACTGTCTACCTCTATTCTGAAATAAAATTGCTAAAACAATTATAAATTGTTTAAAAAATGTATTTAAACATCTGATTATCAGTAAAAAGTAGTATTTTATGCATCAAAGAAGATCGTTTAAAAAAAACCGCGAAAAAATCATAATTAGCGTCCAATTTGCAAAACCTAATGTTTTACTCATGGGGCTTTTTTCAAACCCTATAAAGCAGACTTATGGGGTTACTATTCAAAAAATTTCAAAAACTAATTTTTTCATGGGAAATACGAGTCAAACTTCATGGGGTTTGCAAACCCTCTAAATATCATTTTAAAAAACGCAAAGATTTTTTTAATGATTCCAACAAATTTAAGAGTGATATACATGAAAATTTCAAAAAAATTTCCAATGAATTTTTAGACCACCCTAATGGACACCCTTTGGCTGTTTTTCTTTTCAATTTCAAACCTTTTGTCCACTCTCCACTCAGAGTGTGGTGATAATTAATAAAATTTAATAAAAATATGCATTTAAACAAATTATAATTGTTTATAACTATCTTCTCTTAGGGTAGGTTAAAAATTTGCGGGTTTTTCTAAAATTTACAGATATTGTTTAACTTTTCGGTTAGAAAGAAATAATAAATATTATTATTAATTTAGACAAAAAGGCCACATTGTCATAGAATTAATATTTCTATGGGGAAGAGATGTCATTTATCAATTTAACTTTCATTTACAATCTCAAATACAATTACATCCTTCTAATTTTAACTAACAATACAAAATTATAAACGTTTATAATTTTATTCTATTCAACTTTCAATTTCATTTTCGAAGAATAAAACGTCCTTCTAATTGTCACTAATAATGCAATATTCAACAATTAAAAATCTGTATTCATCCTGTGCTATTTTTATTAGAAAACATTAAAATTTCAATTATTTTTGGAATTTAAAGAAGTTTAGACAATTTAAAAAATGTGTTCATCCTAGGCTTATTTATCTTTAAAGAAAAAGGAATCAACTAAGATTATCTTTCCGGCGACTTTTTTCTATAATGCTTTGCAAATTTACTAAAATTATTTATTATTTCAACAAATTAAGGATTTGACTTTTTTCAACATATAGGCTCAATTTGTTTACGGAATCACCGAAAAGGTATTTCCAATAACTATTATCTACAATAATTTTTGCTGTCATTTTTTGCAAAGCCGGGTAAAAATAAAAGTTATTGAAGTAAAAATTAATTTCATGTTATTTAATTGAACTTCATTTCCAAATAAAATAATTGCGTTTCGTTTTGTTGAAAATTCGTCTTTTTAGGTAGAATATCCTTCTTCTTTGAAAATAGTTGAAAATTTATCGATTTTTTTTTCAAAAAACTCGTTTTTGGTTGTTGTTAAAAATTCATTTATTTAGTTGTAAATTAAATACTTCATTGAAAAAATGCTTTTATTTGGGTTCAAAATTAATGTTTCTGACTGAAAATATTACTATACCATTTCTGATTGAAAATTCAACTGTTTTATTAAAAAATTATTTTAGAAAATTGTTTTACCTTGTTTCATGAATAAACTAAAGAAATGTATGTTCAATTTGTGTAGAGAAGGCAATTTTTCTTTTTTTGAGTTTGAATTTTCGCGGGATTTTGACTAGGGCAGCTAGTGCTTCTTACCGATTAGAAAACCACCTACTCTCAGAAAAATTATAAATGGAAAAATTGAAAAAATCTGGTTGAAAATTCGTCTTTTTAGATAGAATATTATCCTTATTCTTTGAAAATAGTTGAAAATTTATCGATTTCATGACAATCAATAGATTCCAATAATTTGAAAGGATTTCAGAAGATTTTAAAGGATATGAAATATTTTAGGGTATTTTAAAGTATGCCAAGAAATTTTAAAGAGATTTTCAAAGATTCCAAAGGATAGGAAATATTTTAGGATATTTTAGAAGATTTGAAGGAATTTTTTAGAGAATTCAATAATTTAGAGGGATTTTCAGAGATTTAAAAGTATTTGAAATATTTTAGGGTATTTCAAAGGATTTAAAGGAACTTTGAAGATATTTTTAAATTTTTTCAAGGTATAGGAAATATTTTATGATATTCTGAACGATTTCAAGAAATTTTCAATAGATTTCAATAATTTAAAGTGATTTCAAGAGATTTCAAAGGATTTGAAATACTTTGGGGTATTTTAAAAGATATCAAGTAATGTGAGAGAGATTTTAAAAGATTTAAAAGAATATGAAATATTTTAGGGTATTCTGAAAGATTTCAAGGAATTTTCAAGAGAATTAAATAATTTCAAGGGCTTTCAAAAAATATTTTAAAGTATGTGAAATTGTTTAGAGAATTAAAAAATCAATAATTTGAATGAATTTCAGGGAAATATTTTAGGTTACCTTGAAAGATTCCAAGTAATTTTGAATATATTCTAATAATTTAAAGGAATTTCAGAAAATGAAAAAAATATCAAAAGTATTTCAGTTTTTATTTCAAGAAGATTTAAACAGATTTACAGAGGATAGGAAATATTTTAGGGTATTTTAAAAGAATCGAAGGAATGTTCAATCAATTTCAATAATTTAAAGGAATTTCATAGGATCTAAAATGTTTTAGTGTATTTCAAAAGATTCCAAATAATTTTCAGTAGATTTTAATAATTTTAAGGGATTTAAAAAGATTTAGAAATTACTGAAAAGGATTTATGGTATTTTGAAAGATTCAAAGGTATTTTAAATAGACTTGAACAATTTCAAGGGGTTTCAAAAAATATTTCAAAATTTGTAAAATATTTTAGTGTATTTTACTTGATTCCAAGCAATTTTCACTAGATTTTAATAGTTTGAAGGAATTTCAAACAATTTAAAAAGATTTACAAAGGATTAAAAATTATTAAGGTTACTTGGTGAAGATTGATCTGTTTTTGGTAAAAATTCAACTATTTTGTTGAAAATTCGTGTTTTTTTTTTGTAGAATAGTTAGTTGAAACTTCATCTTTTACGTTTAAAATTCATTTCTTTGGTTCAAAATGTAACTATTTTGTTTTTAAAATTTGTTTGTTTTTTGGTTAAAAATATATTTTTCTAATTGAAAATTTAACTATTCTATTTTTTTGTTGAAAATTCATCTTTTTGGTTCAAATTTCAATTACTTTGTGAAAAAAGGAAATTCGTAGTTTTTGTTTAGTTAAAAATTCATTTATGTTGTTGAAAAATCGTCTTTTTTGGTCTAAAAATTCAATTATTTTGGTATAAAATTCATATTTTCATGTTAAAACTCAACTGTTTCCCCGGAAAATCATCTTTTTGGCGTTAAAATTCAACATTATGGTCTAGAAAAATGAAAATTTGGTCAAGAAAAAATCAGGGATTTTCAAAACTGGGATTTTGTAGCTGGACTGGGAATTTTACAAATTTTTATTTAAAAAATCTGTCCAACTTTGATTTCAACAGTTTTTAAAAATAATTACTCAAATTTTTATCTTTTTCAAATATGACATCATTCACTTTAGAATGCGTAATTCAAAAATCTTTCACTTTAAAAATTTTCCATTTTAGATTTTAATTTTTTGGCGTACATTTTAATTAAAAGAATTTTAAAATGCAGTTCAAAGACTTAAACAATTAAAAATTGGCAGCGTTTGAAATCGAAGATTTTTAATAAAAAATATGTTTAGTTGATAAACTGTGAATATAAATTAATTAATTAATTTAAAAATTGAACTGTACTTTCAGGATTAAAAAGTGAATAAAAATTGATTTTACAACACGATTCGGAATCGGTCTACAATTTTAGAATTTCCAGGTTTTAACGTTAAAAGTTAAATGGTTTCAATTGGAAAGTCTTATTAGTTAAACAAATGCAAACGCCCGATTGAAACTTTATAAGCTATTTTCAATTTCAAAATAACTTCAAAATAATATATTTATAATTAAAGGCTTTTATTAAATTTCAAGTATTGTTTCAGTATAGAATGTTCCATTTTTAAACCATTTAATTAAAAAACATTATTGCCGAAAAACAGCAAAGCCTTACATTACCCTCTACAGTTGGTATTATATACCAGCAAGAGTTCACAAAGCTCTTCTCCACGGTGCCAAAATTATCAAATCATTTTTTCTTCCTATTCAAGAATTAACAGAAGAGGTTCAAGAAGCGACTAATGAAGTCTTCCATTATATCCGAGAATTCAACACTCGAAAATGTAGCAGAAAGGCTACTTATACAGATCATGAGCGCAAAATGTTGATTTCAATTAATTCAAAAATAGTATTTCATGAACAAAAGTGGAAGGAAAAGGTCATTCTACTCGATTCTGAAGCTGCGGTCTTATTAAAAGAATAAAAGTAAAAAAAACTTAAACTGAAAGGACTGAGATTGAAAAATAACAACTTTTTCGTCGGCAAATACTCAAATAATGTATATGTTCATTCAAATAAAATCATAGAATTTATCAACTATCATAAAAGTTGCTGAATTTATTATGAAGATCCCAATTAAAGAGTCTGAAATCCAAAAAAATAATTTTTTCGTCGACAGATGACCCAACAATGCATTTGTTTATAGAATTTGTATTGAAAAAATCATGAAATTAATAAAAAAAATTATGAATTTTGCTGAAATTATCATGAAGTTCTTAATTATCGGTACGGATACAATAAGGGGACGAACGCTCGAAAACCCGAAAAAGGATTGTCCAAGCGTCTTGCGATATCCAAATTTTAAAGTTCAAAAAATCAAATTAAAAAATATGGGCTTGTAGAGAATGATGAGACAGAACTTTTTTCTGTTTAAAGTTCTTCTTTCCGATGAATATTTTTAATAATAAAATTGAAAGAGGGGGTAAAAAATTTGATCAAATTCAATTATTTTTAAAACATAAATCGTCTTCACTCAGACAAATATTATTGAAACTATTAGAAATTTGATACGAACACGGATTATTTCCCAGCAATCCTTACTAAATGAAAAAAAGATGTAAAACTGTTATTTTTTTAATAATAATTGATTGCAGATTGAGACCGGGCGGTAAGCACGTTTTTTTAGTTTCGGCAAAGAAAAGTATCGACTTAACTTTAAAATTGAAACAGTCAAAGCAAAGGTAATGGTAAATCTTGTTTTCCAAAGTGGCATCAATCTCTCTATGCACCTCACGATGTGTGGCTGAACGTTTAAGCTTTACAACAGACAGATGATGAGTCTATTGAAGGTTGCATCCAAAGCTTCCCAGTAATCAATCCAGGCCACCGATAGATAGCTCTGGTTGGATGCTGCACTTTTGCAGACACATCTATCGATGAGCAGTTTCTCTTGTCATCCTGCTACGCCTTCCTTTGAGAAGCGTTTTTCTTACATCTCTCACCACACAGGTCTGATTGTCGGAACAATCCTATCATTTGGGATGGCTGTGAAGATCTTATACTGTGTATTCAGACAAGTGATTAGCCTTTGATTCTTAGGATCAAGTAAGTTGCCCATCTTAGGCAGGAGCACTGTGAGCCCTTCCACCAACCACTCCGGAATAGGCTTTTCCGACATTGGATATCAGGTAAAAATGCGGGCCAGGTGATGGTGGCCTGGAGGAAAATTCTTTCACCAGAAGGTCTTGATACTACCTGGTCGCGGAGCGCAATATTTCTTTATAAATCTTAATACTTTTTTCACCTTCTCGGTAGTGGTGAGTGGGCTTTCCTCCTCAGGTGTTAGAAGGCGTTGCACATCTCCTTGAAGTCATTCATGTTCTCTGAATCTTCTTTCCGTGGTCGAAAGTAACTGAAGGATCTTGGTAGAGTCGAGATGTGTCAGAGAAAAACTGTTCGTTTTCTCTGAGCCACCTCTTCCTCCGCTCTAGACAGCTCCTAGCGTCAAAAAGTAACCGTATTCAGTCAAAAGTGTGCTACTTGATGGTCAGCACTTTCGAATTGTCAAATGTGTGATGACGGATCCACAGTTCGCGCGCAAACTGTCGAACATTGGCGGTGAAATTCCTGCCAGGTGTTATGTGGTCAATCACACACTGAATGCGGGATGCGTACTGTTTTTCTCAGCCTATTTTTGTGCTGAGTTGATGCATTCGTCTTTTGGTCTTACAATCAGCAGTTGGTTTTTGGTTTGCGATCGGCATCCGCCAGAGCCCTTGTTGCATTTTACACACTACAATGGACATTCCAGAGGCCAGATTCTTCGGAAAAATCTCCACGAAGCTGAAAAGTATGGAAACTCCTAGAAATTTCAACTCAACTCATTTTCAAGGTCATTTTGAAGTCAGCTTTGTTTTTTTTTAATGGGAACCCCCATTTTTGGTGCCATAATCGAAAAGAGCGCTATATTTTACTTTCGGGTATGTGTTTGGGTCGAGGGTTAACGTGACCTCTGCAGGTCGAATGAAGGTCACAGTACGCTGCCATAGGACCACGTAGGAGTCCCGCAGAATTAGCGAAAAAAATTAACCAAGGTCATAACCCCGGGTAAGTTTCAACGAGGAATCTAAAGGTGCCCTTGGATTTGACCTTGAACCTTGAAATGAGTTTCAAGGTCAACTTCCAGGACACTGTTTGATTTCTCGTTGAAAGTTACCTAGGGTATGACCTTTTTTTTAACAAACCACAGAGATTTCTAGTGGTTTCCATACTTTTTTGCCATATAGTTAGTATCTATGCTTAAATTTGAGTTTCCACGACTCCCCCTTCAAATACCACATCCCCCTTCAAAAAAAATTCAGGATTAATATGGACATGCCAAAACAAAATCTACCTTCGAAAGTTCTTTAATATTCCTGAGGTTGTTTGAAATTCCTTAAAATCATAAAAATCATTTGAAATACCTACAAATTACTAACATCTGTTAAAAATTCCTAAAAATCTTTTAAAATACCCTGAAATATTTCGCACACTTTGAAATCTTTTGGAATTCTTTTACAGTTTTTAAAGCTGTTAAAAATTCCTTGCAATTGTTTAAAATATCCTTAAATCCTTTCGAATTTCATCAAATTATTGAAATATATTTTTAAAATGTTGGAATCCTTCAAAATACCCTAAAATATTTTTAATGTATTAAAAAAGATTTTGGAAAAACAAGCTTTTCTTAAAAGGTAGTAAATAGACTTGAAACAATTTGCTAATCAAAAAGAGATGGAAATAGGTAAGGTGTACGGAAAATTACGTAATAATATAGAGTACGAATATGATAATGCAAGTAACACTGAAAGTAGCTCGTGGAATGATAATAACAATATGTTAATAATAATGTGACTTAAAATAAATGCTTGCGGTGTAAATATTTTGATCTCTTTATCATACAGGGTGCTATCATTACTATGGAAGAAAAAAGTTATAAACAATAACAATTTGTTTAAATAATTATGTTCCTTAAACACAATCAATTTTTACCTTCTTTTAAGTGAAAAGTGGACAAAAAGTTGCATATTTTTAAAAAATGCAAGTTTTTAGCATTATTCTATGAGAATTTATTTATATATAATAATGAATTGTTTAAACAATTATTTATTTTGGAAGTAATTGAACATTGTCTCGCTATAACATATTATATAATATTGTATTATATTCCATCATATTGTGTCATATTCCATCATATGATATCATATTGTATCACATGTTACGGTATTGTATCATATTGTATAACATGGTACCATATTTTGTGATCATGTATTATATCGTATGATACTGCATGATTTTTTATCATACTGTATTAAATTCCATGATACTGTATAATATTCCATCATATTATGTGATATAGTATCACATTGTATGATATTGTATCATATTGTATGATTTTGTATCTTATTGTCTGATATTACATCATATTTTATCATATTCTATGATATTGTATCATATTATTTTATAATGTATCACGTTGTATGGTGCGGTTTCATTTTTCATCATATTGTATGATACTGTATTATATTGCATGATATTGTATTATGTTGTATAAATGTGTATCCTATTGTATCATATTTTATAATAGTTCATTAATTATTGATATTGCATCATATTTTATATTAGTGTATTAATTTATGATGTTGTATTATATTTTATAATAGTGTATTAGGTTATGATATTGTATCATATTTTATAATAGTTTATTATATTGCACGGTATTGTTTCATATTGTATTATGTTGTACCATATTGTGCAATATTGTATTATATTTTATAATACTGTATTATATTGTATGATATTGTATCATATTATTTTGTAATATATCACACTTTGTAATGCAATTTCTTTTTGTATCATGTTGCATCATATTGTATAATACTGTATCATATTGTATCAAACTTTATCATATATCATCATATTTCATCATATTATATGATATTGTATAACATTGTATGGTAATGGATCATATTGTATGATTTCGAATCACGTTGTATTATATTGTATAAGTATAAATATTGGTTAACATTTTTTTAAATAGATTTTTTTGTTGACTGTGATCTGTCACCTAACGGTATTATTTACTGATTGCGATGTGCTGTCTCAAGAAAATGTTAAGATAAAAAAAAGATTGCCTGCAAATAGCCTTGGCCCTAAATCAGAGGACTCCGAACGTAAACAGTCAGGGCCGTGTGAACCATTTCTTTCGGATTTTTCTCCGCAGTAAAAAATATTGTTTTTTTATCGTTTATTTTGTTATCTAATACATATAGTAATTTAAACTTGAAGAAAAACTACGATGCCAGAATTTTGTTTTGTTTTGTTAAAAAGTCCTATTTTTTCAATTAAAAAGAAACTTTTGATTGGAACTTCAAGTGCCTCCCAAAAAATTCGTCTTGTTGGTTTGAAAATTTTTCAAATAGTGTTATAATCTTAATCTCTTTTTTTGGTTGAAAAGTCTAATATTATACTTTTGGTTAAAAATTTCATTACTTTGTTGATAATTGAACTATTTTGTAGAGAAGTCAGAATTTTTGATTGAAAATTCAATTGCTTAGTTGAATACTCTTCCTTTTTGGATGGTAAATTTATCCTTTTAGAATGAAGAGTTTTTTTCTTTTGTTTCATCTTTCTTTTTTGAAAATTTAACTCTTTTCTAAAAAAATTCGTCTTTTTTGCTTGAAAATTTAACCATTCGCTTAAAAATTCAACTATTTTGTTGAAAGTTCGTCTCTTTTGTACAAAAGGTCAACTCTTTGCTTAAAAATAAATCTTTTTTGTTGAAAATTCACTTTTTTTCAATTCAATTTTTTATTAGAAATATATCCTTTCGGATTTCAACGTCAACGGTTTTCTGAAACATTGAAATATTTACCTTGTAAATTCAACTCTTTGATTGAATCTATCTGTTTTTTCATTAAAAATCAAAATCCTTTAATGGTTGAAATATCAACTATTATATTTTTCGTTGAGAATTTATTTCTTAGGTTGAAAATTAGTTTTTTTTTATCATCTTTCTTGGTAAAAATATCATCTTTTTTGGTTGAAAATTCAACTATTTATAGAAAATATATAATTATT
The DNA here is from genome assembly GCA_011634705.1 of Andricus grossulariae. Taxonomy (NCBI): domain Eukaryota; kingdom Metazoa; phylum Arthropoda; class Insecta; order Hymenoptera; family Cynipidae; genus Andricus; species Andricus grossulariae. The sequence continues at coordinate 213,383,506 of JAABKJ010075445.1, read as the reverse complement.
TTGTAATGAACTTTCAACTGAAATTGTTACTCAAAGGTACCCTTGCGTCAATTCATGACAGGCAGCATTTTTTAAAAGTCAACGATTCCTGATATAGCTTCCCTTTATGGTTCTTTCTCAAATTGTCGCTTGACAATTATCATCCAATCAAAATTAGTCCGTCTGCAGTCGACGCGGAACTGAGCTGGGCCGCGATTTCATGAATAATAATTAAAGTTAGACAAAACGGCGTATAGACATGTCGCCATTGCGATTCGAAACCAGCAGAGATCGTTTTTCGCCTTCAAGGATGTTTAGATTCTGCGTATCAGCTTACTGAACCCATAATAAAAACGACGACTCGGTCCTAGTGCAGTTGTCAATCAAGTTCAACGGTCCAGGGAAAGGTGTGAACCTGACAAATTACATCCTTTTTCAAAAACGAGAAATCTAATTCTTGCCCACTCCTTTCTTCTCCTTAGCGAATGCAATGTGGCAGTTACTATAAGTTAGGGTAAGTCGGATATGAAATCGGTGTTTTCTTGAATCCTTTGGAATTTTACTATCTGATTTATATTCCATTTTCTTTTTATTTGAATGCACGAGAATCAAAACTGGAGTCAGTGAGCCAGTTATTCAAAAGAAAGCACTTTTTATTCTTGAGATTCAACGATAATGAGGCAGCCGGAAGAGGAAATATCTTGTATTAACGAGATGGTAATCACGATTACACCAAATCGAACAAATTAATAAAATTAACTAGACAGCTTGTATCACCCGTACCTTATAGTAATCAAAGCTGTTTCATTGGGTCTTAGTATTCAAAATCATGATGTTTTACGATTAAGAGAGTTTATTTATAGGTCGTTGTTTGCGTTGACATAAAATTTTCAAAAAAGCAACTTACATTAAAATCCGAAAAAAATACAATGATGTTCCAATGTTTCAATTTAATTTTTATCCAATTTCAGGCCACAAGAAATACTATGTTTCATTTTACAATCTTTTTATATAATCAATTATGCAGCCTGAAGTCAATCACCATTTGTGAAAATCAGGTAATATCTGCCTAAATGACATTCCGTTACTTCATCTGATATCATATTCATGACATTACCGCTTATCATATTTATTTTCATCCTGAAATGATAGAAAAACATCTATTTTGGTTGGAATATTATATTTTCGGATTAAAAATTCATATTTTGTTTGAAATTTGGACTATTTTGTTTTAAATTCATTTTTCCAGGTACAAAATTCAAATATTTTTGTAGAAAATCGAACTATTTGGTTGGAAATTAAATTTTTATTGAATATTTAACAGTTTTGTTATAGATTTGTCTTTTTGATTTGAAAATGGTAGAAAATGCTACTATTTGGTTGACAAGTAACTTTTTTGTCGAAAATTGATCCTTTTGGCTTAGAAATTTAACTCTTTTGTTCGAAAGTGTTCTTTTTGGTTGGAAATTCAACTATTTTGTTAAAAATGCATCTTTTTTGTTGAGAATGCAATATTTGAATCCTACAAAAGTTGTTTTGTATGTTTTCAACATGAAAAATCATTATTATGTATCTTTAAAAAAAGGATGATTTTCAATCAAGAAGATTAATTTTCTACCAAAAAAGACGGATTTTCAACCAAAATGATGAATCTTCAACAAAAAAGTATAGTTTTGACAAAAATTGTTCAACTTTTAACCAAATTTCAACCAAAGAAGATAAATTCTCATTGGAAAATATAATACCTAGTTCGATATTTCAACAAAAAAGATTAAAATTTTGAATAAAAAACTAACAATTTCAGCTAAATTACCATTTTTATCAGGATTCATAATAATTCCATTGATAGCCCTTTTTATACATTTTACATACAAAGTAATTATTATTTTACTGTTATTATCTAATTTTCCTGGCTCTAAAGCTCGAAACTTACTGGAAAAATTTAAATTTTTACATTTTCCACAAGTTTTTAAATAATATGATTAATGAATTAATTAATTTCGTTATTTCGTACAAAAAATATAACCAAAAGAAACCTTTGAATCCTAAAAAAGGGGGAATATAATTGCTAGAATTAAATACGTGAAGCGTGATTTTAACTTGAAACTGAGCATGAAAAATCATTATTAATGTCTGATAAAAATAAAAAAGAAACAAATAATTCTGGAAATCCTGCCGAATAATGCGGCTATGGAGAGAAAACTCTAAGTACTCAATTAGAATTTTATTTATTTAAAATTGTTGTTAACACGGACACGAAGTAATCATTCCTCTTATTTTCAATTTATTCAGCTGAGTGGAACATTTTTTGTTTGTTACGAACCATAAAACTTAATATATTACCACTATAAGATATTTTAACAACTTAAAAATGTTTCAAAGTAAATCTCGATTTGAGTATTCATTTTGTTGGAAAAATTTCCAAAATTTTATGAAAGCGTTTGGGTGAAAATTGTGAAATTTCTTTGAATTGAAAAGATAAAATATTAGGCGTCTCTTAGTCAAAGAAAAGTTTCTTTGATTCAATGAAATGTTTCACTCTTCCAATTGAAATCTCTCTTCAATTCAAAATTATTTTCTTTATTTTTAGGTTTTTTTCAGTTAAGTGAAAAAAATGTTAAAGAAACGGTTTCATGAATTTAAAACAAGTTTTTCCTGAGTGATTCTTTAATGATCCATTTGACATTAATCCATTTTTATAATATTTACAATTGAACATTTGTCAAGTTGTTTAATTTTGAATCCGTATTGTTTAAAGTCATGAACTGTTTACAAAGCTTTACAATTGTTAAGGGTTACAATTGAAAATTCTTCAATTTTAACCATTCTCAATTTACAATTCTCAAATTTTTGAAATTTACAATTGAAGAATTATTAATTGGAGATGTTTATAATTTAAAATAATGTAATTTTCAACTTTTTTTCTTGAATAGATGTTCCGTTTAATATTTAATCTCTATAATAGATAATTATGCAATTTTGAATGCTTTTCTTGAAATAGTTTAATTTTGAAGATCTATATTAAAAGTGTATTTAATTATATAGATTTGCAATTGAAATTTTTTCCATTGTAGACAGTATAAATGACAGCGTTGATTTTTTGTTTGTAAATTCTTCCATTTGTTAATATATGTAATATGTTTCCTTATTTAACAAAATGTATTACGTAATTTATGGATGGCCCTTAGAAAAAATACACCAATTATTCATTTTCAAGTTAACAATTTTTCAAAACAATAATCTTTATGATTTGCACTTATATAATAGTAAAATTAACAGAATTATAATTGAGAAAATTCTTTCAGTTTCATTTTGCAACAAAATGGGAAGTATTCCTAATGTTCATAGCAATTAGAGTGGCTCTTGGACTTTTCCATTCTCTTGAAAGGAACAGTACTGCTACGACATCACAGTGTGCTAAAGAGCCCTTTTTTTAAACAAAAATCGATCAGCATTTTAATTTTAAATGGATTTTTCTTCAAATGACTGGAAAAATACTCAAAATAATTAGATTCATTGGTAACAACACTGAGAAGATTCTTCGTGGTATTACAAGTAAATTTGAAAAAAAAAAAATTTCTCCCCAATGTTCAAGTCGATTGGAAATTTTCAAATTTTTTATTTGTTAATGTTTTGTATGTGGTAAACAAATGTTTTTCAATTTTTTGAGGTAAAGTTCATGAAAGTAAATAGCCTAAGATGAAAAAAATGTTTTTCGTTTTTTTTTTAATTCTTTGAAGATTTTTTTAACAAACTAGCTAACTTTAATATAACACAAAATAATCAAAAAAGTTTTCCCTCGAAATATAATATTTAAAAAATTAACAGGGAATACAATATTGTTCATTTATATCTAAAGTGGCAGAAAAATTTTTATTTTTTTTTTATTATTTGATGATCTTCTTAATAAACTAAGAAAACACGTACATATTTGAATTTTTGAACAAACATTTTTTCTACTTTTTACGGATGCTGTGTAAAAATATCTCATGTTTCAGGATCCGTGAGGAAATAGAATTTTTTTTTAAATCTTAACAATGTGTACGTGTTTCCCTAGTTCATTGAAAAGAGCCTCAATAAATGAAAATACGAAAAACATTTTCTTTGGAAACTTCACTCACAAATTAAACAAATAATTTTTCTTCATTTTTTGAAATATTAAATATGGAGGAAAAACTTTTTTCTTACTTTTTCCCATCTGAAGTTATTTACTTTTATGAACTTTACTCAAAAAATTGAAAATTATTTTTTCTTCTATACAAAATAAATTTAAAAATTTGAAAATATTCAATCGAATTGCCCAAGAGTCAAAAATTTAAAAAATTTAATTTATAATGCCACAAAGAAACTTTTTATTGCTATTGCTAATCAGTCTAAGCATTTTGAGTTTTTGCGGCCCAATCTTATGAAAAGAAACTGCTAATAAGTGTTTCCAGCTAAATCAACCTTGAGATTTCAAAGGTTTAAAGGAATCTGGCAATATTTCGAAATGTTTCACGAAATTTCAAGGATTTTAAACAACTTTCACAAATTTTGAAGGACGACAAAGGAATATAAGGGATTTTCATGGGAGTTCGAAGACATTATGCCATTTCAAGTATTTCAAGATTTCAATGAATATCGAAGAATTTCAAGAGATTTCCGCATTTTTTAAGGGATTTCCACAATTTTGAAAGGATTTTCAAGGGATTACAAAAGACATAATTTACCAAATCTTCACGAAAATTCACGGGATTTTCAACCCTTTTTAGAAATTTTAAAAGATTTCAAGGAATTACAGAAGTTTTAGGATATTTCAAACGATTGCGAAGGATTTCGAGAAGCTTCACAGATTAAAAATGATTTTAAAGATTTAAAGAATTTGAAGAAATTACCTGGAACAATTTCAGAGACAATTATTTGAACGGATTTCAAAGATTTTAAGAGATTTTTAGAACTTGAATCAGATGTCCAGAGATACCAAAGGATTTCGACAAATTTTTAGGGATTTTAAGGAATTGAGACCGATTGCCGTGGATCACAAAGGATTTTAAGAGATTTTGAAATATTTGAAAAGAGCTCACGGATTTTCTAAGGATTTCAAGACATACCGAAGTATTCTCACCAATCTTGAAGGATGTCAGGGGATTTTAAAGATTTAAGGAGATCCGAATGGATTTCCAAATATTTCAAAGGATTTTAAGAGATTTTAGAGGATTTTAAGAAACTTGAAGGGATTCTAAATTATATTCACTGATTTAAAATATTTAGTAAGGATTAAAAATATTTAACCAAATTTCAAATATTTCAAAGGATTTTGAGGAATTTTTATGGCTTTTAAAAGATTTTAAAGGATTTCAAGTGATTCGGAAAGATTCCCACCGATTTTGAACATTTCATTACATTTTTAAGGGATTTCAAAGATTTCCATGGATCTTGTAATATTTCGAAATATATCACGGAATTTCAATGATTTCACCCATTTTCTGACAATTTTTTATTTTTTTATTAATTAAGTGTTTATAGTCGCATCGACTGCCAGGGTCATTAGCGACTGTACTATAAGGTGAATTTTGCTGATTACTGCTCAAATTGCAAATCCTAATCTTTGAAGAAATTTACATTTTTTATGGTCTATCAGTAAATTTAAAAATTATTGCTTCCTGTAAATTATTTTGTAATAATCAAGAAAATTTGGTTTTTAAAGATCCCGAAAAAAAAAATTTCATTTTTTTTAATTCTATATTTTTCGTTTCTTGACTTATTCCGCATTTCAGCACTGTCGACAAAAATAACATCAGAAATACGCAGAGGTTTTGACAGCAAGGCCAAAATAAAACTAATATTTACATTTTTTACAGTCCACATAACGACTGAAGATAATATTACGATTTCTCAAGTCGACTAGAATAAATTAAAAATATCTAAGACATTTTTTTAGTAGTTTAAAAAATTGCTTTTTCTAACATTTCAATAAGATAGTTGAATATTTAACCAAATAGTTAAATTTTGAAGCCTAGAAGACAAATTTTTCAAAAGACAGTTGTATTTTCGGACAAAAAATATAGATAATAAACTAGTTGCATTTGCAACAAAATAATATAATAAGCTCAATTTGTAAATTTTTAAGCGACAAGGATTAATTAATGATCAAGTGGGTTTATATTCCACAAAAAACGAATTTTTATCAAAATACATAAATTTTCAACGGAAAACATGAGTTCTTAAACAAATGTTTATATTTTCTATCCAAAACATGACTTTCCTACTAAAAAGATTATTTGAAAAAAAACAGTTTAATTTCCAACCAAAAAATATGAATTTTTTTAACGAAAAAGATAATTCAATATCCAGTAAATAAATTCTCACCTAGAATGATAAATCTTCAACTAAAAGAATAATTAATTTTTTACAAAGGAGTTGAATCGTCAACCCGATGAAGGTTAATTTTGAACAAAAAAGAAGAATTTTCAACGAAATTCATGAATTTTTAACCAGAGGAAATCAATTTTCAATTTAAAATATCAATTTTCAACTAAAAATGGAATAGATCAATTTTCAGTTAAAAAACAACAACTAATTATCAACCAAAAATAGAACGAATATTTGAGAAAATAACAATCGAATTTTCAACAAAAGAGTTTATATACAGTAATATAGTATAATTTTCGTATTCAGTTGGGTCAAAATTCTTTGCAAGTCTTTGATTGATTCTGCTATGATAACCTTGTCATCTGCGAAAGCCAATCCACGTACTCTCTCTGTCTCGTGATCCTTACTTTCTTTGACGAAAAGGGCCATTCTTAGACACTTATCCTTGAATATAATGAACTCCCAAGAAGACATAACGCATCCTTGTCCAACACCTTGCCTAATATCAAACCAGTCACTCTGTTACCCATTTACTCTCACACTCGCTTGGCTACCTGCTTAATAGTAGTGTGTTTATTACTTTCAGAAGCCATTCATCGATCCGCACACTTTCAAGACTTCCCAAAGCTTATTATTATCCACATTATCAAACGCTTTTTCCAGATCAACAAATGCACTGAAATTGTTGTTATTGACTTTCGAACTTTTTTCTGTGATTTTTCTTAAGCTAAATATTGCTTCTATCTCCATTTTTTTTGTATATTGGGACGATGATCTCCTTTCTCCAGTCATCTGGAACTTTTCCCATCTCGATACATCAAGTTATCAACTTGCGAAGCCTTGGAGATATATATTTGCCACAGTGTTTAAGCATTTATATGTGAATGCCATCTATACCAGCAGCCTTACCCTATTCAAAGTTCCGTCAAATATCTCTAACCTCAGACACACCAATTCCTTCAACCGTGTTGTTCGCCGTGTCGTCCACCATGTTGCATTTGTGATGCTCCATAGCTTTACCTTCTAATAATTCCTTAAAATAGTTTTTTAAAGCGTCCGGTATTTCATCTATATCATACACAACTGTGGCTATCGCCTCTGCACCAGGTGTACAAGTGGATAATTTTATGCCTAAACTAAGTATTTGTAATCTAAATAATCTTTTGATTCCCACTTTCATTCTCACCCACAACAACCTGGGTGATCCAAATTAATGCTATTTGACATGCTAATGTGCTCTCTCATTCATAGTCAGACCAAATCCTTGGCTATTATGTTATTTACTATCTCCTCCTGACCATGGTTCGAGTCCGTTTTGAGCTCCCCTTTTTTGATCACTCTACTGTCGCATATCTTTTTGTTTTATTTTAGGTACACATAAAATATCTCCTTTCCTCAGATTTAAATAATGTTTTATTTGGTAAATTAATTTTAAGAGAACATTTAAAAAGATTTCATAAGATTTCGAAAACTGAAAAACAGTAATCAGGAAGATTTTTTGGTAAAATTTTACTTTTGCAGGATATGTTAGTTATGGAAATTTTAAGAAGTTTTGCAAAGATTACATAAAATTAAAAACAAAATCGATTTTTAAATATTTCGAAGAAAAAATGTTCTAAAGATTCATAGGAAATTTAAAATGTTTATTTTTTTATTTAAAAAAATTATTTTAGTAGAATATTCCAAAAGATATCCGAAAATATGTTAAAGAATCTCCAAGAGTTTTGGAAAATTGTTTTTATTTTGAAGGATTTTAAATGATTTCCTAAAATTTCGAAAAAGAAAGTCGAAGATTTTTTGCACGATTACCAAATTAAAAAAAGAGTCGATTTTATTCAAGAAATATAAAGAAGTTTTGAAAAGGATAAAAAATAATTAAGAAAAGATTTCAAAGAATTTAAAACGATTTCAAAAAATTTTAAACTAAATGTAGATTATGAAAATTTCGAAAAAAGTAGGGTTTTATGAATTTTGAAAGGTTTCAACAGAATAAACAAGTTATTTTAAGATTCCTGGCAAGATTTAAATGATTTTTTATTTCGACGAATTAATTTTAAGATAACATTGAACAAGATTTCAGAACATTTCAAAAGATTTCCAAAGATTTCCAAAAATTCCAAAAAAGAATCTGGAAGATCTTAAAGCAATTTGATTTTAATTTAATGCAAAATTCGAATCAGTTTAACAGTTATTTAGAAAATCAAAAAAAAAAAGTCAAGTATAATTTAAAACTAGAAACTATTTCAAGAAATGTAAAAACAAAATGTGGATTTTTGAAGATTTCGAAAAAAAGCTTTTCAAGAGTTTTGAAATGTTTCAAGGGAATAAAAACGTTTTCTTTTAAAGATTCTTGGGTATACTGAAATAAATCTTATTTTGAAAAATGTATCTTAAGATGAAATTGAAAAACATTTTTAAACATTTCAAAAGATTTCCAAAATTTTCAGAAAAGTTTCTGGAAGATTTTAAGGCAATTTTTTCATTTTGCAGAATTTTGACCAAAAATCCCCACAGGTGAAAAAAATGGGTTTTGTCAGTTTCTGGCGCTAATTATGATTTTACTGCATTAAAAAAATACTAATTGTGTCTAATACATAAAATATTACATTATACTGCTAATTAGATCTTCATATGAATTGTTTAAAAAATTTATTATTGTTTTTACAATTTTTCTCTTAGAATAGAGATAGAAAGTCACAGTTTTTTCAAAAATTGTCTACTTTTTGTCCAATTTTTAATTAGAGTGAGGTAATAGTTAATAAATGTTAAAAAACATAATTGTTTAAACAATTCATTATTATTGTTAATATTCTCTTTGAATAATGCTAGAAACTGCTTTTTTTAAATTTTCAACTTTTTGTTCATTGCTCACTTGGAGTGAGTTAATATTTAATTTAATTTAGCAAAAATAATTGTTTAAACGAATTATTATTGGTGTAAGTTGCGCTTTATCTGAAATTTTTAACTTCACTGCGGCTTTTTAGTTATAAACAAATTATAAATTGTTCAAACAACTATATTTGTTAACTGGAATTATTTATTACTTGACCAAGTAAAAAGTAGAGTTTCACTCCAAGTGAAAAGTAGACAAATAGTTGAAAATTTCAGGAAAAACCGCAACTGTCTAGCATTATTCAAATTGAACATTATTAATAATAGTTTAAAATTATTTATAAATTAATTCCGTTAACTTTGATTGATTATTCACCTCACTCTAATTGGAAATGAGACAAAAAGTGGAAATTTTGTTGGAAAACCCGCGACTTTCTAACTCTATTCTAAGAGAAAAGTGCTAAAACAATAATAAATTCTTTAAACAATTCACGCAAATATCTAATCATCAGTATAAAGTAGTATTTTATGTATTAGAAACCATTTGTATTAAAAAAAATGCAAAAAAATCATAATTAGCGCCAAAAACTCGCAAAACCCATTTTTTCACTCATGGTTTTTTTTGCGTCCCTATAAACAGCCTAATGGGGGTGATATTCAAAAAGTAAGATTTCATTCATATTATAATACTAATTGTCAAAAGAAATTCTGAGTTTTAACTCGATTCAGCTAATATTGACGATTCTGAATAAAATTTACAAAAACGTAGTATACGCTGTCAGTCGAAGAACTTCGGAGGCGGAGGCAGCGTATCACTCGAGCAAACTCGAATTAATGGCGATAGTATGGTCAGTAATGCGTTTAAGACAATTTTTAATCGGAATGAAATTTGTCATAGTCACTGACTGCCAAGCGTTGATCTATATGAATGCGTTAAAAATTAAACAACCCCAAATTGTAAGGTGGTTTGGCATAATTGCCGATTTCGATTTTACGATTCGCCATAGAAGCGGCAAGTAAATGGCTCATGTAGATGCGTTGTCCCGAGCACCTGTTGGTGCTCCAGATGATGTATTCGACGACAATACCGTATTTCTAGTTCAAACGCGCGAAGATGAGTTGCTCATGTTTCAACGATCAGATCCTGATGTTCTCAAGAAGATTACGATTTTAAGTAGAACCGAAAATGAGCGCACTAAGGCAGAAAGGGGAGAAGTTAAAGATTTTGTGTTACGAGATGGAATGTTGTATTGCGTCGAAAAATAAAATACAGAAAGAGAATTATACGTAGTACCATGCGCAATGCGGAAAACTGTCGTAATACGTAATCATGATCTACGAGCTCATGGTGGAGCCCGCGTGCGAGAATTTTATTACTTTCCGCGGATGAAAAACTATATTAACATTCATATTAAATTTTGTATTGAATGTATACTGGCTAAAGGGAAGCCCAGAAGACAAAAGGCGAATTACATCCAATTCCTCCAGGTAAACGTCCTTTCGAGACAGTCCATGTTGACCACTTAGGTCCGTTTGTAGAAACTCCTCGTAAAAACAAGTATATTATCAGAATAATGAACAATTTAACTAAATTTCCTGTCATCGAAGCTGTCCGAAATACGAACGCTAAAAGTACTATTACGAGATTGGAAAAATTCGTCGAAAGGTTTGGGGCGCCTGCTAAAATCGTAACCGATAGGAGGACGTGCTTAACGTCCCAAGCTTTTGAAAAATTTACAAAAGAACATGGAATCAAGCATGTATTGAAATCTAGTCGTCATCCACAAGCCAGGGTATATTCTAACGGTTAGTTGTAACTAAGTCGGTTAGTTGCAAATGAAAATGGTTAGTTCCAAAAGTAAAAAATTCTTTCGATTTTTGTTTTGTTTTTGCGTGTTCCATTTTTATCCCACGAGAAGCTAGGGAAATAAAATGTCTGCCCCTGCAGAGCCCCGCATGCAGGGGTGAGACTAATTACTCGGGGAGGTTGCTTGGCATCCCCGAAAGGCCGTTAGGACACCTTAATTACCCCTACGAGCCGAAGTGCCACGAGCACTAAAACTCTTCACACATGGCTTAGGGGGGTGGTCACATTGAGTGAGACACTCAATTTTATAATATAAGCTTGCAGACCACTATAGCAGACGGAGGGCTGTTTCTTGATCGCTATGCGGGCCGCAGGTCATTTCTGTCTCGATTTCAAAGCTGTTAATCCATCCGGGAGGGGCCTCGACTAAGGGATCCAGAAGGCCCGTGTTAGCTAGGCTTTTTCGCCCTCCTACCATATCCATACGCATGCAGGCCGAGGTCTTTTTGACCCCCATGTCCCACACGCTTAAGCTTCCCAACCAACTAGAAGGTGCTAGAGCCCGTAGGAAAAGAAGTTTCAATATTAATTTATTATCTATATATTTGTTTCTGATTAAAGGTTTATGAAGAATTCGAAAAAATACCATAATAAAGCAGAATATGACTATATCTTGCATTATTTATTTTTTCAAATATCTGAAGTTTCATAATTACTTTCCAATCATATGTTGTGTCACTTAAAGCGTATCAAAATGTCAAATAAAAGCTTTATTATAATTAACAGTAGATGAATGAAATTTTGTAAAACATTTTGCTCAATTTTGATTCTAGATTCGACTAAATCCTGGCTAGAACCATACGTATTTTACAGCGTCGCGTATAAGTCCTAGATAGGCATGGATAAATTTAAATTATTCAGTGAATAGATCCCGACGAAGACCAGATAAGACCCGGATAAATCTTTTTCAACATCCCGTATAAGTCCCAGATAGGCCTGGATGGAGCAAAATTTTGTACCTAATTGATGCCGGCTAGGACTGGATAAGACCCCAATGAATCTTTTCAAGCATCCCGCATAATTCCCAGATAGGCCCGGATTGAGCGAAATTTTGTATCTTATAGATGCCGGCTAGGACCGGATAGGACCCGGATAAGTTTCACCTAACGGCGACCCTATTCCTGGTATTCCTCGTGATGGATCTTCTCATTCTTCTTCTTCTTCTGATGAAAATTTCATAGAAAATTATAATTTGCACAACGTGGAGTTACTTATTTTAAATTTCGAATGATGAGACAGAAGTTAACTTTCATGTCCTGAGATAGATAGAACAAGTTAGGGAAAATTCGGAAAAAGGATGAACTTTCTAAAACAGAGTCTATAAAAGGAGAAAGATCCTTGTAAACTCGTAGCTGAGTAGAGAAGTAGGATAGAGATGATAAAATCTCAAATCGAGAATTTGGAGGCGAGATAGTAGGAATCAGAAAGAAAGGCTATGAAAAATACGGAGAAGAATAGAAAGAAAATTGAGAGAGAGGAAGATATAGAGAGAGGGCGGGGTAAAAAAAGTGATAAAGGATCTATGATTAGAGTCGAAGGAACTGTGAGAAGGAGTGAAAGTGCTAAATGGATAGATGCGATGATAGAGATAAAGGAAGTGCGAAGTGTAAAAAAGGAAGAAGAAGGCGAAGAACAAATGAAACTGGTGAAATTAAAGAAAAGGAAGCGTAAAAAGAAAGTGATAACAAATAAAGGGGCGTTATTCGGAAGATTCTAGAGTATGGAGAATTTGACACGGGAAGGAAGGAATAAAGAGAAGTTAAGGAAAATGGCGGAAGAGGAAAGAAATAAGGGAAAATAGAAGGTGAGTTAAGTATAGGAGAATACAGATAGATATTTAATCGTCAGATTAGGCCAAAAAGGAAAAAAGTTAGTAAAAATTAAGGTACCGGTGTACTAGGAGAGAAAGGAACAGAAGAGGAAAATAAGAAATATTAGGTAGAAGAGGCAAAGATAGGACGAGAGAGGTGAATGATAGTTTAGGTGTATGTAAACGGAGATATGCAGGAGAAATCAAAGGAGATGAGAGAAGTGATGAATAGGAAGGAGAATATATACGCTAAAGAAGAGAATAATTGAATGGTAATTGATTATATTATAGTGAAGGACGAGGTTAGAAAGTTCAAGAAACTAGAGGTGGATCATATAGATTTGGATCGCTTTCTCTCAATAGTAACATTAGAGGGAGAGATAAGTAACATGGTTGGGACCAGGAGAGAAAGAAGGCCAACTGAAATTTTGCCGCCACGGTCGTTAATTTTAAGAAGGTGGAATGGATCATTGGGTCATTTTGCTCCTTTCAATCACCGTGGGTGGATGGCGTACAACCAGTGCTCTTGCAAAAGGGCATGGATTTTGTCGTCTTCCCATTTAAAAAACTATTCATGGCAAGCATTGCCCTTAAACACGTGCCATCGGCATGGAAGGAGAAAAGAGAAGCCTTCATTCCCAAACCTGAGAAGGAGAGCTAAACTGCTGCTAAACATTCCCGGTCGATCCTCTCACCCCTCGGATGACTTTGTAATCCTAATTAGGGCGGCGCATTTGGAAACTTTGATGAGTCTTACAAGGTCAACACTGCGCATCGGACAGCTCTTTTGCAGCAGCTCAGGGCTCGCTTGTTAATTCGAAAAAACCAGCCTAGTCATTTTCACGAGAAAGTTAAATATTTGAGGGTAATCCTAGATAGCAAACAGAACTGAGCGGAGCATTCAGACACCCAATGCAGGAAGTTTGTCATGAAACTTTTGATGTGCTGAAGAGCCTTTGCTTTAACGTGGGGTCCAGGGCTAGCGTTTAGGGGCGTGACGGGCGCCATAAGGACTACGGTTGCGAAAACTACCAGGGCGGCTAACACTTTGGTCCGTTTGACAAAATCAAATTATTGGACAATTGATTGAAGACACCATCGATTTTCCTAGGGCTAACTGTAACCACATATATTTGTGGTTCGAGAGAGACTCCTTATTAGTGGCTCTCTAGCCCACTATCTGGCTCCTCTATTTTTCAAACAAGAGTCAAATTGAGAACTTCACTCCTGTTTATAATCTGAAATAAAAAGTATCACTACAATCAAGAATCTCCAGCTCAGTACCCACTAGGTATGTTTGAGCTCTCCTACGCTGTATGGTAGGAGTGTGCGTCACAGCGCAACTGCAGAGGAACCTTCTTCTCTTGGCCGTGCTGAACTATAGCCTTCATTTCTCTAGAAGGTAGAGGCCACTCAGCATCACCGTAGAAATAACCGATATGATATACACCTCTAGTCTTTCTCTGATTCTGCCCCTGAGGCTCACCTTATATAATATAATATAATATAATATAGTATTAGTGTTGTGTAGTGTAGCTCAAAAAAGCATAAAAATAGGCCTGGATTAAATTCGCGAAAAATTCCAATTTTGTGGAAAGGGTTGATTTTGGCGCTTAAGGGTTGTTTTGGGAAAAATTTTTTGTATGGATTCTAAGAGCCCAAGGAAGCCCAAAATTCTGGTGGAATTGAATGTTTAGCATTTTGTGTTGTTAGGAAGTGGAGATGCTAGCTTAATGTAAGCTAGCACCTCCTTAAGAGAATTGATTTTTTGGAAAAAGTAAAGGAGCACACAAATTTTAATTGGGGCCGAAAAAAAACCCTGAAAAAGCCTATAATTCTGAGCTTTGAAAAATTATAAAATTCGATTGTGGAGGTGCTAGCCTAATGGACCTATTTTTTTGGTATTCAGTGAGAGTGGAGGGCATATAAACAATGTTAGATTGATTAATTTGTTACTATTATTGGTTGTTTACATGTGACAATAGTATTATTACAATTTAGTGTGTGTTTATTTAGTGTTAGTTTACATTATTATAAATTAAACGATAAGAAACGTAAAAAATTGTTATAAACATTGTATTTGTTTAAACAATTATTTTTGGGCGTTTAATAAGAAATCTCCTCAGGTTATTTGGTTGGAGTACCTAGTAATATGCTTGAAATTATTTTTGGACTGATACATTTGTTTATATTTGGTTCGAAACTGTTTATAACAACTTAATTGTTTAAAAATATTATTTTTGCCCAATTCGAAAATATCCTACAGATATGGCTGAGACTAATCCAGATACGTTTCTCGTTTTTCAGTAGGACCATTACTTTTGTTTAAATAAAATCCCTAATTTTCAAATCTATATGTATAGCTGAATTGAGGGTCGTAAAATTTTAACCTATGATGATATCACAAATTCTTGAAAAATAGCACTAGTAAATAATGCTATAAATTCCCAGTTAAAATTTTCTGACAATTATTTTGAAAGGCTTGTCCGTCGTCCTTGACAATGGTGAAAAATTCAAATTTCGTATAGTTGCTCAAAGTGAAAAGTTTACAGGTTTGGTTATATCAAGCTCACATCTTTACAAAATTCAATAAATTATAATGCCATTATTAGTATAAAAATAATTATAATAAATAGTAATAATTATATAATGATAATAATTATAACAAATAATTATAAAAAATATAATTTCATGTTAATTTATAAAATAACATGAAAATTTAGCTCCTCAATTTTTGGTTAAAATTTATCATTTTTAGTTTAAAA
The DNA here is from genome assembly GCA_011634705.1 of Andricus grossulariae. Taxonomy (NCBI): domain Eukaryota; kingdom Metazoa; phylum Arthropoda; class Insecta; order Hymenoptera; family Cynipidae; genus Andricus; species Andricus grossulariae. Next base: position 213,367,902 of record JAABKJ010075445.1, on the reverse strand, counting down.
ATTCAACTATTTAATTGAAATTATTTTGTTGAAAATTTATACATTTTGTTGAAAATTAATTTTTTCTGGCAGAAAATTAATCATTTGTGATGAATATACAACTATATGGTTAATAATCGATTTATTTTGTGGAAAATTCATATTTTCTGGTAGAAAATTAATCTTCTTGGTGAAAAAATGAAATTATTTGGTTAAAAATTGATGTATTTTTTTTGAAAATTCATGTTTTCCTGTAGAAAATTAATTTTCTTGATTGAAAATGAAATTATTTGGTTATAAATTTATGTATTTTTGGCAAATTCAGCTTTTCTTGTAGAAAATTAATCATCTCGCTTGAATATTAAACTATTTGGTTAAAAATTATTTATTTCGTTGAAAATTCATATTTTCTGGTAGAAAATTAATCTTCTTTGTTGAAAATGAAATTAATTGGTTAAACATTTATGTATTTTTTTGAAAATTCATCGTTTCTTGTAGAAAATTAATCTTCTTGGTTGAAAATGTAATTATTTCGTCGAAAAGTATTTGGTTAAAAATCTGTCTTTTGTGGTTACAAATTAATGTTTGTAACTGAAATTTTAACTATTCTGTTGAAAATTCAATTGACTGGTTAGAGTTTATCTGTTTCCATTTTTGGTTACAATTGATCACTTTTAGTTTAAAAATTCAAATATTTAGTTTAAAATTTATGTAATTTGTTGAAAATTCATCTTTTTTGGTAGAAAATTAATCTCCTTGGTTAAAAATGAAATTATTTGGTTAAATGTATATATTTTGTTAAAAATTCATCTTTTCTGATAGAAAATTAATCATCTTGGTTGAATATTCAACTATTTTGTTAAAAATGGATTTATTTTGTTGGAAATTTATGTAATTTGTTGAAAACTCGTCTTTTTGGTAAAAAATTAATCTCCATGTTTAAAAGAAGTGAAAAGAGGAAAATTTTAGGGAGAAGTGGTAGGGGAAGTATGAACTAAGGAACTAAAAGTGAAATGGAATGTGTAGGAGAAAGAAGAGATAGAGATATTATGGAAAGAGAGGGGAAGAGAGAGGAGGGGAACTCTGGGCGGAAAAAGGGGTGAGTAGGGGAATTTAGGGGAGGATAATTGAAGGTGGGATAGAAAGTGAAGTGGGAAATTAGCGAAGGGAGAGGAGAGAGATTGTATGAGAGAGAGAGAGAGAGAGAGAGAGGGAGAGAAGAGAAAGAAAGAAGGCGAATTATGGAAATGGTACTTAGGGAAGTTGTAATATGAGAAGAAGAGGATAAATTAGGGAGAGATGAAAAGTAAAGAGGATAACAAAAGGAGGGATGGTAGGGAAAAATAGGAATTGAGAGAAGGAAAATCACAGAACAGGAAAAGGAGTAATGTTAGGGAAAGGAAGGAGTCGGTAAGTAGAGGAGTATTACGGGAGGGGAGGTGAAGGATCGAAAGTACAGGAATTGAGCGAGGGTGATAAGGGAATTTACTTACAGGGTAGTAGCATAAGGTTGTAGAGAGAAAGTAGAGGAGAGATGAAAAGTGAATGAGAAAGGAGTGAATATTAAGAGAATATTCAAAAGAATTTAAAAACATTTAAAAAGATGGTGAAGATGAGGTGGAAAATTATAAGAAGGGAAACTCACGAGAGTAGAATAAGAGGAGGGATAAAGAGTGAAGTTATAAGGAAGGAGAAGTGATAGTAAGGATCATGGTGGCGCAACTGAGGCAGCGGAATCTAGAAAAGGTTCGTAGAGAATGTCACGAAAGGGAGTTATATGAGGGACGGCAAGTATAGAGATGAATAATAGAAGGAATAGTAGATGAATGGTGAGGAAGTGAGGGGAGTGGAATTATGAGAAAAAGAGCGGACAATTAATAGACGTGGGTTGAAAAGTTAAGGTAGAAATAAGAGGAGGGTAGTAGGCAAATAAAGGAAAAGTGAGAGGAGTAAAATTGAGGTATATTGGAGGGAAGGGTTAACAAGAGAAGTTAGGGTAGGGGAAGTAGAGGTGAAAAGAGATGTGCAGAGATGCAGTAAACTGAAATAGGCCAAATATTCATTTGGGAAGCCTACGATTAGGGAAAATAACAATTTAGGAAAATTAAAATTAAACGAAATGATAACTCAAAGAAATAAAAATGAGGTCAAATAATAATTCACGAAATAAAAATGAGGTCGAACAGTAATTGAGAAAACCTAAAATAAGCCAAACGATGAGCCAGGGAAATAAAAATGAGGTCAAATAATGATTCAAGTAACAAAAATGAGGCCAAATAGTAATTTTGAAAACTTAAAATACTCCAAATGATAAGTCAGGATAATAAAAATGAGGTCAAGTAATGATTCAAGTATTAAAAATGGGGTCAAATAGCAATTTATAGAACCTAAGATAAGCCAATTGATAAGCCAGAAAATTAAAAATGAGGTCAAATAATAATTCACGTAATAAAAACGAAGTCAAACAGTAATTGAGAAAACCTAAAATAAGTCGAATGATAAGCCAGGGAAATAAAATTGAGGTCAAATAATGGCTTAATTGAAAAATAAGGCCAAATAGTAATTTAGGAAATTTAAAATAAGCCAAATGATAAGTGAATATAGTAAAAATGAGGTCGAATGATGATTTAAGTAATGAAAATGAGGCCGAACAGTGTTTGAGGAAGCTCGAAATAAGCCAAATGATAGGTCCGGAATATAAAAAGTAAGTCAAATAATGATTTGAGTAATAAAAATGAGGTCACACAGTAATTGAGAAAACCTGAAGAAAGCCACATGATAAGACAGAAAAATAAAAATGAGGTCAAATAATGATTGAAGTGATAAAATTGAGGTCCAATAGCAATTTAGGAAACCTTAAATAAGCGAAATGATAAGCCAGGAAAATAAAAATAAGGTCAAATAATAATTCAATCATTAAAAATGAGGTCAAATAGTAATTTATGGAACCCAAAATAAGCCAATTGATAAGTCAGGAAAATAAAGATGAGGTCAAATAATGATTCAAGTAATAAAAATGAGGTCAAATAGTAATTGAGGAAACGTAAAATAAGCCAAATGATAAGTCGGGATAATAAAAATGAGGTCAAATAATAATTTGAGTAATAAAAATGAGGTCAAACGATGAAGAAGCGAGAGAAGAAAGATAATAACATTCCTGAACACTTTATAATATTACCGAATTGAAAAATTCCCAGAGAATAAAATTCCTGACAGTATCTAATATTACCAAATTGGAAAATTCCCGAATAAAAAAATTTCCGAATAATAAAACTTCCGAATAATGAAATTCCCGACCTTGTAAAATTCCTAAATTGGAAAATTCCCGAATAATAAATTTCCCGAATTGGAAAATTTCCAAATTATAAAATTTCCAAATCGGAAAATTCCCGAATAATAAAATTCCAGAATAAGAAATTTCCCGAATCGGAAAATTTCCGAATAATAAAGTTTCCCAATAGTAAAATTCTCGAATTGGAAAATTCCCGAGTAATAAAATTCCCGATTCGGAAAATTCTCGAATAATCAAATTTTCGAAACTTGAAATTCCCGAATTGAAAAATTACCGAATAATAACATTACCGAACAATAAAATTGCCGAATTGGAAAATTACAAAATAAGAAAATTCCTGATCAGGTTATTTGTACCGAAATTTTTAAAATTCCCTATTGAAAATTTCGGAAAATTGAAAATTCCTTGAAAATTGGAATTTCCTAATAATAAAATTCCAAAATAATAAAATTCCTGAACAGTTTATCTTATTACCAAATTTGAAAATTCCCGAATAATAAAATTCCCGAATAATAAAATTTTCGAAAAATAAAATTTCCAAATAATAAAATTCCAGAATAATGAAATTCCAGAATAACAAAATTCCCAAATAATAAAATTCCCGAATAATAAAATTTTCGAATAATAAAATTTCTGAATAATAAAATTCCCGAATAATAAAATTCCCGAATAATAAAATTTCCGAATAATAACATTTTCGAATAATAAAATTCCCGAATAATGAAATTCCCGAATAATAAAATTCCAGAATAATGAAATTCCCGAATAATAAAATTCCCGAATAATAAGATTCCCGAATAATAAAATTGTCGAATAATAAAATTCCCGAATAATAAAATTTCCGAATAATAACATTTTCGAATAATAAAATTCCCTAATAATGAAATTCCCGAATAATAAAATTCCAGAATAATGAAATTCCCGAATAATAAAATTCCCGAATAATAAGATTCTTTTTGTAGTTTTCTTAATCATTATTTCCAGATCAGTGACTCTCAGATCTACTTAACTGACCTGAAAGGTGACGGAATTAATTTTCTTTGTAAGTTCATCAGTAGTTCCTTTTAGCGGGTTGAAATCTTCCTGCATCAATTGCCTATGTTGCTCTAATGCTTTCTGTCTAAATTCCATCAACAATTTGTTAGGGTTTTTATTTATTCTGGAATTAGTGAGATCTCCATCATCGCTCTGCAGCCTGTAAATTTTATCCCATTACTTTATACCTCAAAAGGCTGAAACGGTTGGTTGAAACCAGGGATGTGATGTTTTTAAGGAAAGGGTGCAGAGGCTGTCAGGATCCATGTCTTCACCATTTTTAGGAATTTTGAAAAAGTATTTTTTGCAGCTTTTCTTCTTCACTGAAGGTCTGCTTGCACAGAGTTGAGCGCAACTCCCATTCGGGCACCAAGATTCTTGTGATCACTTGACATGGACTCCACCACCTTTTTATTTATTACTTTCATCTTCTCCTACGTTTATTCTTGTGAAATATAAACAATACCCATGTTGTAAAAAAACAGGCTTTCGAGAATTTCGAAAATATATGGAAATATAAGTTCTCATATATGACCAGCCTAGTGAAGGCTGGTGCCCTTCTCAGTATACAACTCTCGACCCTATGATGAGTAGCTACTTAATTTGTACATGCTTTCGACTCGCAAAATACATTTCTTGCATCAAGTTGATAATTGAGCGCACACTATACACAATGAATAATAAAAACAATACAATAGACGCAATTTCTCTCAACATGCCCAGAACATTTTAACATTTCTTTTGAAGATGAAGTTCACATATAAATATCAAATATCTTCTAAGAATGGACATAACATATTATCATTCATGTTTGAATCGTTAGTTTTCTGAAAATTAAAAACGAAAATTGCATGATAAATGAAATAGCAAAAAATTACTCGACTAACACAGTCTGCATCAGAATGAATCAATATTTTTGGTTGAAATAAATAAATCATTTTGAACCTGGAATTTATTATCCCAATTACGAAATATTCGATTTTGAAAATTTTACAATATTTTGATGCTGGTGTTTCAAAATTGGTTTAATCACGTTTTATTCGCTTATTCCTCATTTATCCTGACTTGGAACAGGGAATTTTAGAAAATAGTTATCGTAAAGAAATATAATTTCACTTGGAACAGGGAATTTTTTACGTGGAACGGGGATTTTTTAAAAAGAATTATGATTCTGATTTAGAAGAAAGGAATTTAAAAGAATCCCTCTTCCAAGTCAGAATTCGTCACAATTTGAAAATTCCCTCTTCCAAATTTCAAGAAAAAAAAAGTACTTCAAGTAGTTTTTAGAGTAGAAGTAGTATTTCAAAGAAGAAATATTTTTGAATTATAATATAAAATTTTGTTACATTGTTCGTTACGTATTCATCTTTTTTTAGTTAAAAATTCATGTACTTGGGTAAAAATTAAACTCTTGTTGAAAATTAATTTTTTTGGTTGAAGATTCATCATTTTAATTGACAATTCATCTCTGGTTGAGAATGTAACTACTTGGTTGAAAATTAATTTTTTAACTAAAGACTTAACTATTCCAGTAGAAAATTTAACTATTTTGTTGAAAATCCATTTTTTTAGTTAAGAATTAGATTTTTAACCGAAAATTTAACTATTCTATTTTTTGTTGAAAATTGATCTTTTTTGATAAAAATTCAATTATTTGGTTGATGTACTTTGTGGAAAATTCGTCTTTTTGTAGAAAATGAATCTTTATGGTTGAAAATTTATCTTTTTTGTATAAGATTCAACTATTCAGTTGAATATTAATTTCTCCAGCTGAAAATTACCCTGTTCCATTTTTGGTTGAAAATCAATTTTTTTAACTCAAAATTTAACTATTCCAGTAGAAAATTGAACTATTTTGCTGAAAATACGTTTCTTTTTTGTTAAGAATTAAATGTTTGAGAGAAAATTTAACAATCCTATTTTTGGTTGAAAATGTATCTTTTTTGGATGAAAACTCAACTATTTGGTTGGAAATTGATATTTTTTATTTATAAATTAAACTATTTGTTTGAAAATTTCTATACTTTGTAAAAAATTCGCCTTTTTTGTAGAAAATTAATCTTTATGATTAAAAATTCATCTTTTTGGTATAAAATTCAACTATTCCAGTTGAAGATTTCACTTCAAATAACTTATGTTTCAATTGCTTGGGCGCTCATCGAGCTTCTATATGTCGATCTACAAGAAGATGTTTCTAATGCGGTCAGCACCATCATACAACCCTCCATCATACAGACCTCAACTCGATTCAAGAAGCACATTTCAGGGGACCACGGACCTCAACCTCAGTGACACCAGAATTGCAAACGAAGCAAGTCAATCATGTCTATCAAGAGTCGGAGACTACATCGACTACTCTGCTAGCTACTGCTCAAGTGAAAGTCATCAACGATCACCATAAAACCCTGGAAGTTAGAGCTCTCTTGGATCAAGGCTCAGAAGTGTCACATGTTACTGAAAACTTGGTTCAACGGTTGCGGATTCCTCGAAATTCATCACCTGTTGCTCTTTTAGGAGTTGGAGCTCAAAAGTCGGACAAAGGCAGGGGAATTGTTCGGCTAACAATTCAGTCACGTTTTGACTCCTGTACAACGATTTCGGTCAGGGCTTATATTCTTCAGAAATTGACCTCAATGATCCCTGCAATACACACTCCTTGTGCCCATTTAGAACACCTCATGAATTTGCCCTTAACCGATCCCTGTTTCACAGAAGCAGGAAATGTTGACATTATCATTGGCGCCGATTTCTATGGTCAACTCCTTGAGGGGCCTATTCGTAAAGGACCAGTAAACTCGCCAGTCGCTCAACTCACTAATTGGGATGGATTATTTCAGGCCCATGTGACATCACATCTGCGAGTGATCAAGTCAGTTCCTATCATTGATCAATCTATCAAGATTTGAACAATTTACTTGAACGATTTTGGCATCAGGAAGAAACAGCATCTTCGTCCAACAAATTATTATCACCATCGGAACAACAGTGTGAAGATTACTTTTTATTCACTGACACACGCGATACAACTGGCAGATATATCGTTCACCTGCCGTTTGAAAAACCAATAGAGCAATTAGGAAACTCAAAACCAGCATCACTACGAATGATGAAGTGTCTTCAACAAAAATTTGAAAACAATCCAGCTTACTATCAGCTCTACTCATCGTTTCTTCGTGAGTATGAACATCTCCAGCATATGATTAAAGTTCCTGAGGCGGAAATAAATAGTAGAAAGGGCGATTGAAAAATTTAAATAATTTTTATTCGTAAGCCTTAAACTCTTTCCATAAAAAATGTTCTTCTTCTTAATGAGACAAATGATATCATTTGAACCACTCTAATCGTAAAAAACTGTTTTACCTGAAACCAGATTGTTGACCCAATGACTACCTTAAGAGACGTATCATTAGATGAACTAATCATTGTTAATATGCTGCTCCTTTCCATTACATGGTAGTCTAACAACAAAATTTTGTAATAATAATTTCCCATTAGACAAATGTTCATTTAACATTAATTGCGTGTTGCGAGGTAATATTTAATCTTCGGAATAAGACTAGGTAAGATATATTAGGTGTGTAAATATTTTTTTGTTTCAAATTACAAAATTTGTTTGGAGTTGAAACATATTGACACCTCATTGGCAATATTCACAATACTGTTTTCGCATTCTCAGGTTTAATATTTTATAGTTAAGGATTCGAAAAATCACATCAATCTTTTCAGTCCAGGAAAAACATTTTACAGAATATTGTACGAGAGAAAAAAATTATACTTATAATTCAGGCTAGAGTAAATGGAATGCTTTTTAATCAATGATTATAATTAATATCTATCAAATCAATCATAAGAACAAAATAATATATTAAAAATTTCATTCCGAACTATTCAGGTTATAGAACTTATAAAAGTATATTTCAAAGTTTAGAATTAAAAAGCATTAAGGAAATCAGTTTATGAAACTAGCCACGAACGAGTTTTCTCAATCAATTGGAACTGAAAAATTTACATTCGCGAGAGCTTTTTTTACAAGAAAAAAAACTTCATTTAATTAGATTGATACCAAGCGTTTTAGGGAATAAAAACTATAAGTAACAAAAATATTAACAGAAATAACATTGGATCTCATCGAGTCAAGGTCAAGGTCAGTTTAAGGTCAATTTCGTTCATTCCACCAAAAATAAATTTCTGACTGAAGATTCTGAACGAACGGAAGATTTTACGTCCAGATATGTATGTTCTTATTTTTTTATGACGACCTCTAAGGTCATTTTAAGGTCATTTAATTTAAATATATAGATGATTCATATGGGTAAATAAAAATCATCATAATTTGAACAAGCGTTAGTAACTTTTAACGAAATTGTAGATTATGTTAGTGATTTCTGTCCGAAATTAGTATTTTTAATTTATGAAAAATTATATTTTGAAAAATATTGCAACCATTTTAGGTTATGCTATCGTTTTACATCAAAAATTCGAATTTTAGAACAAAAATCATTATAATTTGAACCAGATTTATGATCTTTTAACAATTTTAAATAAGATTAGTGCTTTTCGTTGGTAATTGGTATTTTTAATAACAAAATTGAACAATTTTAGGTCACGCTAGCGTTTTACACCGCAAATTCGTATTTTAAAATAAAAATAATTAGAGTTTAAACAAGATTATACAATTTACAATTTTTGAATAGTTTTCAGGATACATTAACGTTTTTCACAGAAAATTAGTTATTTTAAACAAAAATAATGAGATTTCAGACGCTCATTTTTTAAAACATATTTAGGTTGCCACAGCGTTTTTGCATTAAAAAATGGTAGTTCGAAACAAAAATCATCATAATTTGAACAAGCGTTAGTAACTTTTAACAAAATTGTAGATTATGTTAGTGATTTCTGTCCGAAATTAGTATTTTCAATTTTGAACAAATTATAGTTTGAAAAAGATTTTAACCATTTTACGTTATGTTATCGTTTTACATCGAAAATTCGAATTTTAGAACAAAAATCATTATAATTTGAACCATATTTATGATCTTTTCACAATTTTAAATAATATTAGTGCTTTTCGTTGGTAATTGGTATTTTTAATAACAAAATTGAACAATTTTAGGTCACGTTAGGGTTTTACACCGCAAATTCGTATTTTAAAATAAAAATTGTTATAGTTCAAACAAGATTATACAATTTACATTTTTTGAATAGTTTTAAGGTTATATTAACGTTTTTCACAGAAAATTAGTTATTTTAAACAAAAATAATTAGATTATTAACGCTCATTTTTTTAAACAATTTTAGGTTGCCACAGCGTTTTTGCATTAAAAAAATGGTAGTTCGAAACAAAAATCATCATAATTTGAACAAGCGTTAGTAACTTTTAACGAAATTGTAGATTATGTTAGTGATTTCTGTCCGAAATTCGCTTCAATTGTATCTGCTGAGAATTTTGATCTTCATTCTCCATATTTATTCAATAAATTTTGTGTGGATTAAAATTACTTTTTAAATAATATGCAATGTGAAAATAATTTTTTCCCACAGCAAAGAAGCAAGCAAATGTTAAAAATAAGAGAATAATAAGGGAATAAAGACCATTATTTTAGTTTTCTCTAATCCAATCCCAGAATTTATGTTATTTTATCACCTCCTTGAAGCATTAGAAATAACGGCAAGCAGATTAAAATAGTAGAAAAAAATATGAATGATTTGAGTACGGGCAAGCATTCATCTATTAATTTTAATAATAAAATAAAGAATGAATTTTCACTAAAATTTTTGAATGATTAAATCATTGAAATTTATAATAATTAATAATATCATAATAAATATCAAATTATAATCAATATTGATTAGAATGAAATGATGTGAACTATTTTTCTTCATTTATTTATTCAGCTTTATTGAAACAGTAAAAAGAAAATATTATCAAGCTTTTCGCTAGACTAAGTCACATGATTGTAGATTATACTACGTCACCATACAAACACGAAAAGAAATGGAAAAAACAATAACTATTTACACACCTGGTCTATGTCACCTTACATTATACACTTTAAAAATAATCTCTATAATGCTTTTGGACTCACCGAAAAGCAAAGAAATTATGTAAAGCTTCTAAATACAGGCTGCAAACTCTTTCACCTATTCCTCCTTTTCCTCGTTCTTCAAGAGAATTCCTCTTTTTTCCTCTGTTTTTAAGAAATTCCTTTTTTTCTCGTTTTTTTTTTCTTCTGAAACGCGAACTGAATTGAAAAAAAACAATGAAAAAATACATTTATTCGCTCTAAAAGTTCATTATTTTCAATTGAAAAGTCTACTATTATATTTTTTGGTTCACAATTCATATATTTTTGTTAGAAATTCTACTATTTGCTGAAAAATTTTAATATTTGTTTGAAATTGTTTGCTTGTTTGTTTATAAACTGATTTTCTCTAACTGCAAATTGAACTGTTCTATTTTCGGTTGAAAATTGATGGTTTTCGGTTGAAAATTAACCGATTGAATTTCCAATAGATAAAATAAATATAATAAAATATTTCAAAATTTTCAATCATCCACTAAGGCTACTGTATAATATAGTTTCTAGAAATCGAGAATGATTTTATTTCTTTCCGTCTAAATAATTTAATTCCGAGGTCAAAAACGTTGTGCAAACATCTTCAAGGTTGTTTGTTATTTTTAATGACGCATTACATTTTTCACTTAGCAAACCGTTATATTCCAAACGTGTCGATTATAAGGTATAATGGTTTAGAACTTTGTTGCATCATATAATGCAATACTAAAAAATTTATGGAAAGAATTTTTTGTAAATAAATCCAAGGTTATTCTAATGACACATTACATTTTGCGTTGCAAAAGTTACATCCCAAACGCGTCGATTATAATGTAGAACGATGTAGAAGATTAGGACAAAGAGGGATATATTGCACTAGACAAGGATAGCAAATGTGCATCTATAAAAGGCGCGCTTCGCATATATTTCTCTCAGTTGTACAGTTTTTGTACAGTTTAATATATACCTTTTTCGACATTTTAAAAGTTTATTACTAAATGAGATTCAGTGACATATACCACGTTTGGACTGGAGGTAAGAAACCTGGTTTTGAAAATCGGTTAGTGCTCCTTCATATTTTTTATATTTACAATCAGTGCCATCTTTTTGAATAATTGTGAAACTATATGACTATAAAAGTCACTTCATAGAGAACTTTTTTCAGTTGACTTCTAACCATCCTGTGATAATATTCGAAAATGGACTCATCGGATTGTACGAAGGTTGTCAAGATTTATGATAGTGCATATGAAATTTTTCACGAAAATGCAACAGCTTCAGAGATCGCATACTGGACCCACCAATGTACCCGAAATATTCGGAGGCTGAATAAAATTTTGCGGCAGGGAAAGCAAAATCTATCTTTGGCCGAAAAAATAAACTTCTATCAACCACTGGCCTACTCACATAAAGAATAGACTATTCAAGAAACTTTTTCAAAGTAGAACTGGTGTCAACGAAGGCTTGGATAGGAAAGGAGACAGAATCAGATGGCAAGATCTGAAGTCTGCATTTAAGAGTTGAGTGAGAACAGGTTTGATTATAAATTTAACACATAAAGAAATTAAAAAACTTTTACGAAATTATTCGAGTGGATCATAAGAGATTTCGAAATAGTTTAAATGATTTAACAAAATTTCAAAGGATTTCAAGAAATACGGAAGTATTTTCACGAATTTCGAAGGATGTAAGGATATTTAAACGGAATTTGGAAACTTTCAATAATTTTTAAGGTATTTTATAAGATTTCAAACGTTTTGCAAAGATTTCAAGGGCTTTTAAGGAGATTTAACGGATTTAAAAAAATGTAAAGGTGTTTCGATGATTTCATAGGATTTCGAAAGATTTTAAGATATTTGAAAACATTCCAAAGTATATGCACGGATTTCAAACGATTTCATAGGATTTTGAGAGATTCAACGGAATTTCAGAGGATTTGCGAAGATTTCAAATGCTTTAAAGGACTTTTCACAGTTTTAAGGGATATAAAGAATCTCCGATGATTTCGCGTGATTTTAAGATGTTTCAAAACATTCCAAAGGATATCGATGGATTTTAGACGATTTCGTAAGATTTCAAAAGATTTAACGAAATGCCAAAGGATTTTAAGAGATACCAAAGTATTTTCATGAATTTTGAAGGGTGTCAATGAATTTTAACGAAATTTGCAAGATTTAAAGGGACCTAAAGGAATTTCATAAGATATCAACAGATTTGCCAAGAATTCATAGGCTTTGAAGGAGTTTTAACGGATTTCATAAGATTTAAAGGGGGTTCGATGATTTCATAGATTTTGAAGGATTTTAAAATTTTTCAAAACATTCCATTGTACATGAATGGATTTCAAACGATTTCGTAAGATTTTAAATGATTTAACAAAATTTCAGAGGGTATGCAAAGATTTCAAATGCTTTAAAGGAGTTTTCACAGTTTTAAGGGATATAAAGGAGTTCCGATGATTTCGCGTGATTTTAAGATGTTTCAAAACATTCTAAAGGATATCGATGGATTTTAGACGATTTCATAAGATTTCAAAAGATTTAACGAAATTTTAAATTATTCCAAGAGATACCAAAGCATTTTCGTGAATTTTGAAGATTTAAAGGGGCATAAAGGAATTTCATAAGATATCAAAAGCTTTTCAAATATTTCAAAGGCTTTGAATAAATTGTTATAAACATTGTATTTGTTTAAATAATCATTTTTTCGCTGTGAATAAAAAATCTCCTGGGGGTATTTGATTGGAGTATCTAGTAATATGCTTGAAACTATTTTTGGACTGATACGTTTGTTTATATGGCGTTCCCAATTGTTTATAACAATTTAATTGTTTAAAAATAATTTTTTTTTGTCTACTTCGAAAATCTCCTAGAGATATGGCTGAGACGAATCCAGATATGTTTCTGGTTTTTCAATAGGACCACTACTTTTGTTTAAATAAATTCCCCAATTTTCAAATCTATATGTATAGCTAAATTCAGGGTCGTGAAAATTCATCTCTTTAGTAGAAAATTAAACTATTTTGCTAAAAATTGTTTTTTTTCTATGGACAATTGATTTTTCAACTAAAAGTGTATCTATTCCATTTTTGGTTGGAAATTGACATTTTTAATTAAAAATTTAGCTTTTATAGTAGAAAATTCAACTATTTGGTTGAAAATTAATGCATTTTGTTGAAAATTCATATTTTTTGGTTAAATTCAACTGTTTTTTATTTGAAATTGAAATCCTTTTTGGTTAAAATATCAATTATTTCATGTTTTGTTGAGAATTCATATTTTTTGTCGAAAAATAGTTTTTTGACTTGAAAATTCAACATTTTGGTAGAAAATTAAATTATTTAGTTGGACATTAATGTTTTTGTTGAAAATTGATATTTTGAGTTGAAAACTGAATTATTTGATTAAAATTTAAACTATTTCAATTAAAGTTTAACTATTCTGTAGAAAATTTACTTTTTTTCGAAACAATCATATTTTTGTGTTGAAAATTAATGTCTTTTGTTAAGAATTCGTATTTTTTCTGGTTAAATACTAATTTTTTATAGGAAAATTTCACTATTTCAATTTTGTTTATCCTTTGTAATTCTAAAATGCAACTATTTGGTAGACACTTTATGTATTTTGTTGAAAATTCGTCTTTTCGGTTAAAAAATTAATCCTGTTTGTTGAAAATTCATTTTTTTTATGAAGATTCATCTCTTCAGTTGCAAAATTTAACTTTTTCATTGTTAGAAATTTAATCTTGTTAATTAAAAAATATAATAGGATAGCCATGTCAACTAAATTTTTAACTACACCAATCTTATGTTGCACAGGATGATCTGATAGACAATTAAGAAATCTACCTGAATATGTTTTTTTTGCGGAACCAATTTGTGATGATACTATTGCTTGAGTCTCTAATTACTTCAAGGTTTAAAAAACTTATAGAATTATGCTTTTCTGTTTTAAAAGTAAATTTCAGTCCAGAATGATAAGAGTTGAAAATGGAACGTATAAAACGTAGTTTATCACTTGCTATGATTAAAAACAAGTCGTCAACATAACGTGTGTGAGCAAGAATTTCAAAATTAATTTTTCGAAAAGTATAAGATTCCAAGTCTTGCATAACTATTTCAAATAATGTGGCAGAAATAGGAGATCCCATAGGAGTTCCAGAAAATTTAAAAAATAATATATCATCAAATCTAAATATTGTATAATCTCAAATATGTGAAATGCCTGGTTTAAATTCGTCCAATGCTATTTTAGTATGACGACCAATAAAACACCGTCTGTTACCAATACTTTTTAATACCAATTCAGAAGGAATATTCATGAACAGTGATATAACATCTAAAGATGCCATAATATAATTATCAGGAATTTTATCATATATAATGCGGTTTTTAAAAGTTAATAAATTTTTTACATTACTTTGAATAATAAGTTTTTTCCTTTGTCGATCATAGGGGGTAAATTTCAATAAAACTCACAATTTTGTTTTGTAAGGTTTCGTCAGCTTGGTTTGCTGACCTCTTCAGACTGAAATTTTATTTAAAAAGTACCAACATTTATAAACAGTACAAAACACGAATTTATGGACAATTTAAAAAAAGGGTTTGCACTTCACCTTATATAATACTGTCAAGAGATCATGTAGAATTAAAAATTTTTTAGTAGAAAAGAAATTAAGTGTTTTTCTTGTCGACTAGTCCGAATTTTGGTTTTGTCTAAGACTAGACCATCATTTATTTATACTCAAAAGTATTACGTACAATTAACGAATTATTATAGATAAAAGCTTAAAGTTTTAAACTTTGTAACGCTGGATTGTACCTGTGATTTCATGTATAAATATCATCTTTTTTGTTAATGCTACGGGTGAGAGATGCCGCCGAGGAGACAATATGTCCTGGGAGACTCGCCGCAGTTTTGCCATTTTTAAGTGGACTTAATTTTTTTTTTGAAGGGGAGAGATGCCACTGGTGAAAGTTGCCGCAAAAATGTCAATTTCACTGTGAGAAGTGCCGCGCGGGAGAGAAGCCGCTAGGTAGAGCTCCCGCAGTTGTGACATGCCGCAGATGTGACAAGCCGCAGATGTGACATGCCTCAGATGTGACAAGCCGCAGATGTGACATGCCGCAGGTGTGACTTGCCGCAGAGAGACTTGCCGCATGTGAGATGATATGGACCTGAGAATGCCTTAAAGTTAAGATTTTTAAATTTTTCTCCTTTTCAGTTGAAAATTCTCAACTCTTAAACAATAACATACAAATTGTTTCCTTATTTAGTTTCCAATAATTTAATTTGAAATGGTTCAACTTATTTCTGAAATAATGAATGTATACGTATATTGTATATGTATAATAATATGTATGAATATATTCTAATGTACTGGAATATTTGTATTATTTTTATTCAACCCAGTTTTAGTATAACATTCGCCAAAGTGATTGATATTATAAGTAAATGTCTCATATAATTCAGTAAAACATTACTGATTCATACTTGAATTTTGTGTTCTAGGCATGTTTATAGACTACTATACTGAAACAGTCTGGTCTTATTGGCCCCATGGTTCAGATACCTGTGGACCGGTTCAGTATCTGTTTCAGGTGTGAGAATCCCTTGATTTTTTAAAGAACTTTTTCGTATAGCATTTTTGTGTTCTACAATGTTAAAAATATGAAAAGATTTCAATCTAGGCCAAAATTAAAATAAATAAAATAAAATGTGGTCGTCCGCATCAAAAGGGCCCTTATGGTTGGTCTATATATATAATTAAAAAATAAGGTTAACAACCACCGCAGGGTCCCACTGGTAGCAACTGCCATCTAAAAAATGACACTGGCTCCCAGTAGGACCGCGGTAAATCCCACTCATGGCCACGTCTCACAACCATGAGATGGGTGGTGACAGGACACGACGAAATCACAACGACAGGCCGGCGAAACTCTCGTGTGTTTTGAGGACACGAAAGCAAATAAGTATTATCAGTTTGTTTTTTAACTTATATAAATATAATTTTCCTAAGATTCTTGAGAAAGTTCGAAAAGATTTTTGAAGATTTCACACTTTTTACTACATTTTCAGAAATCTTTGCAAATTTTAAAATATGACTAATCTCTTCAAAAATTCAAAAATTCCTGATTATATTTTAAACAGACCTACATTTTTCTCAAAATTTAACAAAATCTTTCAGAATTAAAAAAATTGCCTTAAAATCTCACAGATTTTTTTCACATTTTTAAAAACCTTTTGAGATCTGTTGACATTTTCTTTAAAAACTAATTTTTAAAATTATTCTTTTCAAATTTAAGATTATTTTGAAGCATTTTCAAAACTTGTGCACCTTCTAAATATCTTTCAAAATGATTCGAATTTATTTTTAATTTGAAATTCTGCTAGAAATCTTTAAAAAAAATTTATTCTTTCAAAAGCTTTCAAAATTCTCAAGATTTGCATTATTTTCCAATCTTTTCAAAACTTCTGAACATCTTGAAACAATTCGTTTTTCCCAACATTTTTTTTAAATTCTGCAGAATTAAAAAAAAATTTCTTAATATTTTCCAGATTCTTTTTCGACATGTTGTGAAATCTTCAAAACTTACAGTAACACTTTTAAAATAAAACCTAAATGATTTTACATTTTGCCAGATATCTTATTGTTCTAGTACCGGTAATTATTTGATTACAGCTACCGGCGAGGTAGCAAAATGTCAAGAACAGAATTATTTTCCAATTTTATTAGGTTTTTAACAATTAGAATTTTCTCTTTCATTAATACTGTTCGGAAATATTTAGAAATCTATTTTATTTTTTTAATGACTTTTAGTCTAAAATATTATAATTTTAAATTTGTCGATTTTAAATTATTCAGATTCAAAATTTTTTGCTTTTATAAATTACACCTATTACACTAATTTTATTGAACTAATTTAATAATACTAATTACAAGAACAACAAAAACTGTTTTAAAATATCAATGACTGAAAAAACAATTTTAATTTTCAAATCTAGTTTTCAAACGAAAAATTAGATTTTATTTAATTTCGACTGATTTCAAATGTCGGTGTTTGTCTCGAGTAATGTGATAATCCCCGAACAGAAATTAAACTTGTAGGACTCGGCCTTGACATTTGTTTGCCAACTTTTATTTTATTTTTGTTGTCAGTTAGCTACTAACACTTTTTCTCCTCCATTAGTTAAATCCCAAAACGATTAAACGAAGAAATTCTGTTTTCTGCTGCATTTTTTTAATAAGGCCATGTAGCACTTACCCGATTCCTACCTTACCGACATTGTTTTGCAGAAACTCATGTCCAGACGAACTGAGATGTTGAGTTGAAATTTTCGGAAATTAATTATTGAATTAATCCGAAACTTTTCGAAACATCACTTATAGTGATACATTTTTTTTAATTGTCAAAATACTGCTTTTGTTTAAAGAAAATACATTTTAGGAATTTGAATTTCGCGCCAAATTCTCACTGCTTAAATATAACCTCTATTTGCGTATTATTCTGGCGCGAAATTTAAATTTTTGTTCATAATTTACGGGAATTTAAAATAATTTTGAAGGTTTTAGGGTATTTTTCGAATACTCAACGGAATTTTCAAGAGCTCTAAACAATTTAAAAGGAAATTCAAAAGATTTTAAAGAATTTGAAATATTTTAGCGTATGTTTAAAAATTCCACAAAATTTTTAAGAGCTTTCAAAAGTTTCATGGAATTAAAAAAATGTCAACGAATTTGAAATATTTAAGGGTATTTTTTAAAATTCCAAAGAATTTTTAAGAGCTTTTCAAAGTTTTAAGGAAATTAAAAAGATGTCAAGGGATTTGAAACATGTTAGGGTATGTTTTCAAAAGTTTCATGGAATGAAAAAACTGTCAACGAATTTGAAATATTTTAGGGTATTTTTAAAAATTCCAAAGAATTTTTAAGAGCTTTAAAAAATGTTAAGGAAATTAAAAATATGTCAAGGAATTTGAAATATTTAAGGGTATTTCTAAAAAGTACAAAGAATTTTTAAGAGCTTTGAAAAGCCTCATCGAGTTTCAAAAGATGTCAAGGGATTCGAAACATTTTAGGGTATGATTTCAAAAGTTTCATGGAATGAAAAAACTGTCAACGAATTTGAAATATTTTAGGGTATTTTTAAAAATTCCAAAGAAGTAACCATACATACAGACATACATACATACATACAGACAGACAGACAGACAGACATAGACAAAATTTTATGATTTTCGGAATCTGTGAGTGCCAAAACCTAAAGATCCGTTAAAAACCAGAGATCGCAAATTTGGACGATTACATTACACTCTCATGAATGAGAATGTAAATATAAAAGAATAAAGTGTAGAAGAAAATAGTTTCTCAAATATTTCTCAAAATTTTTTTGAAGAATTTTTCGAAATATTTTTTATGGTCATCCCGAAAGTTGAAAAGAACAAAAAAAAAACTTGAAAAAGTTAAGAAGTGAAATATGCTGTTAAACCTTGACCACCATAAAAAATTTCAATTAGGCAGAAATTTTCCTTTTATATTTGCTCAATATTTCAGAAATTTGAATTAGCATTTTTTTAAAAGATGAAACTGTTGGAATAATTTCATCTTTAAATATTTTTTTATTTTTATAACTTCAATTAGCAGTTTGAATTTCATGTTTAATATTGAATGAAGTTTAAAATCAAACTTAAAATCAGTTTTCAGAAAATTGGTTAATAAAGTTAAAAAATTCATTCTTAATTTTTAATGGTATTTAAAAACCGCGTGCTGTCGTTGAACAATACATATATGGCGCAGCAGCCTTCGTCCATCCAACGGAAATGCCCGACGTGCCACGAGTGTCTTCGCGACCACGGTGGTCCGACTCCAACGTATTTTTTTGCTCAGATATTTGCTGCGCCAACAGAGACATCTTCAGTTGGACTCGAGAAATGGAGAGCTTTGTGACGTCATGTAATGTTTAAATTCTTAACCTCAAAGTTTGTGTACGTCGCTATTTTTGCTAGGTACATAGTTTCATATTGTTTATACGATTGTTACAATTTGGTTCGTTGAAATAGTTCAAGGACTTTTCCGGGTTTTTCCAGGTAAAAAATATTCAAGATCTTTTTCAGGTTTTCAAGGATTTCCAGGACGATAGACACCCTGTATTCAACTGTACAAAATTCTGCGTGAATATTTTTACCTGGGTTATTATTTAAAATATTTTTATATGAAAATATGAAGTTTGAAAAAATTATATCTTGGCATATATTTTCAGTAAGAATTTCAATATGCTGCATTAGATTCCTTACATAATGACGAGACGATTAAAAAAGAGAGAAAAAATTCGGTTAACCCGTTCAATTTCTGTTGGGAGTTTTTGTAATTTTGCATTTTATTCAAGATTACCTTCAATATTGAGAATATTGACCCATTTTCCTGATCCTTTTTTTTTATTTGTTTTTTTAATTACATCATTTTCAAATTGTATCAGCTAATAAAAATATAATCGATTCAAGTTTTGCGCAGTTTTAGAGATTGTAACAGTATTCATTGTCGGCCGGTGATTAACCTTGGTCTTTATCGAAAGACTAAAGCAGATTCGAGGAGAATCTGATGGAGGTTTGTAATCACCTACATTTTCGAATATACTTTTTTGACATATTTTGATATAATTCGACCCCAGGAGCTCGAAAATAAAGTTCTTCAAAAATGTCCGTGTGTGTGTGTAACTTTTTTCTCCTCGCCATATTGCGAAAAGGGAAAGAGCTGATCATGAAATTTGGATGAAGTGCAGCTAGTTGAAAAATAATTCTTTTTTTGAAACTCGTTTCTTCTAGGTTCAAAATGAATTTTGTATACTGAAAATGCAATTTCAATTCTTTTTTGAATATTCATACTTTTGCATATTGAAGATAATAATCAAATAGATCAAAATTAAAGCATTTTTTCATTTTAAATTGAAATTGAAAATTATTTTACCTTCTTCGTTGAAAGTTTCTTAAAAATTCGTCTTTTTTGGCAGAAAATCAATCTTCTTGCTTGAAATTTAATTTTTTTGGGTTAAAAATGCAACTATTGGATTAAAAATGTTTATTTGACTGACTTATACTTTTTTTTATTTCACATTAACATCTTTTTTCTTTCAAACATGAACTATTACATGTTTTGTTGAGAAGTCATCAGCTTTTTTGGTTCAAAATTAAACTACAGTTTCAACTATTATACTTTTTTATACTTTTTATACTTTTGTTTTTACTTTATAATTTTAACTTACTATAATAAGTAAAAAGCTGCAAATGCATTTTTTTGTAGAAAATTAATCTTTTGAGTTCAAAATTCATCTTTGTAGGTTCAAATGCAACTATTAATTTGAAAATGGCCGAAACTTCTCTTCGAGCCAGGTTCAAGTCTTCTCCAGCACACGTCAGGTTCATGGTTCCACCTACAACGATTGCTTCTTCTGATGGAGTTATATATGGACTTGACCAACTTCAATTCATTCGGATTACTCACTATGAGAATCCGCACAGGCTATTTGAACTTCGAAGGTACACTTTTCCTGCCGATAAACCAATTCAAGTACTCGCAGAACGGAATGTCTATGTGCCCATGCCAACCAGAGAACAAATTGTATGATCAACGTCCGATGGTGACGTCTTCGCAATACTGGAGACTAGTAAACTTCTTGCTGGCATATATGCGTATAATCGTCGGAGTCACCATAAAGCGCGGGCAAAAATCAACACGGAAAGCGGCATGATTACCTTATTGACCCAAGCTGAAGTCAACGAAACTCCAGTAGGCCCCACTCGTCCAATCCAATCGTATTATAAAGTAGAGCGTGTCAACAAGATCTGTACAAACAATTAATTTATTTGCATTGAAATGAAATACAAAATAATTGTTTGTAATCCGCAGTCAGCTTAAAGTGTTACAAGTAACTAGTAATGCCAAATAATAATAAAGTCAATGTATTATGATTGTTAACATTTCAATCTTTGTACTTTTGTACTTTTCTAACATTTTTGCAGAGAACTTTAAAAATTAAGGATGTAGGGCAGAACAAGGCTAAGCCGTCACCTTTCTTTCAAGTCATTTTTCAATTAAAAAAAGCTTTGTTTGGAAACGCGTTAGGTATTGTTGGTTCGAAAATTTAGTTGACTACAAACTGTTGCTGTTGATCTTGGAGGACTATGCTTTGTTTATTTTGATGTTCATTATTGGAGCCAACTAATTTTTTGATCCAACGATACCTAATACGTTGTCAAATATTTTTTTTTTACATTCTTATCCTGTAATGAGAAGGTTTTATTTTTATGCAAAATTATCCTGTGGGCACGATCGCTTTCGAAAGACTGATCAGATTGGGTTCAGGTTTTGCACACTATTTAAGGGCATGAAAGAGAAAGAACAAGTTCGCTAACAAGCCATTTTTGACCAACGGTTCTGGTTTATCCATCCAAAATGCTTGTTAAAAAAAATTTAATGTTTTGGAAGACGACACAAGGAAAGAAAAAATAATAATATGTAAACTTGTTCACTCAAAGTGGATGTATAAATTTGTTATTTATAATTTTCAGAAAGGGCGAGTATATTTTTCAATCGTGAAAAATAAGCATAAAATAAAAAAATTAAATTTTTTAAAAATTACACAAGAGACGAAAAAAAGATTAAGATAAAAAAACTGTTCAACCAAAAAAGATCTACAAATTTGTTGTAAACTCTTACTATAAAAATACATCAAAAATGAAAAATTGACTTTTCGGAAAAACGACACAAGCTGCAATAACTTTTTATTTAACGACATTTTTCGCCTAAATTATATCCACAAATTTGCTTAGAACCAGTTTACACTAGTATGCGTATTTTCATTTTATAAAACCGCAAAAAAATCATAATTAGCGCCAGAAACTCGCAAACCCTATTTTTTTCCACTTATGGGGTTTTTTGGGACCCTATAAAACAGATTTAGCTGAGTGATATTTAAAAACTAATTATTCATTCGTATTCTATAGTTACTTGTGAAGAGAAATATTTAGTTAAAAATCGATTCACCTAATATTGACGATTCTAAACGAAATGTGCAAAAAACGTCTTTTTTCTCAAGAGAAATACGTGTTAAAATTCACGGTGCTTGCCAAACCTTTAAATATAATTTTTAAAAAAGTTTATTCATTTTTTTGTGGATTCCAACAAATGTGGGGCGACATGCATGAAAATTTAAAGAAAAAAAATACAATGCATTTTTGGGCCAATTTGACAATCAATCAGTTGACCTGGTGTTCGAATCCCAGCGGAGTGAAAGAAGATCTTTTTTCTGAATGGAATTTAATTTAAAAATTTTATTCTCCATCTTGTCTGAAATGACGTTTAAATATTTTCTGTATAGGAGAATATAACTTTGGCCGATATTGTGGATTTCCATTTTATGTATGGATTTCTCTCCTCGATTCGTTACCTTCTCCGATGATAATACAGATTTCTATTAAAAATTGATTGTGACATCTTGCTAAATAAAGCGTATTTCAGAAAAAAAGAATTCTTCCTCTGATCTCTCTGTAGCTCAGTGGTTAGAGCAGGCTCGATTCCTGAGGAATCAAAACCGAACCGAATATATATATATAGAATTTGAAACATATTTTAGGCTTTCCGCAAATAACATTTTGTCTGAGGTATTCCGCATCTATCCCAATTGCTCTTTTTATCCAAACTCCTATTTGAACTTGTTCATGTCTTTAGAGTGTCTTTACGATATCGTAAAGATGTCGTAAAGACGTTACCAAATTTCGTGCACACTGGGTTCTCTAGGGGACCGCGTGAACTGAACAGTTACGCAATCACATGACCGTAAAGTGAACACATAGTGACCTTTTCCTTCCATGAGTCCGCTACGGCATATTTCAATCCTGTTTTATAGTTATTCTTTATGTCACACAAAACTCGATATTCTTTTTATCTGTTAACACATTTGTATACACAGGGCACAGATTTTAATTCTCAATTCTTTAACACATGAATAAATACAAGTAAATGAATGTAAATGTGCAAAAAGATCAAAAGAATTTTAGCTATATCTAAAATTGTGAATAAGTGTAAGCAAGGATTTAAATTTTCCCTAGCGGACTTAGGAACGATCACTATATGATAATTTTACGTTCAAGCAATTGCGTACCTGCTCCGTTGAGAGATCCCCAAGGGTTGTTTTATTATCTGTTTTAAAGAACTTAGGAAATTCGTTGATTGTAATAGATCAATAATCAAAACAAAAATAATCTCTCACGATATTAGAAATTAGATAAAAACCTGTTATCTGAACATGAATCTGAAACTTTATCTGTCAGTCAAAATTAATATGAAGGTTTATCTTTTCTTTGAATAATAACCTGTTATCACATTAAAATATAAAATCTCTATTAAAGTTTTACTTTCAGAATACAATTACGATGCGAAAATGGGTCTGAAAATCGCTTCCCCCATTTGCATAGTTGCCTCGGGCATTTCTTCTAACATTTGCATGGCTCATAAGGGCATCTCTTCCACATCTTGCTGTCAAACTCTCCCATGGGCAGGTCTTCCCCGGGTATCACTTTTTCAGTCAAACATTAAGAACATGACTTTTCGGCCTCAAGTGGCAGGACTTCCCCGGGCATCACTTTCCCAGTAAAATATCAAGATCAACTGTAGATATGGTCGCTTCCCGGTTAAACCATAGGACTCGTCGGGGCTTATACTGCGGGGATGTCGCTGGGATCATTCGCGAGGGTTTTGAATCGTGGAAGAATTGGCTTTGTCCTTACAGGGAGAAGATGGAGAGTGGAAGAGAATGCTTCAATCGCGTTGCATTCAAGTGTTGCATATTGTAGAAAAGTTGACATTTTGGACAAAATCGAGTGTGAAGCATGAGATACGTGATTAGAATGTGTTCCTTAAAGCCGAAGGAGCTTTCACAAAAGAGAACTCACAATCACCAAATTACAATTGTCGATGCTTTGACCTTTAATTTCAAAAGGTCTGTGCACAAATGTGGGGAACATACAAAGACCGAGCGCGAAGCGCGAGAAGCAACAGTCGCGTTCCCTAGGTGCTCTCAAACTTGCGAGCGGTTATTCATGTGATCAGTTTAATATGAATAAATTGTTAAATTTAAACTTTGAGCGTTACTTAAAATAAAAATAATTTAACTTGAAAGGATATATGTATAAAATATTTTAAATTTCACAACTCTAATTTGAAAAGAAAGGGAACAAAATTTGGCATTCAATTTTTTTCCGCATTGGAAGAGGAATTTTTGTGTGTTTTTACTGACTTCAAATGATTTTAGTGACTTGACGCCATTGACTTTAGCGAAGGTTTACACCGGACTTTTCATGATTTGTTGGAAGTGAGGAAATTTTAGTTTTTAGTTTTTGTTAAATTGACAGTGACATTTTATATTTTTGAGATTATTATCGAGTTGGAAAGGAGGAAATTTTGATTTTCAATTTTTTTCTTAAATTGAAGAGGCGCTTTTTTGTTTTTAACATTTTTATTGAGTTGGAAGGGATGAACATTTCGTTATTTTCAGGGTGGCCACTCACCCGGGAGAAAACCGGGATAAAGCCGGGAGAAAATTATTTCACCGGGAGATTTTCCGTATTGCATAATTCGCGCGTTTTGTAAGTTTTAAGTAAAAATTATTATTATTATTATTATTTTTTTTTTTGAGAGAGAGAGAGAGAAATCACATTTTTTAGTAAAAAAATCTATGCAGTCTTTTTGAATGTCACTTGATACTAGATAGAAAAGTTTGGCGACAAATAGTTTATAAAAAGAATGTGAGTAGAGTGAATGACGCCTGAAACAAAGACCTTAGATAATAATGGGCCCAAGTGGGGAACCACACATAACAATTTTGTAAAATAACGCTAACATAATCTAAAATTGTTGGAAATTGGAAGTCTTGATGATTTTTGTTTAAAAATGCTAATTTCCAATGAAAAAAAACTAACTCAACCTAAAATTTTAAATAAATCTCAAGTCATCTTCGAAACCAGGGGCAGAGGGAATTTAACAAATAAAAGCCAAATATTCTAAAACTTTTTATAAAATTGTTACGGGAACTTCCTATAGGCTGAAATGGCTGGCGTGACATACCTCTCTTCGAAACTTTCTGATCTTATAATGTATATTTTTTTAATCCAGCCAAAAGCACTAATATAAACATGCGTAATATTTTCAATAATTTATTAAGCCAATTTCATTTAATTTAAATTTACAAAAGCTAATTATTTTCCTTGAAAGGTTCTTTACCATTCTATTCATTACGGTTTTATTAAATATTATTTAGTAGATTGTTTAATTTAAAAAATGACTGACTAAAAATAATTGTACATATTATTCATAAATAAAATAATTTCCATAAAACGTGACGAATATAATTGTAAAGAAACTCTAAGGGATGGAATGAGCCTTTGTAAATCAAAATTGAATGCAAATTACGTTTTTTACCTCAAGCAGATGCAAAACACAAATGTGTAAATTCATTATTTATGCGTGGGGGTTTCATATAAAATTTGTTGCAATAATGAATTGGCCTTTTTTGTCAATTTTATAAATTAAGTTAAAGATTTATTAATTTTGAACTTAACTGTATACCTAATGCAGGAAGAAGTACGTATATGAACAACACGGTATTTCTGGCAGGCGCGGATCCAGAGGGGGGGGGGAAACCAACCGTGCCCCCCCTCTGGATCCGCGCCCAGACTCGATTGCGGCGAATTAACATGTTTAAATTCGCCCGAATTCGGCTTTCTGATTCGTTAAAACGAACTGAGCCAGCGCGAATTGAATGCGTGCCAATTCGCCTTAATTCGTGGTCAAGGTCATTTCGAACAAAAATATCACTACTTTACCACCGAGCAATTCACGCCTACCCCGAAAGGGAAACGGCTTAATGATATAATAATAATAAAGTAGTGGATATTTTACCTCCGAAATCACTATTTGGTTAGTAAAATTTCATTAATTTATTTAGTGGAATATTTTCACTGATTGAATTAGTAGTTTTTCACTAATTCGTAGTGACCGACTTCTCGCTAATTCAATTAGTGAAATTTCACTATGAAAGAGTGATATTTCACTATTTCAGATTTAGAGAGAGTAAGACTTTTTCCAACTATCTGCAAAGGGGAGAAAAAAAGTATCGAAGTCGTTTTTGGAACATATATATGATAAATTTTTAAATAATTATTGAAATGATTTGTACTTTTGCGTCACATTGTCGATGAGAATGTAACATGTAATCAATGTATATATACAAACAAAATTCCATTATATTAAATATTATATGAACTTTGCAGAATAATTAAAAAATTCATTATATGAAATTCTTTACCTCGGTCACACACTAGAAGAAAAAGAAATTAAATAAGCGAAGTTTTGATGAGAATGTGCCCACTTCTCGGGCACATTTTTTCACTGTTAATGTTATTTTTTACGAATAAAACCGAAACTGCACATCCTATCAAAAAGGGACCAATAACAAATTTGTAGACCTTTCTTGAGTGCACAATTTTTGCTTAGTCATAATTTGTCGTGTCTTGCATAGTTTGACCGTAAAAGTAAAATTAAATGTTTGTTTATGTTATTTTTTACGAATGAAACCAAAACTACACATCCTATCAAAAAGGGACCAATCACAAATTTGTAGACCTTTTTAGAGTGCACAATTTTTGTTTAGTCATCATTTGTCGTATCTTGCATAGTTTGGCCATAAAATTAAAATTTTGTTTATGGTTGATTATGACTAAATAGACTGGTTCATAATCAGCCATAAACATTACATCTGGGCACTGTGATATATTTTCCTTAATATTCATAATTTACATATTTTCAGACTTTAACAACAAACATTTTTTTTACATTTATACATGATATATGTTAGAATATTTTTCTAAAAAATGTCTTCCCGGTACTTATTGAAAAATAAGGTTGCTAATGGCAAAAAATGCACCCAGTTTTCATTTCGTCGAAAATAATTTTTTGCGAAATTCCTCCTCGAATAAAGTACGTAAACGCAATTTATAGTCTTCCCATACATTTTCCAAAGTTTCAGCCCGATATTTTATTTGGAAAAAAAGTTCTCAGATTCAGAAAAAAATTCACAAAATTGAAAAAGTGAGGCCGGTAAGGTAGGTATTTATGCGTGTCACATGCCCTTAAATACTGAAAATAGCTTTAAAATATTTTCACCTTTGTGAATAGTTGTGAATAGTGGCAAGGTGGCCGCACGCTAGAGAAAAACTGCAAATTAGAGAAAAGTCATGAAAGTTTGTTAATCAGGAAACGTTAGGAATAAGTCAGAGATGAAAAAAATATTGAAATTTGAATAACCGAAAAGTTGTTGGCGAAAAAAAACTGGAAATATCTATTCGATTATAAAAGCTGAAGAGAAAATTCAACGAGATTTCGGAGATTTCCGACCCGTAGATTTACGACCCGTACGTAATTTTACAGTCGACGACGGGAAATTTACGTCCTGCATGTATTTCTTTACGTCGGACGCAGGTTGAGAATGAAAATATATATTTTCACAGAATTATGCTTATTTACTATGTGCCACACCGATCGAATAATTTCCATCATCGCATGAGCGCGCTAACTTTTGTATACATTTTTCTCATTTACTCATTTGTCGAATAACTATTTATTTGTTGACATTTTCTGACCATCAAATTCTTGCTGGAATAACATTCTCAAAGAATGTTGTCAGTGAATGCATGTAACGTAGAATTTACTGTTACTCTTAATAATAGTAAATGGCGAGATATCATTTAAAGATTTCAAGTGGACGTTATGTAATTTAATATATTTGAAAAAATATAATGTTTGTACAACGACATTTGCGGGTACTTTCACGGCGACTTTTTTTAATCTAAGCATCAATTATAAATCGCTAAATCATTAACAAATTAATATCTGTAATTAAAAAAATCATATTCTGATCCGATTCTCAGTTCTCAATATTATATCATTAAGCCGTTTCCCTTTCGGGGTAGGCGTGAATTGCTCAGTGGTAAAGTAGTGATGTGTGGATGGGTTTTAAGATCTACACAAAACAAAATCTTAGCGATGTAATCTTTACGGAGAAATTTCACACGTGCCCAACTGTATACATCCATGTCCTCACCGACCCATATGTGCACGTCTACATTTCGATGTGCTGTTAGAGTGCATTAGGGTGATTCAAATTTTTTCTCTCTCTAATTTTTATGCATATCGTCCGAAAATCTCTTCAAATCCACAAAAAATCAATCTTGTTTTTCCTTTTGATGATATTTAGAGATGGCGCCCGTCCCGTGAAGTTTAATACGTATTTCCCATAAGAGAAAAAGAAGCTTTCGTAAACTTTAACCAGAATCTTCAATATTACGTGAATTGAGTTGAAGCGTAATATTTCTACTCAAAATTAGCCATAGAATACGAATAAAACATTACTTTTCAAATATCACCCCCGCACTATTTGTCCATATGGTGCATGATGTGCGTCGATGAGAATGTGTTTTCAATGTTTTGCAACGGTGACATGTGGGGAGTGTTGACATGAAAATAATTTTTATCGATTTTGAATTACAAGAAGGTATTTGAGGGTGATATATTGCTCTTTATTTGACAGTGGAATTAATTTTCGGTGCATAGGTTGTCAGAAAAGATGGTTCGAAGCAATAAGATTTGTACCAACATAGCAAAAAGTAATTCAGGTGTTTTTGCCCTGTCTAAGTGACCTTGAGATTTCAGGGTGTCGAGGAGAATCGACTTTTTCGCTATTTTCTCGAAGTTGCAGCGGTTTGTCGACTGTTTGGCCATGAACTGTCTGATATAATTTAGGAGGAATGTATTTTCAATATGTTACACCAATGATATAATCATTTTCATTGATTTTCGATTACAATGAAATATCTGGGGGTGATGTGTTGCTCTTCGTTTCACGACAGAATTGGTTTTGGGTGTCTAAATAAGGTAAAAAAACTTAATTCTGGTTTTTTTTTAACCATCTACGTTATTCTGGCCAGATAAAAATTATTCAAATTACCTCCTTACTGTAAAAGTGTAAATCTAGGTATACTCGAAAACATTTTTACCTTATTTAGACACCGAAAATTAATTTTGTTGTGAAATAAAGAGCAATATATCACTTTTATGTTTAAGTGAAAAAAATACTATAAACATTTAAAAATTGAAAAAACTATACTGAATCCATTGGCACTATGTTTATGTACCGAAAGCAAGCGAAAGTAGGTATATTTAATTTTAGAAGAAAAACTATAACCCGTGCACTTAAGGAAATCGCCAACTTCTCGAAAAGCGATTTCTCTAAGTTACTTTTTGGAAAAATAAATGTTTGATCTTCTAAAATAAAAGTCTAAAGTTATCTTGACTTTCTTCATAGAAGTACACTTTTATCTAAATGTTTATTAGACTAGAAAGATAACTTGAGATTTTTACCTTTAAGATACTGGAGATTAAAAGGTAATATTACATTTTTTATTAACGAAAATGTGATTTAAGTAATCCGTTATAACCAATGACGCTAGCGCATGCGCGCTTATGTTCTAAACGATAATTTCTAGAATCAAAGAATCTATTTTACACTTTACTCACAAGCTTCATTGACGAAAAACTCAAGCTTTCTATCAAGCTCAAAATCCATTCAAATTAAGTGTGTTTGTATATAAAAAACTGGAGACGGCCTGAAAAAACCTATCGAAATTGCAGTAAATTTTTTTTTTTTTCAATTGCAATTGATTGAGCTCAAAATTGCCAAAAAAGAAGAGAGCAACAAAAATCTGAAAACTAACCAATTTTCTCTATATAAACTGCAGCCCAATATCACAGCAGCTTGGTTTTTGTGTTGAATAGGAAAACTTTGATTTTTAAGTAAGTAGGGGAGACCGGGGCAAGTCGAACCGCTTTTCATTGTTCGATTTTTTTATATTTTTTGCGACGAACTTTTCAGAAAATATTTTTGTTACCTTGTTTTGTACACCTTAGACTTACATAAATATAAGTATCAACAGTTTAATTTGATAACTGATTTAATTTAAAGCGAAATTAGATGATGCGGAAAATGGTTTAACTCGCCCCAGGCCCGGGGCGAGTTGTACATAAGAGAGCTGTTTGAAACAGGAAATAGTCTCAGGGTGCTGAATCTAGAGAATATGCAGGATGAGGTAGCAGTTCGTAGCCCAATTCATGGATTTTTGCCATCGTGACTACACACGTGTGCACCCTTGAATTGTCTTCAAATTTGAACATTCTTTTGAAATTGAAATTGTGAATCCTTATCAATTTAATTGAAGATAATTTTGAATAAAGAGAAATTGAACTAAAGACGTGGGCCTCAGAATAGGGTTCAGAATTAATTAAATTTTAAATTCATAAATTCTTTTCAAACTGAAATTTAGAATCTTAATCAATTCAAATAAAGATATTTTTGAATAAGGAGAAATTGAATTAAGAACCTGGGCCTCAGAATAGGGCCTGGAATCAATTCAATTTGAAATTAAAAAACTCTCTTGAAATTGAAATGGTAAATCTTAATCAACTTATTGTAACATATTTTTGAATGAAGAGAAATTGAATTAAAACCCTGGGCCTCATAATGGGGCCTCGAATTAATGCAATTTTAAATTCAAATATTCTTTTGAAATTGAAATTGTGAATCTTGATCATTTTAATTTAAGATATTTTTGAATAAAGATAAATTGAATTATAAACCTGGGCCTCAGAATAGGGCCTCCAATTAATACGATTTTAAATTCAGAAATTCTTTTGAAATTGAAATTGTGACTCTTAATCAATTTAGTTTAAGATATTCTTGAATAAAGAGAAATTTGATTAAAACCTGGGCCTCAGAAAAGTCCCTCTAATTAATTCAATTTTGAATTCAAAAATTCTTTTGAAATTGAAATTGTGAATCCTAATCAAATTGGTTTAAGATATTTTTGAATATAGAGAAATTGAATTGAAACCCTGGGCCTCAGAATAGGGTCTCGAAATAATTCAATATTAAATTAAAAAATTCTTTTGAAATTGAAATTGTGAATTCTAATCAATTTAATTTAAGATATTTTTGAATAAAGAGAAATTGAGTTAAAACCCTGGGCCTCAGAATAGGGCCTCCAATTAATTCAATTGTGAATTCAAAAATTCTTTCGTAATTGAAATTGAGAATCTTAATCATTTTAATTTCAGATATTTTCAAATAATGTGAAAGTTAATTGAAAACATGGGCCTCAGAATAGGGCCTCGAATTAATTCAAGTTCAAATTTGAACATTCTTTTGAAATTGAAATTGTGAATCCTTATCAATTTAATTGAAGATAATTTTGAATAAAGAGACGAAGGGATTTGTACACTATTGAGGCGTTAATTTAGGTCTTAACAGTTTCTGAAAAGAAAACATTTCAAAATTTGGAAAAAAAATCGTTTTGGAAAAACAATTTCATACAAAGAAATGTCATTGAAAAAAATGGTTTGAAAATAATTATGTCAAGAAATTGTTCCGCGAGAAAATGTTGCCAAAAAAGTTTTGAAAGAAAAAAGTTGTCTAAGAAAATGTAAAAAAAAAGTTTGTGAAAAATTTAATTTGGAGAAAAATGAAAAAACAACAAATTTTTGAAAAAATGTTTCGTTGCTAAAAATGTTTGCAGAAAAATCTCCGAAAAACAGTATTGAAACCAAAATGTTTTAAACAAAATTTGTAGGACAAAAGTTGACAAAGAAATTGTTGGAACCAAAATTGTTGAAAAAATAAATTTTTAGCAAAAGTTTCAGGGGAAAAAAATAGCAGCTGAATTTTTAATTTATTATAATAGTTAATTCATTGAAAGGATTTGAAATTACTTGAAACAATTAATTTTAATTTTAATTTTTGAAAAATAGCTCACTACGAATACAGAAATGTCAGGTTTGTAGGCCCTGCGTGCCTACAAGGAAGGGTTTGGTAGAATATTGAGATGTTCATGTAAGTGTTAACAGAATCTGAAAACGAAATATGTTCAAATTTTATAAAGAAATTGTTTTGGAAATACTATTTCATACAAAGAAATCTCTTTGAAGAAACTAACAACAACAAAATTATGTCACAAGATTGTCAAGAAAAAAAATGTATGCAACAAATTTTTGAAAGAAAAGAATTTTTTGATAAAATTTTCGAGAATTTTGTTGTTGTTGAAAAAACCATTTTTGGACAATTTTTTTTCAACTTATTTGAAAAAAAAATTTTTAACATTTTTTGTGGAGAAAAATGAAAAAAAACAACAAATTTTGAAAAAAGGTTTCGTTATCAAAAAAATAAAATTTACGAAAAACAGTATTGCAACATAAATGGTTTGGAACAATTTTTTTTTACAGAAGTTCACAAAAAATAGTGGAAAAAAATTAATTTTTGACAAAATAAATTTGTTGAAAAACTTTTTGGACAAAGATTTTTGCGACCTCGACATTTGATTGAATCCGCGAAAGTCATTTTTCACATAAAACCAATACCTTCTCATTGAGATGAGACTGTAAAAAGGCGAGTTCCAGCAAGAAAGACGAATTTTCACAAATTCTAACTGTTGAAATTGCATGAAAGAAAAAATAATTGTCAAAAACAAAAACAAATTTTCAGCAATTTATATTCCTTGAGATGAATCTTGAACAGATATAATTATTTTTTAACAAAATACTGAAAATTTTCAATAATGATTTATTTTTAATCTAAAAGATGAATCGTCAGCGAAAAAGATAGTATAGCTGACATGCCAGACAAATAATATTTTGATTTTGAATGAGAAATAGTCCAATTCAACCAAGAAAGAGACATCTTCGAAAGAATGGTTTCATTTTCAACCAAGTAGTAGAATATCCCACCACAATAGATGAATATTTCACCAAAAATTTGATAATAGAATTTTCAACCAAAGAAGAAGACCCCGAGTGCAATACCACTATTTGAAAAATTTTCAACGAGAAACAATTTTTAATCAAGAAAGGTGAATTTTCAATTACAAAGATGACTCTTTAAGAAAATAGTTCAATTTTCGGGAAAATAATTGGAATGGAAAGAAAATAGTTACATTTTCATGTTAAATAGTTCAGTTTTCAACCTAGAAATATGAATGTTCAAAGAAAATGTCAAATTTCCCAACGAAACAATTCAAGTTCAACCAAAAAGCAAATAGTCGAATTTTCAAGCCAAAAGTTGAATTATAAAATTCATCATTGTAGTGCGTTTTGTGGAAAATTCCCCTGTTTCGCTTACAAATTCAAGAATTTTGTATAAAATTCAAGTACTTGATTGAAAACTTAACTTTTTGGTTGAAACTTTGCCTTTTTGACTACAATATTAATATTTTATTTTTAAAACACTTCCGCTTGGTTCAAGATGCAACTATTCTGTTACAAATTCGTCTGCTTCGTTGAATTAAATCGGCCTAAAATTCATTTTTTAAAGTAATTTGTTATACTGCTAATTTCAATATTCCATGTTTGATAGAAAACTTATTTTTTTAGTTGAAAATTCAAAAATTTGATTCGAAATTTATGTATTTTTATCCCCCCCCCCCCCCCCTAAGGGTCACCACCAAAAGAGGAAAGCGTACCTGGTCAAACCTCCACAAAAATCGATCCCTACCCTTGGGGCCAAACCGACAGTGCGACCTCCTTTGGAACTGAACCAAGAAATTGAGGCAGATCCCAACAATACCGAAGTGATTATTATCGATTTATCTTTAGAAGAGGTTCTAGAACAAAGAAGAACGGTGCGTAATCAAGAAATTAGGATCACTAACGTTCAGTCGATTAACGATTGGGACTATTCGGACGCAGAAACGCTAATAGTCGTATCTGAAACGAACGACGAGCTCGAAATAGATATAATATCATTAGAGTAGAAACTATAATAGTGGCCCACTCTTAGACTTTTCTCTTCCTCGTTTGCGTCCTTTTTCTGTGAATTTTCTCTACAATTACGACCCCTTTACTTACAGCATGAGTACGAAAGGCAACGAAACTCGTTCGGTCGAAGATGCTAGCAGAAAAATCCGCGATCTAGTAGAAAATCAAAATTTTAGCATAGCTAATACGTTAAGCGCAGCTGCTCCTAATTGACGCCTTCAAAACCCGGTAATAAACATGGATTCCAATCTAGTCATGAATTCACTTTTAAAAATATGACAATGCAGAACAGCACATTCCACATTCCTGATTTTAAAAGAAACACACTGCCCTTAAAAAAATTTATCTAGCATGTGGGGCATAATTTCTCAAGTGTACCCACCTCGTAAATGTAAGTTGTCCGATCGGGCTAAAAATTAGTGCAATTGTAGTCCTAGTACTCCTCACACCAAAAATTAATTAATTTTGATGATTATTTATTAAAGTGGAGGGGGTAAAATTTTTCGATTTTTTAAGCAAAGCCTTACTTTCAAACATTTGTAACTTTTTTCCTATTTCCTAAAAAAAAATTGCAGTATAAATGTTTTTGATAGATTGTTTCACAAGCTTTGTGGTAGTCATAACGATTTTTGGAAAAAGTCCAAATTTGACCATAATTTTTTAAAATCAAAAATAAATTTGACAATTTTTTAAATTAAGATCGAAAAGAAATCTATTTTATCATGAATAATTTTATGCAAAATAAGCATGAAAAAGATCAATATTTGCTCCTTATTTTGCACTAATTTTCATCCTCAGCTACCCTAAAAAATCTATCATTTCAATAATTTTATATCATCACAATTCATAATATGCATTGGTATCGAAACATACGTATTTTCATTGTCTTGTTTTCATAATTATAAAAAGTGTGCATCCTATACAAAAAAATGTTGTTAATACACATTCCATTGCAACTTGTGTCGTTTCTCCATAAATTTAATTTGTTTATTTCCAACGTTATTTTTTTAGGATTTAAACTGAAAATACGCATACTCGTGTAAAATGGTTCCAAGAAAATTTGTTCATATAATTAAGGCGGAAAATGTTGTTAAATAAAAAGTTATTGCAGCTTGTGTCGTTTTTCGAAAAAGTCAATTTTTAACTATTGATGTATTTTTATAGCAAGAGTTTATAACAAATTTGTAGGTCTTGTATGTTTGAGCAGTTTTTGTCTTTTCATTTTTTTTCGTCTCTTGTGTCAAATTAATGAAATTTTTTATTATTTTTTTTGTGCGATCAAAATTTGAATTTTTGATTTTTCGAAAAAATTTAAAAAGTTGTTATATTCATCTTGTAGGGCCCTTGAAAAGAAACGTTTTCATCTCATTGACTTTTTTTCAAATCATGCGTTGTTCGGCTTAAAATATTAATTTTCTCTTGTTTTTGAGATTTTGAAAATGCTATAACTCCAATAATTTTGATTTTATCAAAAAATTTCACGCAGGTAAATTGTTTATCTCCTGGAGTACTACTAACAACTGCACATAGAATTTTCAAATTTCGAAAAAAAGTGGTCTCGAAAATTTTTTAAATGTGCTTACTTTTTGAATTTTGATCCAAAATAGCTTGTTAACGAACTCGTTTTTTCTTTTCAGGCCTTCAAAAAGTGTGCCAAAGCACAATCTAATCTGATCAATCTTTCGAAAGTTATCGTACCTACACGATACTACAGACAGACGGGCAGACAGACAGGCAGACAGACAGACACCTTCGTAAAAACCGTTTTTTCTGACTCAGGAGGCCTCAAAACGTCAACATTTGATTGAATCCGCGAAAGTCATTTTTCACATAAAACCAATACCTTCTCATTGAGATGTACTTTCTACATGTAAACAGATGAAGTTTGGGGCAAAGTTTCATGGTTTTGAAAGTTTTTAAAAATATATCTATTTTCCCGTAGGCAATGATAATTAGTTCTTTTTTTAATTTTAAACAGACAAAGATTGCAGTCAACTTGTAAACATCATAATATGAATTTGAAACAGAAAATTACTTTTCTACGAAATAGTTGAATTTTCTACGAAAAAGTTCAATTTTTGACCAAGAAGGACGAGTTTGTAAGAAAGCTTTTTTTCTCCTTTTTAACCAAGCAGTTGCATTCACATGTATTCCAGAAAGATGAAACTTCTCCAAAAATAGATGAATTTTTAAAGCAAAAATTCAATTTGTTCTACAAGAAGAAGCAACTACAAAAGAAAAGAAATATTAATCGAATCACAAGGCTAATGAAGAACTAAGAAGAATATGATATCAGGGTTACCTCAAAAGTTCATTTTAAATTCATATTCAAAGACCAGACTTGTAATGTTTTTAACTACAAATGTTTTATAAACGGATCATAACAAATTAATAGTAAAATAAAGAATTTTCAAATCTGGTTTGCTTGTCATTTCTTGAAAGTTATCTCTCAAGGTATTACATTTCTGTATAATTACAGCGATTTACTTTTTTCTATTTCGAATTTTAATAATCCCCCCCCCTCCCGCCTGAAGCAATAAATTGTTATGAAATATGTCCCCCTCTGAGCTGTTACGTAATTTTAGTACAATCCCGTACCGCGGACGAAACTGTTCTTGGCTCTCGGATTAGGACATCGAAAACGATTTCACGAATCGTTCACAGCCTTCTTCGCGTTGCTCACTTTGTTCACCCGTGAATAGACGCATCCCCTGTTTGAATTTGAGAGGAGCGATCTCACGGGTCAGCCCGACCATATAGTCTCTGTTTACCACAGAAATTTACTTGCTGTAAACAATAGAGGAGTAGATCCTTCAGTTTCTCATAGCCTGGAAGCTAGGAAACATTTGATTTTCTGTCAAAAGAGAAGAATTTTCAAAGAAAGAATGGAGTTTTTAAGCTGATAAGTATAATATTTGAGAAACCTGTTTGACTTGGAAATTCAGGAAGATGACTTCGAGTAGTAACCTTTTCTGAACATGTGAATGAGTTCCATCATCATTCTTGATCGACACAAAGTCTTTCACCCCTGGCATAATTCGACTTATGTCATCGCTTTCATAAAAGTTTTCCACTAGAGTTTTAGTTTCATGAGTCAATGCTCTTCCTCTTTTTGGATTCGGAAGCGTAAGAATTCCATGCTCTGAAACTAATTTTTTTGACATTTCTTGCTTTTCACTCTGATGTATTGAACACCTGCATCAGTTTTCTTCGTCTCAAGATTTTGACGCAAGCGAGAGAAGTATCTACCTTATCTCTACCGGAAGGCTCTGCAATATCACAAGAGTTCAGGGATGATATTCCCGTTGAGTTGATGAGTTGGTATCTATGTGAACTGCAAATTTGAGCTCCTTCTGGTAGTGCAGGGAATTTCAAACGCAAGTCGTGGGCAACACCATGGAGTTTAGGATAGCTGGAATAATTATAATAGTTGAATTTAAAACAAAATTATTATACTCTGAATAAAATAGTTAAATTTTTTACGAAATAGCTGTGTTTTCAAACTACAAAGACGAATTTTCAACAAAATACGTGAATCTTCAATTAAATCGTTATATTTATAACTCAAAAAGATAATTTCACAACAAAAAATTGAACTGTTAAAGTTCAAGTTTGAAAATTAACTTTTAACAGAAAATGGAACGAATTTTCAAAAAAATAATTAAAGTTACAACCAAAGAGATGAATTTTTAACAAATACGATCATTTTCTACATAAATAGATGAATTTTTAACATAAAATATTACTTTTCAATAAAAAAGGTAATTTTTAACCAAATATTTTAATTTTTTACAACTGTTGAGTTCTTAAGCCAACAAGACGAATTTTCTACAGAACAGTTGAATTTTGATCCCGAAAATATGCATTCTTAACAAAAAAGTTAATTCGCGACAATAATGAATAAGCTTGATATAATTTGAATGTTTGAAGCATCAAATTGAATAGCTTAATCATTTTTAATTCTGGCCAATACGAGGGCTGTTTGATAAGTCAGTGACTTTTCGACTAAAAGATTTTTTTTCAGCAAATGAGCGTTTTACTTCTCAACATAATCTCCTGAAAATCTGAACAGGGGAGGAGCACGTTTGGAACGCATCGAGCGTTCACCCAGCATTTCGCTCCCAATCCCTGATTTTTATTGGAGTAATAAAAAGATTGGTAACACAGGCCGACGAAATTTGACCAAATGTCAGAACCAGAAACCAGAGTATACTTGTCCGAAGGTTTTGAGTGCGCTAAACACGAATCTGGCCTCAGAATTGCTCTATCACGTCAGGGTTTTGAGATATCCTAACCTGAATATGCGAAAATCGCGATTTTAGCCTATATTTGAGGTTATGTAGCATCGCGCTATTATTTTTTTCCGAAAAAGTATAGCCAGAAACTGAAAGTATAAGCCTTGCCCTTTCAAATGCACTTTGGTTTGCTCAAATATCTTTTTTTTTCTTCGAGATATTAAATTTTTGTGGTTACTAAACGTGAAATTGTACAAAACTTGAAGAATTCATGTAACCTAAGAACTTAAAAATTGAATATTTCAAAAAAAAAAAAGGATATTTGAGCGAACCAGAGTGATTTAAAAATTCAAGGCTTATACTTTAAGGTGCTGGCTGTAGTTTCTTAAACAAAATTATATCGAAATGCTACATAACCTCAAATATAGGCTAAAATCGAGATTTTCGCAATTTCAGGTTAGAATATATCCAAACCCTGATGTGATAGAGCAATTCTGAGGCCAAATTCGTGTTCAGCGCACTCAGAACATCTGATTTCTGGTTCTGAAACTTGTCGGCCTGTGTAATTCGTAACCAGATACCAGACTCTCTGTACACATGTCTGCTGTCTTCTTTTTTTTATATGCCTATCTTCTTATCTTTTTTAAAACTTTTTTCTGACCATACTCCTCTTCTGAAAAGTTTTTAAATGCTGTAAAATAATAATATACTTTTTTTCAAAGAAAAAACTCTTAAATAAAGGTAGTTGTCACGCTGTTGGCATCAAAATACCGTAATCAAATTTCAACATCAAATGTTAAATCTTCATTTTCTACCAAAAGCCCTTTCACAACAGTCAAAGTGCGATGCCGCCATTTAAATCTTTATTTTTCCGGAACAGAATAAGTTTTTTCTATGAAAACTTTTTTATTCTTATTCAGCCTTTTGACCGTGGAATTGAATTTTTGATTTTTCAATACTTTTTGTGCAATAAAAATGGGAATTTTCGATTTTTCAAGAATATTCAAAAAGTCGTTATGATAATCCTGTAGGGCGTGCAAAAAGAAACACTTTTTTCACTGAGGCTTTTTTCCGTGTGTTGCGTTGTTTGGCTGAAAATGTTAATTTTAGTTTCCTCTTTTGGATTTTGAAAATGCTGTGTGTCTGAAAATTTTCATTTTATCGAAAAATGTCATTGAAATAAATTGTTTGAATTTTTAAGTGCTATGAACGGGCGCACATATAATTTTCAAATTGTAAAAAAATGGCCTCAAAAATTTTCAAAATGCGCTTACTTTTTGAATTTTCATCCAAAATGGCTGGCTGACGAACTTGATCTTTCGTTTGCAAAACTAAGAGAGTATACCAAAGGCCAATCCAATAGCTCAATTCTTTCGAAATTTAGCGTGCTCACAGACAGACATGCATACATATATACATACATACATACATACATAAATACATACAGGCAGACAGACGGACACATTCGTAAAAACCTGTTTTTTTGGGTTCAGGGGGTCTCAAAACGTGGACATTTGACAAAAAACAGGGGGCTCAAATTTTACACAAATCTAATACCTTCTCTGTATGAGAATGTAAAAAAAAAAGAGTTTTTGGTTCCCTGCCTAGAAGTAGAGCAGGAATTGACAGATGGTAACATATGAACTCCCATCAAATACAACGCTGCTAAAGATTGGTGACCTTCTCAGCATAAAACAGCAACCCATTGCGACTCTCGGTTTCCTATCCTCCCCCCCCCCCAGTAACAGAAGTTTTGGTGGGACTGATGTTACAACAAGACTCTCCACCATACGATGAATGACTTCTTAACTTGGACATGATTTTTGACTCGCAAAAAAAAAATGTACGCATAAAGGTGGTAGTTGGGTGTAGAGGAGTGAATGATCTTAAGGTAAGAGAACTACGAGAAACTATGCACGTAAGGAAACTAGACATTTTATGTGTATCTGAGACGAAGAAAAAGGGTCGCGAATGTAGAAACATAGAAAATGGGGTGTTGAAGGGCGGTTTTGAAATCTGGTCACTTTCCTAACTTTCCTCTCTACCCCTCCTAGTAATTCCATAAAATATTTTTTTCATTCTACCATCTCAATATCCTGGTCTACTCTTTTCCTACTCCTTCTCTCTCTATTTACTACCTTCCAAACCTCTTCTTCCGTCCTAGCCTTCTCCGCTTCTTCTTTAAACCATTTATTTTCCGCCTCTTTTTTTTATCACACAACTCAGTATACTCCTTCTTTTTTCTCCTATAATATTCTCCACTACTTGTCCCTTTCCTCCATTTTCTTAATTCCCTTCTCACTTTCTTCTTCTTCTGTTTACATTCCTCATCCCATCTACTTCTATCCCCTCCTTCACTAACTCCTTTTTTGTTTATGCACTCTAATACTCTTTATATTTCTCCTATCATTATTTCCATTTCCTCGTTTCCATTTCCTTTCCCCATTTTTATATTCCTGACCTTTTCTTTAAACTGTTCTTTACCTTCCATTTACCAATCCCCTCTTCTTGCTCTTTTTTCTTTTGCTTCCTTTTTAGCCTTATTGTTATTACTCATTTCTCCCTCTACTGTCACTATTAAGGGAAAGTGATCCGAATCTATATAATTCCCTACCTACAGTTTCTTAATCTTCTCCCTTTCCTCGTCGTCCACTACCAGATAATCAATTACCGTTCCCCTCTTATCTCCTGAACGTGTATATTCCCGTTCCTCATCCCCCTCTATACTTCCATTTAGAATAAATCACACCATTTGACCTTGGTTCTTTAACAATTTCTTACCCTCCCCATTCAGTCTCTTATCTTTGGATTCTCCACCCCATTCGCTTCCTCCTCTATCTCCTGTTCTCGCATTAAAATCTCCTCCTATTATAAGCCTACTCTCTTGCTTATTTTCTTTCATCAGTTCTCTTCTCCTCTCATTTCTCCTGCATATCTCTGTTCACATAGACCCCCACTATCTTCCACCTCTCTCTCCTCCCATATTTATCTCTTCTACTATCAATCCTTCTTTGAGTTCTTTCATCTGCTTTTTATTCTTCTCTGATATACATTCGTTCCTTACTCCCATCACCATTCCTCCCATTGCTCTGCCTTTTTTATTCTTCCTCTTTGCATTTTGAAAGCGCGAGCGATTTTCTTTACAGAGTCGGAGAACCAAGGCGGCCTGTGCCTAGCTATTCTGAAGCGACGTAGCGGACTAAAAGACGTAAAAGACTCTTGAATTCTGTAGAATTCTCTTGAAAATTGTTGAACTTATTACACATTTGTTAACACTTCTGAATTCATTAGAATAAACTTTGATTTATTTTGAATGCACTAGTATTTCCAATTTTTATTGTTGTAAACATTGCAAAAAATGTCGATAAAATTCCATTGAAAAAATGCGACGCGCCAGAGTCATAATTAAA
Organism: Andricus grossulariae; assembly: GCA_011634705.1. Lineage (NCBI taxonomy): Eukaryota > Metazoa > Arthropoda > Insecta > Hymenoptera > Cynipidae > Andricus > Andricus grossulariae. Next base: position 213,325,991 of record JAABKJ010075445.1, on the reverse strand, counting down.
TGCTTGATGATTTCAGTGCACGCGCTTAACAAAAAGTACCAAGTTACTTGTTCCGCGTCCATTTGAAAGTGCCAACATAAGCCCGCAAAAAACCCTCGGATGACGTGCATGCAGAGATCATTTTATTGCCTTGTAGTGAGGTTTCTTTACTTGGCGAATATAATGAAACACGTCATCGCACTCATTCGACCACGGTGCTCTGCTGAGATAAAGATCATGTTAAGAAAGAATTACCTAGTAATTTTCTATACATATGTGCACAAATGAGGCCAACACACCCCTGATGAAAATGCTTGCACGATGCCCTTGCCAATAGAATTTATTTTACTCAAATCACTTTTTAATGATTAACAAAAATTAATAATTAGTGTCGTCAAGCTTAGACGACCATTGTTCTTTCTCCATTGAAAGTTTTATAAAAAATATATGTTGGAAATATATGATACATACGTGCGCAAATGAGGACTGATCCATAATTTTACATCTTTCAAGATAATTCTACTAAATTCCAGAGAATTCTACTGAATTTCAAAGCATTATACACAATTCAGGAGAATTCTATATAATTCCAGAGAATTCTACTGAATTTACGAGATATTTTTACAGAATTGCAGAGAAATTTGATTGATTCACGGGAATTCTACTGAATTGAAGAGAATGATACAAAATTCAAGAGAATTCCACTGAATTCAAAAGAATTCTGCTGAAATCAAAATATTCCCACGGCACTTGCGACATGGATGCAGAAAGCTGTCATTCTTGGGTCGCTTCGTGTCCTCAAAACGCACGAAAGTTTCGCCGACCTGTCGTTGTAACACGTCTTGCTCCAATAAACTCTCAACTGTACGCGATCTGTGAATAAGATGTGCCATCCAAAATGCTGTTATTTAGTATAAAACCCCTTCGTTGCTAAGTGGGAATATGGAGTAATGTGACGACTGTCACAGAAATGTCAAAATAAATGTTTTTTAGGTGATGCCATGAGGTAATGCAATCCATCCATTGCTGATGACGTCATTAATTCATCCGGTCGTCCGCGCGGATCGGATCGGTAGCATGTACCGATCCTTCTGTAATGTTCACTGCACCACAGCTGCACTACACAGTTAAACCTGTTATTCTAATAATTTCCGCATTTCAGTATCTGGAAAAATGCAGAAAATGAAAAATATATTAAAAAAACTGTACATCTGACTATTAGCAGTAGGCGACTGTTGGGTGAAAATGGCTAAATTTAAGCGGGTTATTGAAAATTACAGTTTCTATCAATGTTAAGATTATTGTATTCAAATGGATTGGATAAGTACATTTCATAATAATTTTAGCACTTCCAACATCAATTACTTAATTTTACATGACTGGAGTTTCAGATTGAAATACTGTAATCATTTCTGGCAAGTACTTTAAGTAGTATGTATGTATTTTTTTTATGCCATGTGTTCAGAAATAAGAATATGAATACATTTCACATGTATTTAACCTTTTACATTTATGTATAACCTTAATACATTTTTTATTAAAGTTGTTAAACGTTCAGAAGGTCTAAATGTAATTTAAAATACAATTTCGTTCCATAGTAAAATCTACTATTATACGATAAAGTGGTAAAACTAATAAAACCTTCTACTTAATAAAATATACGATGAGTCTATTTTAAATATTTCAAATCACAGTAGATAGTATACTTTTTCTTTGAATAAAAGTACAAGAATACTTTATTGAAATGAAAATTACATAATAATAATTATTATATTATAATATAATAATTTTTTACATTAATATTAATTTTATACAATAAACTGCATTCCAAAATGTTTAATTTATAAAAGCTAATTTTTTTTCTATATCATTTTCAGACTGCACTTGAAAATTCATATTTCCTGCACTTAATTTATTTACCACGAAGTATAAGAAGAAATAAATTTCAGAACCATCAATTTCGAATTCTGAAATTTCCAAATGAGGCCCCCTGCAAATTTATTTATAAATTACAAGCGTATCAAGTCACCCAACCATAAATTGAGATATTACAAAATTTTCCACATTGATTATTCCAACACTACCAAACTGGCAAGTATCTACTTCTCTTCATAAATCAAAAAATTTATCAAGTCACCCGGCATCAAATTGCAAAGCCATCAATTTCGAATTCTAAAATTGCCAAATTAGGCCCTCTTAAAATTTATTTATAAACTCAAAGTTAATCAAGTCACCCTACTATAAATTACGATAAAACAACATTTTCCACATTCTTATTCCTACATTACAAAAGTGGCAAGTGTAAACTTTTAGTCATAAATTTAAAAAATTATCAAGTCACCCAGCAATAAATTTCAGAACAATCAATTTCGAATTCGGAATTTCCAAGGTAGTCCCTCTGCAAATTTATTCATAAATTCCAAGTTTATCAAGTCGCCCAACTATAAATTATGATTTTACAAAATTTTCCACATTGATAATTACAAAATTAAAAACTGGCAAGTGTCCAGCTTAAATTTATAAACTGAATAATTTATCAGGTCACCCAGAGATAAATTTCAGAACCATCAATTTCAAATTCTGAAATTTCCAAATGAGGCTTACTGCAAATGTATTTATAAATTCGAAGCGTATCAAGTCACCCAACCATAAATTACGACATTACAAAAATTGCCACATTGCTAATTCCAACATTACATAACTGGCAAGTATCTTCTTCTCTTTATAAATGAAAAAATGTATCTAGTCACCCAGAAATAAATTCCAAACCCACTAATTTCGAATTCCGAAATTTCCAAATTAGGCCCTCTGCAAATTTATTTATAAATTCCAAGTTCATCAAGTCGCCCAACTATAAATTACGATATTACAAAATTTTCCACATTGATAATTATAACATTAAAAACTGGCAAGTGTCCAGCTTAAATTTATAAATTAAATAATTTATCAGGTCACCCAGAAATAAATTTCAGAACCATCAATTTCGAATTCTGAAATTTCCAAATGAGGCCCCCTGCAAATTTATTTATAAATTATAAAAATCATGGCATTTTTAGGACTTCTTGACAGGTTCCAGGGATTAATTTAATGGTTTTCACTGAATTTTATAATGATGGTCGAATATTTTTCCAATCAATTTATATTGGTTTGAATTTGAAATTGTTATTTTTTTTTTAATTAGAGGGATTTCTCGATTGATTTTAATTTTTGGAGGGAAGATTTAAAACTTTTTTTTTTCCTTTTATAAAGATCATGGCATTTTCCGGACTTTTTGACAGGTTCCAGAGATTAATTTAATGTTTTTCACTGAATTCTATAATAATGTTCGAATATTTTTCTAATCAAGTCACTCAGAGCAAATCAAGACCTCCACAGTATTTCAGGAATTCCTTCTCTTTTTTACATTTTCGAGAATATCTGAGAGACGTCCACTTAAAGCACTTAATATTTCCAACACTTGACTGGAAAAAAAGACGTTATTGTAAACTGACCCTTGACACATGGTTACCCAATATTCTCAAAATCAGTCGCGGGCGTGCTTGAGAAGAGGAAGTTCGGATCTCCCAGAATTTGGGAAAGAAACAAAAATTTAAAATGCTAAAGTTTCATTATTTGTAACAGTGTAACCTGATAATCGGTACGAAAATAGAAAATGTTGGAGTCTACTTTGCCAGATGAGTAGTTTATAACAATTTATATTTATGAATTGATTTCAGTACTTTGAATGGAATTAATTAATTAGGAAAGAAGGGGAATAATTTAATGGTTTTCACTGAATTTTATAATAATGTTCGAATATTTTTCTAATCAATTTATATTGCTTGGAATTTGAAATTGTTATTCTTTTTGAATTGGAGGGAATTCTCGATTGATTTTAATGGTTTGACGGAAGTTACAAAGCTTTTTTTTCCTGTTTAAAAATCATGGTATTTTAAGGACTTTTTGACAGGTTCCAGAGATTAATTTAATGGTTTTCACTGAATCTTATAATAATGTCGGAATATCTTTCCAATCAACTTATAGCGATTTGAATTTGAAATTGTTATTCTTTTCGAAATAGAGGGAATTCTCGATGGATTTTAATGGTTTGACGGAAGTTTCAAAGCTTTTTTTTCGTCTTATAAAAATCATGGCCAAAAAATGAACAATTTGTTATATTCTGCAAATTTTTCAACGGCAATTTGTTTAGAAATGTTTAAGGTACCACCATGGATTTTTTCAGATTTTTCCTATTATTTTTTCAATAAAAGACTGTTCCAAAGTTCACTGTCTTTAAAAGCTGTCAAATTTCCCTGCTTTTGAACAGATTTTCGGCTCTGTAAGCTATACATTTTTTTGGCATATTCGTTTTAGGCTCATTAACGTACATTTTGACTTTTAAAATGATCCTTCATTTATTGAGCTACCATTTTTTCTTCACTTATTTTTTTAACGTCAAAGCCAGAGGACTCGAATTTTCTCGCTCATAGTAGGTAGCAACCGTATAAATTAGTGAGGATTTTTTTCTTACTGATTGCATTAGTAAAGATTTTACTATGGATCAGTAGTTTTCTACTTAAGAGACCCCAGGCGGAAAAATTATAAATGGGTGAAAATAAAATAGGTGACAATATCATGTACCTGAAATATTATACGTTCTTGTTTGGAGGAATAATTTTTAATTTTTTTTAATTGCAGGCTTTTATTAAGCTTATTTTTTCCATAATATACTACGTCCCAATTATTTTTAAGTTTACTCAGTATAAAAAAAAAATGAATAAATATAAATAAATGTCATTGGGTAGCGTGTTTCTGACTTTTTTTTCAAACTGATGGTATTATATCTTTTAAAATGAAGCTGATAAGATCTAATTGTTAAATACACGTATTTTTCAGAATTAAGTGCCGAATTACAAAATAAAGCTTTTTCTCCTTTCCAATTATAGTTTCAGATTATAATTCACTAACAAAACATTTTTCAAGTAATTAGTTCATAATAATTGAAGATTATTGAATATACTTTGAGTTGTGAAAAATTAATTACACTTGAAGTGTCTAAAATTTTTTTTTTTTTTTGTCAAAAATAACCAATTAAAGAGTCCGAAAAAAATCGTACAACAATTTGGTGTCATCTGTTAACACAGCTTTATTATTAAGAAGAACCACATTTTAGACTACTTTTTATTTTTATTATTATATCATTAAGCCGTTTCCCTTTCGGGGTAGGCGTGAATTGCTCGGTGGTAAAGTAGTGATGAACACTGAAATTGGCGGGAAGAATTAGCGGGAAGTTGGAAAATTGGGCATATTTGAAATGAAAATTGTATAAAACGCGTGGTAAAAAGAGAAGTGAATTGTGAAGAGTGTGAAAAAGTATATGGATATAGAATTCGCGCCAGGAAACACCTCGTTATTTTGGGAGGAGACCAAAATCCCATAATAGTGACTCCTATTATTCTAACTGGCGTTTCCTTCTGGCCTCAAACTTTCATTGAAATTTCCATCACAGTTCCACTTTCCACCTCATAATCACTATCTCCATCATCACTTTCTAAGATTGTTGTAAACATCATTGTTTGCAACGATAATTGGTTTCATGCAATTGCAGCAATAATAATTTTCTTTTGCTGCCTCTCCATATAGGTTGTTATATGTAAAAATAACCTGCAGTGGGACTCCGAATCCTTAAGTCGAACGATTCGAACGGATCTATCTTTCTACCATGTCAGATAGACAACGAGGCGCGATAGAAAACGAACTGATGGTTTCGAAAGCTCTCTTTCTATCGTATATGGTAAACAGAAATAGTCTCATAGTTTTGAAATGATCAGTACGACTTGTCGTTGGAACACTATCGGTCCCTCTCTGTTTACCATATACGATAGAAAGAGAGTTTTCGAGACGATCGTTTCAAACTCGATCGCACCTCGTTGTCTATCTCACATGGTAAAAAGAGAGGTCCGTTCGACTTGAGGCATCGGAGTCCCTCCCCTGAAAATCTTTATATTCACGCCAAAGCCTTTCACACGCACCCGTTCAAAGAACATGACACTTCGTAGTTCGCTTTCGTAAACCACGCCCATTTTCCAGTTTCACCCTCCACCCTAATAGCACGGAATGTTCCAGGAACGTTCCGCGGGAACCTTCGGAACGTTCCAGGAATGTTCCCAGGAGGTGTAAAATGTCCGCCGGTTGGGAATGTACCAATGGAACGTTCCAGGAACGTTCCATGGGGACCAGAGGGGAACCTTCTATTATTGTTATTTTTAACAACAGTTATCTCGTAAGCCGTAAGAGATAGGTGAAAATGGATGTCATTTTTGAGTTTTGAGTACCGCATATACTATCAATAATAGAATTATTGGGCCGATTCGACGCCGAATTGCAGAAAAAACGGCCCCATTTGGCGAAGAAAAAAGTGCTCTTTCACCACGACAACGCACCGGCTCACACCTCCGCCGTCGCCATGGCCAAATTGGTCCAATTAGGCTACGAAGTCCTGCCCCATCCATCGTCTTCTCCAGATTTGGCCCCGTGCGACTTCTTTTTCTTTCCCAACTTAAAAAAGTCACTCGCCGGGCAGAAATTTCAGTCGAATGAGAAGGTTATCGCCGCCACGGAGGCCTACTTTGCAGACCTCCAGAAACCGTATTTTTCAAACGGGTTAAAGAAGTTGGAGCATCGCTGGGTCAAGTGTATTGAGCTAAAAAGAGAATACGTTTAAAAATAAATCGCCACTTTTCTAAAATTTTAGTTTTTTTTTTTTGTAGGCTAAGTACTTAGCGGACCGTCCTCGTAATATGGCCATGGGCAGCGGGGCCATGGCCCCATACCCCCCATAAATTAGAGGCTCCCACAAATGTAACTAGTCGGTAAATCAAAATCGATGCGACATGCACACGCTTCTGAATCAGCTCCTACTTCGATGAACTTTCTTTTTTTTTTTTTTTTAGAAGCCAGCAAGGAATTACAAAAGGCCCCCATATTTTAAGCAGCCCTAAGGCCCCCACAACTCTAAACGCAGCCCTGATTGGAATGATCCTGCAATGGACGGGGTAGGTACTTTAGAATTTATTGCACAAACGAATCGCAGTATATAACTTACCAGTTTTAAATCTTGTACGCTTACAAATCACAGAACTGATATCAAATTTTCACTTGAATATAACAGATTTTACATTGCTCAACCAATTGTTTGAACGAGTTAGGAATTGTGTATTTTTCTTTGAGTCTTGAGTCTTGAGGTTATATTTACACGGACCACGGCGGCGGCCATCGATACGCGTGCCACACTAGCGCTGCGATCGAGAAGATCTAGCATTTCGATGCGTTATACATATACGACAGAAAAATGTTCGTTTTTGGTGAAGTCGATGTACACACCGAGAGAACATCCTTACTTTTTTCGTATGACTCGTCTCACCCTACGTTAGCATGAACTATATCATACTATGAACAACCTCCTGCAAATTTAAAATTACTCTTTTGCGCACACACCCTCATCAGTAACACATGGACTGTCGTCCATCTAATGCATGCTTCCGATTCGTTAATCTTTAATTGTCAATTACTCATTAATTATTAACTTTACTACAAATTTTTATTATTTTTTTTCAACTCCATTTTTGATGAGGAATTGAAAAATATAAAAATGTACCTTGAGTAATGGGACACCCTGTATATCAGTGGTTGCAGTGGAATGTTCCCAAACGGCGGACTTTTTATACGTTCCGGGAACGTTGCGAAAGTTCCCGCGGAACATTCCAGGAACGTTCAGTCCTATTAGGGAGCAGAAATTTTTTTTCTTTTATCATAGTGGATAAAACTAGAGATACCTCTAAAAATAATTTTCGTGACAAGGTGATGTCATCTTGATTTTGTTCATCTTTGTTTGAAAAGTTTTCAACGGAAACTTTACAGTTTCATATCAGGATGCATCATTACGATCGGACCTCTCCTTCTGCAATATGTGATACACAACGAGGTACGATCGAATTCGAAACGATCCTTTAGAAACATTTATTTTTATTGTATGAAATAGACAGAGAGCGTCCATTGCTTTTGGACAAGTCATATTTAGCGTTTCGAAGCAAGCGAACCCTCTCTGTCTATCTCATAAGATACAGACAGAGAGGCTTCGAAATTATCTTTTTAAACTCGATCGGACCTCGTTGACTATCTAATATGGTAAAAGGAGTGTTACGATCATAATCAATCATCGGAATCCCAAACCACGGAGAATAGGTTCTACTTTAAAGACCGTGGTGACTTTGAGAGCTGTCACATTTATTGTCACAGAGAGAGATATATTTGCTATAGTTGCATAATTTATGGTTAAATTGCCCGTGAAAACAAATAGTTAAAAAAGATATACATATTGCGAATGTGAACACTCGCCTTTTTCACCAGTGAAGACAAAGATGTTGGGTCATTGCAAAAAACAATGACAGTTACCCTTAACTCACGGTAACATTCTCCGTTTACCCATCAGAGCAGGTAATAGCAGACAGATTACATCGAACATGGGTAATATTTATTTTCTACCTACACCAGCGACCATTCATCCGTGTAGGAGGAAACTGCTGTTATGTAATACATGGGCTAAAATTCAAGCCTGAGGAAGCGCCTTAAAGTACAAATGATACACGTTTGTCACATAACAGTCATGTCACATTGTTACGTAGTTGTTACTAATGTGCATTATTCACAGCTAACAAAACCACACAGTAACGCCGTTAAATTTCAGTTACGTAAATCTGTAACGAAATTGTTATAAATAATGCGTGTATTCATGGAAATGGTACATCTTCATTCGGAAAAAAGTTACTCAACATTGTTACCTTCCAGTTATATAACAAGTACGTCACTGAACATTAGCATTCATTATGTAACCAGATTTAACAATGTTATCCCGTTGTTACGGATCAGTAAGTGAACTTCTTTGCTGAGTAGTAGTTATGATGAAACAAAGAATATAAGATTCTGCAAAAAAACCCCAAAAAGTAATGCTCTATCTTCAATAATTTCCCTCTTTCTTTTTTTTTCAGTAGGCAAAAGTTAGGCACACAAAAGTAGTTGTTCTAATAAGGTTATTATATTATATTATTATATATTATATATAATATATAACCGTGCAGAAATTGCCCCGGTTAGCCCTACTACAACAAGGTTTCTGGTCGGATCCCGGCCGGGCTACCCCTGGTTAGATTTCATAGTCGGGAGCCGCCCGGTTACCAACCAGGCCAACCCTGGTTATATTTCATGGTTGGGAGCCGGCTGGTCACCGGCCGGGCCAACCATGGTTAGATTTCATGGTCGGGAGCCGACCGGGTACTAGTCAGGATACTTTTTTTTGTAGAAATTACACATTTTTTTAAAGCCGTGAAATTATCAAAGACGTACTTAGGGATGCTAGATGAATTATTATTTGAAAAGTATAATTTGAAGATTTATTTGATCAGTAAAACAGAATTTAGCTTTTTCAAATTCTTGAAAAAAAACAACATTTAATTATTTCCAATGTTTTAACTTAATAATTAAAACTGCTATCGATTCTTCAATGTGTAATAGCAGAATTGTTACAATTTTCTCTATTTTCAGAAAATGTTTACTCTGTACACTTTCAAATTTACCGCCAAGTCTGACGCCTTCTGCGAATTATTTTACTTCAAGGTGTTAAAATGAACATATTATTAATATAAATTAAAAGTGAAATTTTAGCACATTGTTATAAAATTACAATTTCCAATCCAAAATAACCCAACATGCTGTACAGGATTAAAGTAATAGCATTATTCTCGAAAAATATAAAATTATCATTTAAGCTCAAGGCTTATTTGTAAATTTTATTAGGGGTTTGGTCAAGTCTTTTACACGTTTCTAGAGACCTAGGCAAATCTTTTTATCAGGGGTTATTTTTGCGACGACATCTGGTCTTGAGGACTTCCTCAAATTTCTAAACGTCTGTTCGGAATTGGTTTTATTGATGTATTGCTGGTGGCTGGAGGGATAGAGTGAGGATGGAGGGATAGAGTTGGGGAAGGCGAACTCAGTAATATTGTGCTTCCGTTGCCGTTTTCAGTTTTACACTTTACAATTTATAGAATTGTATACTTCAAAAACGGAAGCTTTAAAAACTGGACAAGTAATGTATAATAATTATAGGAAAACTAAAGCGAGACAGATTCGAAATTAGCATTTGAAAATGTTGAGTCTTCAAAGTATACAAATTTATATTCGACCCTCTCAAAAGCATACAAAGCAAGCCCGTTTATTGGCTTTCGGAAACATTTGTGTTTGCTTTTGTGGATATCAAATAAAATACAAATTCTCAGAGTAAAAATATACAAATTAACGGTTTATGTAATACTGAAAAATTCCAAATTTTATTAATTTAAATGCCTGGAGCTTTGAAGAGAAGCTGAAAAGGGGAGAGGGGAGCAGAATAGCCCAAGTTTGCTTCGACGAAGTTCGGAATAAGGAGACGAGAGGCAATTTGGGAAATTCGAAATGGGAGGAAGAGAGGAACAAAATTATAAGGGTTTGTGATATACAAGAAGGGGCTTCGGATTGGCAGAACATAGAATTAGAGCTATTAGTAAGACAAGGAGTAGAGAGATGGAGAAAGATTATGGATTCGAGGTAAAATAGATGGTATATGATGGTCAAAGGGTTGACGGAACCAGAATATTTGCAAAAAATAAAAAAGGAAGACAAATGGAATAGGGTGGTACGGTTTAGAATGGGAGAAGGAGTGTCCTACTGGGAGCCGGTGTCATTTTTTTGGTGGCAGTTGCTCCCAGTGGGACACTGCGGGGGTTGTGGTTCGAGTTTGATTCCTTAGGAATCGAACCGAAGGGCCTATGACAAATCCGCCGAACGCGTCCTCGGGTTGCGGATAGAGTGTCCCTGTATCAAGGGTTTCTGCTGAACATGGTTAGAATAATAAGCAGTCGCGGACAATTGCCCAGGGCTGGTCCCGAAGGAATAACCCCTAAGCGGAGGTGTGACAATCGTGCCGAAAGCTGAATGGCACCTGGGTGAGGTGTTTCAAACGGTGACCCTGGGATACCGGGCGACCTCTCAGAGTATGCAGGCTTATCCTTGCATGCGGGGGGCTCTACAAGGATGGACGTACCCTTTTCCCTAGCTGCTCGTGGGAACAACAATGACAACACGAAACATAGTTATAGTAAGCGCGGTTCAAAACAATTGAACGCGCAGGGTTCCCGACAATGGGTCGAACAACAATGTCGACTATCCTAGAGTTGAGGGAGCCAATCAAGATGGAGTCAATGTGATTGACCAGCAGAATCTCATTACTTTTAAGTGGGCGGATCGACTTAGGGACGACCTGCTGGAGTGCTATGATACCAGTATGGCCCCTGAACGAAAAGGTTACATAGCGCGACTGCATACACTGTGGTGCACGAAACACCTAGAGCTCTCGCATTTTTCGCATAAACGTCTGCGAAACCGTGACGAGAAACTCCGGAAAATGGGTTCTATTAGCGGATCGCCTACTCAACCGCAGCCAGAACAATTTGGCAACAGAGGAAGAGGGGCGAAACTGAGACCAACCGCGAGCAGGCATCCAATCGAGGAAGAGCGAATCTTCAGGACCCGGATAAACATCAACATTCAGGTTCCTCTCAAGCCCAAAGATCTGGCTGAATTAGATGTCGAGCTTCGTGGAGTTTTTTCCGAAGAACCCGACCTCTGGACTATCAATTTAGCGTGCATAATGCAGCGAGAGCTTTGGCAGATGCAAACCGTAAAACAAAACCAACGATTGATCATAAGACCAAAAGACGAATGCATCAACTCAGCACAAAGATAGGCTGGGCAAGGCAGTATCCAGCACGTGTTCACCAGGGTTAATGACTGCTTTTTGCGTAAGCAATTTGAAGGTTAGAATATTTTTAGACTGGCTTACACGTGCCGGCAAGTCATAAAAGCGATGACTAAGCGTTTCTCGCACGTGCCGGCAAATCGTAAAGGCGATGACTAAGCGTTTCTTGGGGTGGGGATGAGTCAATATAAGGGACGTCGTTTTAAGGGACCGGGCAGATTTGTTCGGACCTCCATTCAGATTTTCTCGAGCTTTTAACCTTTTTATTGTGAGAGTGCGCGACCTGATTGATAATAAATTGAACAAATAAATCAAAGATAATAATTTTTCTACAAATTTTCAGTGTTCTTTTTTTGTGAATAGAACCATTTCATCCTAATTTCAGGCAAAGTTTCTACGTTTTAGCAGTAACGAACAATAATTAAACTTCTTATAAAAGATTAAATTATTATTATTATTCAAATTTAGCGGCGCTAGCATAACTTCGATAACTCTACAGCAGAGGGCCAGGATAGGCCCAGGACGTAACAGTTTGCATCGTTCGCAGCGCCTCTTGCAGAAAAGCGTTGAAATACAAGATGTACAAATGGCGGCACCATGAATAGTGTAAGATGGGTGTAAAGAAACACACACATGCTTGTCCCAAAACACAGATTTTGATAAGTGTATGTGCCTGCATGTATCAAGATCTGTATGCATGCATGCATGTTTCCGCAAGAGGCGCTACGAGCAGTGCAGCCTCCTGTCTCCGAGAGTTGAAAATGGTCCATGTGTTGAAAATGGTCATGCGGTAGCTCTAGTAGTAACTTTGCTCTTGTTGTTTTGACGGTTATATGGATTTCGTCATGCAGAGTCGTTATAAACTCTTAAAAATGTAAAAATAAAACTATTTCTTTATGCAATTATTGTAAAAATGGCCCAGTGAAGTTTTCTACTAGTGGTTTATGCGTGTGTATCGCATTAATTATGCAGATGTTGCATCGCTCCGGGTTGCAAATCAGGTTACAAAACTGAACTCAGAGAACCTGAATATCCCGAATATGAAAAAAATAATTTTTTCGTCGTTCCGAAAGACCCAGCTATCAAAGCTTTACGGCAAAAAGCTGAGAAAGACTTTTTGGTGGATAGATCTCCTGCTTCTCATGTTGGCATTATCGGCTATCTGTGAAGGTGGTCTTGCTCGGACGGGTGGTATGTTCGCTGGAGGATGTTGCTCTTCTTTTTGGCGATAAAGAGCTTTATATCCATTTTTGCGCAAAAAGGATACCTGATCCCTTAAATACTGAGGCGTTTTATGAGCATATTCCAGGTGCATATTGACCCAACTTTCATGTAACCTCTGCATGAATCCTCTACGCACCAGTGAACTTCTTTGCCAACAGGTAAGTATGTCCCTCCGGAGATGGTCCGACCACTTAAATCTATGTTCTCGCGTTTGTCCGGTGCCATTGCCTGGTCGTCGCCTCGCTTCAGTCCTATTGCCACTCCCAACTGAACCATGGCCTCCATCCGAGAGAGGCCTATTTTTGGAGGCACTGCGCGATACTGGTGACGTCACCGCATAATTAGTTGAATTGGGGAGTTACCCAATGCAACGTGGCTGACTGCAAGAGCCGTAGCTCTCGGGCGATGGGGTCGCCACATCTCTACGCCAGTATTATTATATATTATATTATATAATATATTATAGTGATATTATTATTATTATATCATTATGCCATTTCCCTTTCGGGGTAGGCGTGAGTTGCTCGGTTGGAAAGTAGTAGTGTGTGGATTGGATAGTAGTATGGCTGCCGTTATGTGAGCATGCACGCTTTCGTCGTTCATACAAAATTCGCTGAAGCCGGTGTTCGTGTGTGACTTTTTGCATACAAGGAACTGTGGTGTTGTGTGTCTTTTTTATCCTGTTCAGAATTTTGACTGTTTTTGACGGGAGGATTAAGTTGTGCGGAGTTTTTATGATTTTTTTTGGTTTGCAGAAATCAAAGTGAGCAGTTTCTTGATGCTAATAGTGTTTGTGCATATGGTAAATGCAAACTACCCATCACGTCTGACACAGGGTGTGTTAAATGTAAGGGGTGCACTTCTTGTTATCATACAGAATGTGCAGCCAAAATCAAATGTAACTCTGATGGCCGCTTTCAACGCTGTTGTGGATCCAGATCTAACTCTCCCGCTAATGAAGAAAGGGACAATGAAATCTTCATCAACTTGACATTCTCATGATGCACGCAAACGCACACATTATGAGTGCCACTGCTTCCTGCTAGAACACAATGACAAGGTCTGAGTTTTGTGTATTTCGAAATACTGATCTTCAGGCCTGTTCTGATGTAAATTGAGCATACTCGTATAACTTGTTGACATTACACAATACTAACCTTTTCTGAACATGTGAACGAGTTCCATCATCATTCTTGATCGACACAGAGTCTTTCATCCCTGGCATCATTCGACTTATGTCATGGCGTTCATAAAAGTTTTTCACTAGAGTTTAGTAGATGAGCTAGGCCGGTTCTGGACCAATTGAGGGGGGGGGGATTCTAGGCCACTTTTACAAGAGGGATACTAAGCCACTTTTACAAGAGGGATTCTAAGCCACTTTTACAGGGGGAATACTGAGCCACTTTTACAAGATGGAGTCTGGATGTGTATGACGCCATCATGAATATCCGTACGCCATCAGGGTGTTTCTAATTATAGATTACTACCTTACCAACATTGGGATGATTCTGCTTTGATTTGATAAAATATTCTGAGTTTTTTATTTTAAATGTTTTGATCGTTCTTTCAGCCCAACCGAGAATTATTTTTCAGTGATTATCATTTTCGCTGGCATCTTAATTTGAAATTAAAAAATGGATTGAGGATTTGATTACAACAATGTATATGTTCTAAATTCCACTCGAAACTCGTATGACGATATGAATCACAATTTCATACACGTTCTTTTTGATATCACCAGAGAATTATTTTTCGGTGATTGTTATTTCCGCAGGCATCTCAGTTTGCTATTTAAGAATGGGTTGCAGATTTCATATAACAATGTATATGTTTTTAACTTGACTAAGATATCACATGTGATACTATGCTACAATAAGTATGGAATGCTATGCATGACATCCTGTTTTGGCTACATAAATTTTATTTATTCCTTCCTTATAGATAACATATTCAACTGAAAATTCCTCTCCTTATTTATTTAATGCCCATATAATTCATGAAAGCATTCTTCTGCAGTCTAGAATCTTCCAGAACTTAGAAACAAAGAGGTAGATATCTTACTATTAGAAACCATGAAACACGATACAGCGGACGATCACTCTTCACATTACACTCCGCTGTATCGTAATGTACAACATTACGATACTCTACGCTGTCACAACAAAATTTGTACATGCACCGTTGTCACATAAAATAGTATATGCGCCAATGCGCACAATTCGTGTCTTCGCGCGACTCGCTTACAATGCTCGTAGGACTTATCTCGCCTTGGCTTCGATCGTCCTGTGAGCGTTGCCTCTCGTCGCGTAAAGCCCCTAATTATGCACCTTGGCGCGTAATATATTATTATATAAATTAAATAATGTGAGATTTTTAAACTGAAGATAAGGTGTTCTTAGCACCTCTACGCTTTTAAAAAATCAGCTGAATACAGCAATACCAGTTTCTATCTTTTTTTGAAAGGACCCCGCACCAAATACATGGTAAAAAAGGTCCCTGTGGAATTTTAAAAGTTTTTGATATTTCTTAGTTTATGCTCTCCTGATTAGAAAATCCTCATTGTAGAACCTCAAATTATGCATAGTTTTTGTGCTACGGCGATTTAAAAATCAGAATTTGGTACATATTTTTACCTGTGGAGTGGAATATATCACATACTTTTTTTTCACCCTTTGCATTGCTCTCGTGAAAGTGTATGTAGAAAAAGAATTGCACGGACGAACTATGCGATGTAGTCGCGTTGGAAGTGATAAGCGCTAAGCGTTCGGCCGATGCGCTAAGCGCTTGGGCAACGCACAAAGCGTTCATATAATTGCATGTTATGGAGCTTCAAACGCGAAATTCGATTTCTATTATCAAGAGGCGTTTGGTTGTCTGAATCGGTGATACAAATAGCTAATGCACAAACGCATGACAAACGCCACTTTCGTTTAAAAGATTGCTTCCTAAGTTCGTCGCAAAGCGCTAGAGTTGAATGGCCAGACAACAAAATCGATACCCAGCCTTGCAATTTGGCACTAATCAACCAGAGTAGATAAGGTGCACTATGGAGAATTTAAAGTGGGGGGTCCGACATGTTGTGCACTATGGAGAATTTGGAGTGGGGGGTCCGCCATGTTGTGTACTATGGAGAATTTGGAGTGGGGGGCCCGCCATGTTGTGTACTTTGGAGAATTTGGAACCTTAAACCTATATACCTATCTACCCTTCACCTATATACCCATCCACACATCACTACTTTCAAACCGAGCAATTCATGCCTACTCTGAAAGGGAAACGGCTTTATGATATAATAATAATAATAATTATTATTATTATTGTTTTAAACTCCTTAAAACAATCTTAAAAACTCTTTGATACAAAAATTGAAATCCATTTTTTTTTAAATTTTACCACTAACATTTGCAGAATCTGATATTCTTGATGATGTTAAGATAAATTTCGTTCACTAGATCGTTTCAAATCGGAGAAAAACTCTCAGGACGCGAGATGGGCATCGCCGATTTGAATGAGGCTTTGTAGGATGAAAGTACATCAAAATCTATTAGGGGCGTATTTTTTCTTTTGATCTAATGGACCTTAGTTTCCGAGATATCGAGGTTTGAGTATTTGCGCTCGTCGCCACTGCAGAGCGGGGACCCCGGGCTTGGCGCTTATTCACAGTCCGACACGAATTTTCTGGTGAAAGGAAAGCCCACAGGGTTTCTATATCATCTCTATAAGGTTTTTACGTAGATTGCAAGTCTCAAAACGAAAATAATCCATCTTGGAAACATTGTTAAACACTGTAGTCCAGCGGATAGTAACTATTTTCAAGTGAATCATGCAAACAATTTTGAAGATGGGAGTCATCTGCATATAATTAACAATAAAAAATTATATTCTCGGTAAAACTATGCAAGATGTGGAAAAATGTTGAAAAATGAGATTTGTCATCTCAAAAATATCTACAAATTTTTATAGAACCATTTTGCTGTCAGACACATAGATTTTTTTAGTCGTGAAAAATGTTATTAAAAATAGTAAAATTCAATTTCACGGTCAAACTATATGCGAGATATATTATTCGTTTTCTTCTTTCCTAGAGCATTTCGTATCACAAACGGAGACATTTAAAAAATATTTTTGGTACCCTGAGAAACGTTTTCAGGGGAAGATGCAATCGAGATAATGGATTTGTTGTACCTAGGCACTATTAAAAAAACTTATATGAACTTATGTTATACTTGCTAAACGAAAGTGATAAATATGAAGTCCTATTCAATTGAAGTGTATATTGATGGTATTCATTTCCTCAATGAAGGAAATAATATAGATCGTGATGATTATGCACACGGATTCTGCCTTTTCGCATTTGATCTTATACCAGATTTATCAGCACACTGCTACTCACATTGGAATCTTGTAAAACATGGGTCTTTAAGAATTAAGGTTCGTCTCGAGGAGGCACTTGCACACACTATCAATTGTCTGCTTTATGCCGAGTACGACAATGTCTTGGAAATTGACGGTGCAAGACAAGTTATTGCAGACTATAGCAATTTATTTGACACACTAAAGATTCGACCATTTCCACCATTTATGAAATACAGTTTTGTAACAAAAGACGCATCTCTAAACCGGTTTGAGCATGTCAATATATGAAACTACAAACCCCCACATGCACAACTGCGAACGGTCTCCATTCATGCAAAAGACGCACGCCTGACCTGGTTTAGACACGTCGAAACATGAAAAATGGAAACCCTCAAACACACACCTGCCAACGGATTTTTCGTGTGTGAGGGGAAAGCTGGTATATCTACAACCTATATAAGCCGACAGTCCTCAGTCGTAACCCACTTCTGGTAAAGAACACTTTTAACGTCTTACGCAGTCCTCGTCCTCGTTGTGAAATCTACAATATGGTTGACTATGTAATCGAAATTCAAGGCTTACGGGACCTTGATGACAATTTTCTACCAAAGGAGGTAGCTATCGTCACACTGGATCACAAGATTGTCGCTTACTGGATAGCAGCGCCACCTTATCCCTTCTGCGAACTTTCTACCTGTGTAAAACCACAAAACAATTGGCTCTCAAGATTCTATTATGGGATCGAGTGGTTCGAAGGAGAATTTTCCATGAAGTTTCTCCACTCCCATCTCCGAGATAAAGCTAAATCTGCAGCAGCAATCTACACACGTGGGCGTGAAAAAGCGAAGCTACTACAAAAAATAATGAGTAGACAAATTATTAATCGGGAAGATCTGACATGTTCTACATTAAAGCAACTACCAGACAAGCGAGAATATTTTTTCCATCATGGAATCAAAAAGGAGGAGGATTACGCCTGTGCTCTCAATAATGCCATGAGAATCAAACGATGGCTCGGCAAACATTTCTTGTTTTAATAGCTATCACGAAAGGTTAAAATTCACATTTGAAGTTGAATCTGAGAATTATATCAGTTTTTTAAACTTAAAAATTATCAGAAAAAATTCAAAAAATATTATAACGAACTGGTTTAGGAAAAGTACATATTCAGGTAGTTTTTTAAATTTTTTGTAAAATAATCCCATACACCAAAAGATTAGTAATGTGAAGAATTTAGTCGATTCAGCTATTCTTCTCTTCGATGAATCTTTTCACCATGAAAATTTAAATTTAGTTAAAAAAATATTAAACTACAATAGTTATCCTAAAATTTTTATTAAAAAACACATCAAAATAAGACTTCTTCAAATTAATAATAAAAAACCTAATTCCGAGTTCAATTTAACAAATAATAATCAACAGAAAAAATGTGTATCTTTTAACTTTTATCCAGATATATCTTATCCAATTCGTAGACTTTTCTCTAACTTTAATAATAATAATACTATTTTTAGAATTGATTCAAAATTTGACCGTTTTATAAAATTGGGGAAAGACCCATTGGAAAAAAATTAGAACAGTGTAACGTTGTTTATAAATTGGATTGTTCTTCTGGTATGTCCTATATTGGACAAACTAAAAGGTCGCTAGAGACTTCTGTTACCAGAAACAATCAACCAGAATTAATTAACTAGAATTTTCTAGTCATATTAACCATAATTTCTAATTAAAATAACTAGAAATTTTTTTATTAGGCACGTCTAGTAACTTTAACTAGAACCTTTTCTGAGTATAACATATTATATAATGTAAGCGACTTAATTTACAACTTGGGGAAATCCCAGAAACATGATTTACTGTAGTGTCACGTACTGCGTAACCTACGCCAATAATAAAAATATGTAAAGGTATTGATAAACTAAAAATCATTTGTATTCCGAGAATCGGCTCTCCGTACACTGAAAAAAAGGATTACTTGTTCCAAGTGAATTTTACTTGGCTGAAGTAAATGCAAGTCCTGATTATTTTCAAAGAAATATTTATTTGCGGCAAATAAATATATGCACTTTGAATGAAAAAAATAATTTCTTTCAGCCAGACAAATGTTAATAGGATTAAGTTAACACGTTGGACCTACTATTCTACCCAACTTGATGGATATTGTACTTCGTTGGAGACTCCATGTCATCGTTGTCTGTGCTCATGTAGAAAAGTTATACAGGCAGATTCAGGTGCATCGAGATGACCAAGATCTTTAACTGATCCTGTGGAGAAAATCACTCGAGGACCCAGTTCAAACTTTTCGTCTTACAATGGTCACATATGGATTTTCGTGTGCACCCTTTCTCGCTTTTCGATGTCTACAGCAACTCGCAATTGATGACGGGTCACACTATTCCCTTGACGCTAAAGCAATTCAACAAGGGACGTACGTTAATGATGTCATTACAGGTGCGGATACCTTGGACGAAGCCATACTTCTTCAGAGTCAGTTACATCATCTGTTCAAAGTGGGCAGTTTCCCGCTTCGAAAATGGATGTCAAATGATTCTGAATTATTAAAGAAAATACCAAAAACATCAGACATCATCGCAACCCAAGTTTCTACCAACTCATCAATCTGTTCAAATGTTAGGTCTCAATTGGAATAAAGAGAAAGATGTCTCCACATTTGATGTTGATCTACCAGCTTGTGTGCCTGTCGTAACAAAACGATCAGTTCTCAGCCAGATAGCTAAACTTTTTGATCCCCTAGGTTGGTTGAGCCCAGTGATTATTACAGCCAAGATCTTCATCCAATTGCTGTGGCTTTCAAAGATTTCTTGAAACGATCCTCTTCCGATAACGGATCACAATCGATGGCTTGAATATCGAGACAATCTTCAGTATTTTTCAGGGATTGAGATACCTCGTTGGATTGGATTTCATTCGTCTTCTGGTTCCTACGAACTACACGGATTCTGCGATGCCTCTGAAAGAGCTTACGCCGCTGCTGTCTACCTTCTCGTCATGTCCGCTTCTGTAGAATGTGATGTGTCACTCGTGGCTTCTAAATCTAAGGTGGCTCCCGTGAAGCAGTTGAGCTTACCGCGACTTGAGCTATGTGGAGCAGTTCTATTGGTTCACTTGATGCAGTACCACACCAGTCATTCAAGTTAGATGTACCTGTACATTTATGGAGCGATTCAACTGATACTCTTGACTGGATTAAAGGACATCCCACGTTAATAATCAATATTTAAAAAATATTGATTTTAGACCATGTAAACAAAAAACCATTAACATCAAATTATTTATTACATTTTTGGTTGTATATTCATCTTCTGAAATTATAAATTGATTTTTTTCCACTAAAAATTCACTATTTGGCTCTAAATTCAACTTTTTTTTTGGAAATGCAACCTTTTGGTTGAAAATTAATATTTTCCGATTGAAAGAACTTACGGTTCAAAATTTCAGAAAACAACTTCACGTAATTTATGATTGAACAATGTATTATTGTTTTCAGCAATTTTTTCAGAATGAAGTTAGAAAATGCTTTAAAATTGCAGTTTTTTTCAAAAAATTTCCACTTTTTTGTCCAATTTTCAAATACAGTAAGCTGAATAATTAATTTAATTTTAAAAATTAGTTGTTAAAACAATTTGAATCCACACTCTTAGTGCGTGAAGTAATAAATAATGCAAGTTTACAAACATAGTTGTTTAAGCAATTTATTACTATTTATAGCTATCTTTTATTAGGCAAGCGCTGAAAAGTTGCGGTTTTTTTCCTATCATCAATTTTCTGTCCACTTTTCAATTAGAATGAGGTAACAACTAAAAAGGCAAAACAAAATGAAAAATTTCAGAAAAACTGCAACTTTTTAGCACTTATCTAAGAGAAGATAATTAAAAACAATAATCATTTATTTAGATTATAATTTTTGCTGAATTTAATTATTTATTAACTCTCTGCAAGGTAAAAAATAGACAAATAGTTAAGAATTTCAGAAAAAAACCGCATATTTCTGGCATTATTCAAATATAATATTATTAAAAAAAATAATAAATTCTTTAAACAATTGATTTTGTTGGCTTCAAGTATCGCATCACTCTGATTGAAAATTGGGAAAGCAGTGGAACATTTTTGAAAAAACCGTGACTTCCCAACTATTCTAAGGTAAAATTGCTAAGAACAATAATGAATTGTTTTAAAAATTTATGTCAATATCTAATTCTCAGTATCAAGTAGTACGTTATATATTCGAAACAATTTGCATTGAAAAACTGCAAAAAAATATAACTAGCGTCAAAAACTCGCGAAACCCATTTTTCCACTTATGGAAGAAAATTGGCTCTTATACTGTCACTGCAAATTTCCAATTTTTTCACCTGGCTCAGGTGCCCAAACGCCCCAGGCGGGGCGTCTGGCATTTCTGAGATTTGAAAGAAGGGTCATTTCCCAGGTATATTCGCCACAAACTAGGACTTATACTCCCACTTCACGAAAAACGTCACCAGATCTTGGACTAGCACAAGTTCACGAGACAGTTGGGGATATCTCATCTGTGCTCGTGCACAGATAGGACACCCTAAACTGTTGCACGTTCAAATTAAGACCTGTACAGATGGTATACCTTCCCAACAGTCTACGTGCACAGATGGAATACTCCCAACTGTTCACGTCTCAAATACTATGATCAGGTTTTCAACTTACAAGTACACGTGCACAGATGTGACACTTCCGTTTACGTATTCATGCATTGGCCCAGACAACATAGCATGATTAGTCAAACGCTGGGGAATCTTGGCGGAAATCTTGTTGGGATTTACACCGAAAATGCCCGACAAGAGAATTCTGACAGGATCTTTGCTGTAATCTTTTGCCAGCATTGAAAAAGGTCCGTCTCGCTAGCAATGGAATTTGAACATTTTCTTCATGTCATAATTTTGGGCTATTTGTCGGCTATTTTTCGGCACCGATGCCGATTTTTCGGCTCTTTTATTTTTCTCAAAAAACCGAATTTTGGGTGAAGATACCCTAATACTAACAACCTAACATAAAGAAATACTTAGCGAATAAGTACAAGAAAACATATATCATCAGTCTGAGCTATCCCAGATAGCAATATGCGCGCATAGTGCGACGCACGTGCCTCGCACGCCTGCAGAATTCGTCGCACGGCTTGCACGCAAGCGATGACGCAGATGCGTCCTCATACGCGTGACAGGTGCGTCACACGTCGTGAAGATCGCACCTCGTGCAGGCATAGTGCGAGCACATGTTCCGGGTTCTTGGGGACGGTATATATATATATAGCCGAATTCAGGACGTGACATCTATAAAGGATACTCTCCAATGCAGTTACAAACGTCTTATACGACGGATCTGGTCTTCCGAACTGTCGGCGCGGAACAAAGTATCTGCGACGAACATGCTTGCAAATATGACGGTAAAGCAGTAGAAAGATTTTTTAAGGTTAGAAAAGTTTGACATGTATCGCTTCAGAAACACTGCACGTCCGAATATAATAATAAATAGCGCAAAGTCTAGGCACACCGAAAATATATACTTGGAAAAAATAATGAAAAATTAATAATGACAGAAGCACTGATATAATGGTAATAAATATACTGAATTGTGAGAGTAATACTCCCAAAAAATAATTATGTTTATAATTGTCACAAAAATTTTAAGTTATAATTTTTGTATAATGAAGTTAAATTTTTATTACTAGACTGAACCGAAATGTAATTGCATTTAAGAATATATAGAATTCTTGCAGATTTTAAGCTTGAGACAGATTTTTGGACATAGTCTATTTAAAAAATTATAAAAAAACGTATTTCCAAAAATCCAATTTTTATTTGAAAAAACTAAAAAGAAATTTTGGGATAAACCATAAACCAGTGCTGAAAAAATTTTTCTTAAATATTTTAAAAAATTAAATTAATCAAATATCTATACCAGAGAAAAAACTTTTCTACTATTTTTTAAAAATCACAACAAATTTTTTCAAAAATCGAATTGTTAATTTAAAAAAAAATTAAAAAGAAACTGCGAGATAAATTAGTGCTGATTTGAATCCTACAAAGTTTATTTGGAAAATGTCATTAGGTTGAACAAATTTAGGGAGAAATTTTTTTTCCGTTTCAGACGCACGTGTTTTTACAATTATTTGTTTATACAAGTTTTGTATGATTATTTTTATTTTAAATTCGAACAATACTTTTTAAAAACTTGAACAAAAATTTCTTTGAAACAAAATTTTATTATCGTATTTTTAATAAATAATATTTATTAAGAAACAATTTTTTAATTTTTCTAATTCTGTAATTTTATAATTATGGCTTATTCTAGTTCAATTATTTCTTAATTTGGTAATTTTATGTCGGAAATTTTAATATTTGGGAATTTAAAAATTCAGTAATATTATGAACTGTTCGGGAATTTTATTTTATTTTATTTTTTTAATTTTATTATTCGGGAGTTTTACAGAGTCGGGAATTTTATTTTCGGGATATTTCAGTCGTCCCTAGAAGGCAAAACTCGTAAAATGTATATGCGAGTGCGCTCTAAATATTTTGGCAGGGAATATACCTTTGAAAACACATGAAAACACAAGCTAAAAAAGCATAAACATACTTTAAGAAAATTAGCAGCATCGAAGGGTACTTGGAAAAATAGAAAACGTTTTATCATTCAGAAGAGTGGATTTTTACCGTTATTACTCGCCCCGATTATCGGTAGTCTTCTCTCAAATATTTCCAGCTCAGGTAATTCACGAGAGTAGAAGCCCTTTTCCATTTAGCAATTATGGAATACTCGAGAAAGATAGTTTTGGTGCCAAGCGAGCAGGAAGAAAAATGTCTACAACAAGGTTTCGGATTAGTGGGTAATACTGGAAATACAAAGGAGCACGCTTTTTCGATGAATCCTGTAGATAATATCTTCTCTAGTACTAACTACAAAGTTCCCAATCTTAAGAATACGACCCAAACACCATGTAATATTAGGACCAGACTCGATGCTGAAATGAGTCAAATATTAAATTCACCATTCTTGAAAGATGAGCGTCAAAAATGAAAAATGTATCAACAAGTTTTACAAAAATTTTTATGTTCCACCCAGGAAATATGAAAGCATAAAAAACTGAATAAAGAGCAGGATAATCAGAAAGATAAAAATATGGGGTTTTCAAGCCATATTAATGATAATGATGATGATGAGGGGGAAGATTATTTTAAAAATACTGATATTATTGCAGCTATTCCAACAAATTTTTAAAATAAAGGAATGGTTTTACTCCAACGACTTTGTGAACCATATGTGCGAAAACGTGTAAAATGGAATTCGTGAAATCGGCATGTCTAGAGAGATTGTCGGAAATAGAGAATACTGGAAAGAAAATATTATCTCTCCAAGAGAGACAGGTAGTCGGCGTTGTCCCAAACTATCGTCTGGACTTTATGACTCGCTAATGACCGAAGAAGAACAAGAAGGCAGCATTAGTGGTAACGAGGTTTACAAGGGTATTATTGACACTCCAGGTAGAAGTAGGAAGTGAGCAACACCTCGCAGCACGGGTTCGGCTAAATCTCAAGGGAGGAAAAGAAGTAGTAATCACTGGAAAACTTTGTTTTGTAAATAGTCTGAATAAATTTTATTTATTGTGATAAATAGTGGTATGATTCATTTCAACATCAACCACAAGAAACATTTTGGTCCTTCGAGTCGCGGATATTCTAACGGGCGTGTTTTATCATCGCGATATTCCGTGCAGAATATTGACTTTTAACGGCTTTCAGTGAGAAAACTCCATAGTGAAAAGAAAGTGAATATCAACTTCAGTGGGTTCAGTGCAAATGCAAAGTGACAACCACGTTTTATAAGTGACTTATTTTGTTCAACTGAGTGCTAGTGATATTCATAAGTGAATGAAGTTAACAGTGAAGTTTCAATCTCCACTTTCAAAACACATAATTTCAAAGATGAGCACTGGACAGTATCCGAAACTGAAAAGCAAGCCAGCGCCAAGGAGAAAGTTTCAAGTTCTAAACTTGTCTTCTTTTATTAACTTTCATCGAGGACGTCAAATTTCCAAAAAGCGTCACTTCTGCAAGGAAGCTATCTCTCTGGAGAGATTTCAAAAACCAGACCTTATTTCAAGCAACTGTATTTCACGGAATCTGGACAACCGCATCGTCCTTCGACTGGAGTCATCACGAGTCTGCTCATCGTTCCAAGTAAGTCAAGAGAGTTCCCGATTTCATTTTCAACTTTTTCATGTCACTTCCAATAGTGCCTTAATCTCGACGCAAAAATTTGATATTTATATTCATTGTTGTGTCTCTCGTAATCATGGCTGACTCGATCACAAAATCAAAGAAGCTTCGCGATTCAATGAAGCGCCAATTAACCTTATTCGAAAATGTTTTAAAATCAATTACGTACGATACCCATTTAGAATCACTTGATTTAGAAGGTAGACTAAACAAACATCTCACTTACTGAGATGACTTTAACGAAGTTAAGGATAAAATTGAAGATTTACCTGAAACGGAAGAAGAGGAAGTAGCGAATGAGTCAGAAAGGTCTTCGTTTGAAACTCGTTTTTACAATCTCAGCGGAGCCGCTAAAAAATATTTGAAAAAGATTTCAATAGAATCCACATCTTCCACTCCTTCGGGTTGTAAGTTGGGTGAAAACATAACTGTCTCGTCTCGCGAAAATTCATTCCGACGTTGAAAGAACCAAGCTAGTGCGTCGGAAAATAGCCCAACAGTGCATTTGTTGATTAAGTTTATTTAAATAAGCATGAATTGTTAATAACTGACTAAATATATGATAACAAGGTGACATTGCCGAGTAATTTTTGTTCGATTTCGTAGAAAAAACTTTATTTATTACATCATAAATAGCTGACATCGATAATGGCTCATAAAAGTTGTTTATAAAATAAAAAAATAAAAAATGCAATAACTTTCATGAGTTCCATATAAAAACTCTTTTTATCTATAAATTGTTGAGATTTAGTGCGAATCATATGACGAATCGTCGCCAATGCCCTGGAAACAATTTTCGTGCTATTATTCCTATTTTAGTTTTCCAATTCCACGCAATGAGAACCCATTTATTTCTAGGGCCCCATGGTACTGATAATTCATTAGCAAAATATTATGCGTATTTAAAATGAAATTAATTTTTTTGATAAATATCACTAATTTTTGAAAAATATAACATAATTTTCCAATCTTTTAGGCATAAATTCAGCATTGATGTACTTTACATTTTTACAGCCGCGAACGAAACGAAAATATCAGCAAAAACGAGTTAAATCTTCAACTCGTTTTTGCTCGTAGCGCGTGGACTAATTCGTTCTTGCGCGGAGAAATAATCAACCCGCTTTTGCTCCGACTCTTCTCTTAGGCCGCTTTTGCTATCAGCCCCTCAAATGTTCCATAACTTCCGAAATAATCAACATCTTCTAATGTTCTTGGGCTCATCTTAAAGCTATTTTTTCACAGTATTGCAACAGCTTATTATCATAGATCAGAGAGTTATTGGACATTTAAGAAAACATTGAAAATTTAAAGTTTTTTTGCATAATCTACTTAAAAAATAGACAAATTGTCTTCAGCCTGGGCTCATTTTCTACAAAATTTTGAAAGCATTCAACCCTTTGAAGAGGAAATTTTTTAGCTCTGACATAATTAAAATCAAGAGAACTTAATCATCAAAATAGAGGTGATCTTAAACTTTCAACCGGTAGTGTATAATTACATTACTTAAGTTTTAATTCAAGTACTTGAATATATATATATATATATATATATATATATTCAGGAATTTAAACACTTTTTTCAGGCTTGCTCTTATCACCTCATCGTGGTTTCTGAGACTTAGTTAACTCCTAGTCGTCCTTCCAGTATGGTGGCCCTTGGTAATTACGTGCTCTTTTGTCGCGATAGGGTACACATTATCTAAATATCTGGATTATGGAAACTTAATCGATTCAATGCCATCCGGCTTCCGGGAAAAACACAGTACACGAACAGCAACTCTTAGTCACCAACGATTATGAAATGGCATTAGACAATATCGAGATCATGATTGTTGGGTAGTTAGACTTTTCAAAGGCATTTGGCTCTGCGAACCACAAACTCCTCCTGCTTAAGTTGAAGTCCTTTAGGCTGACAGGCATGGCAATTGCGCGATCTTAATCGTGCTGGAATAATCAGTTTGAACGAGTACAATGTAGCAAAGTAGTAAAGGAGGATTTTGATAGAGTGGTGCATCGCTTCTGAAGCGATAATGGCTCCCACGTCGCTACTGAGCAGTGGGCGGATTATAGATCTCTTTAACTCATTTAAATTTTTTTTCAAAAATCTGCCTGCCTATTCTAAATTCAGAAAAAAAAGGTAATCACAGTTCCACAGCACAAAACATGTGAATTGCAACGTTCTTTCACAGTTAGGGGCGCTCGAATCTGGAACAAAAAACTTGTATCAATTAGGAAAGCGTTTTCCTTTTTTCACTATGGAACATCTTTTTTTTGTGCATCTGAATAATATTGACAATCCCACTCTAGAAATTACTCATTGGTTACTCTCTTCTACATGTCAGCGCCTTGATGCCTCAAACAGAAGTTACACAGAAAGTCATATTTTGTTTTATACAACTCAATTACATCCTTCGGTTTATAGGTTTGCGACAAGATATCTAATACTTTGTTGTAACACTGCTATCGTAATTCAATATTGATCCTTTCCAATCTGACCCAATTACGATGGCACATTCGCTCTCGCACTCAGTATTATCATCTAATAATTTGTTGAAATCTCGGATGTACTATAAGTATAATGATAACTTCAAGAATATTATTCGAGCAGCGACTGTATTTTTAGTAATAGTTTATGTATCTTATGTTTCTAGAGAGCTATACAGGAGTTTTAAACCAAATATCGAGCGCGAAGCGCGAGTGTCTTGATGAGAATGTGTTCCTTAAGGTCGATAGAATCTTAAGTAAATTAGTTCTCCTTTTTATGTAAAATTGGCATATTTAAAACAAAAGCAGGTCATAACGATGAGCTTATTCAGAGAGTATTTGCCGGCGAAGCGCGTAATAGCGAGTACAAGAAGTGCGAAAACTTAGAGGAACCGAGCTTCAAGCGTCAGGTAAATGTGTCCGAGCGCGTAGCGCGAGGTGAATACCAAATAGAGCGCGAAGCGCGAGACCCAACAGGTGCGCGCCCTAAGCGCGCTCAAACTTACGAGCGAAGCGAGCCGCGCGCGTGAATGATATGAATGATATCGTTTACGATTAAAATTAAAACTACGCATCATATAAACAAATTATTGATGAACGATGAGTTTTCAATCTTTTTCGAAAGAGCAACTTTTGCCTATTCATATTTTTCATAGCATTCGTCGTTTGTCCAAAAATTTACTTTTTTACTTGAATGTACATTTTTTAAGCCAACTCAAACTTTCAAAAAACCAAATTGCGCAACAAAATTGCACAAGAAGGCTTAAAAAGAATTATGTTTTTCAAAAAACTGTTGTTTGAAGAACAAATACTCAAGAAATTCAATTTATGCAAAATAATTGCACAAAAAGAGTTAAAATAAGAGAAATATGTTTACTAAAAACATTGTAAAAAGGCTCATTCCCAGGTGCGAATTGACCGTCGTCCGACGGTCGGGCCAACCAGCTAAATTGTAACGGTCAATCGCCTTTGACTTCTCGACGTCGGCCCGATATTTGGTCCCATATATGGGCCATCTATTAAGATGCCGGCCCAACCTTGGACAACAATGTGGGGCCGACTTTAATTTTTGAAGGTTCAAGGTATTCAAAAAATAAATAATAATTGATTGCGAGTATTTTGCCTATAAATGTTAATGGTCCTTTTTATAATGAATACATATATTACATTTTCAAACATTACTAATGGGCCCAAGTAGAGAACCACACATAACAATTTTGTGAGACTCTCCACGTGGGGTGATCGCTAGAGAGATTGATCAGCAGCCTGGGTCGCTAGGCGCGCTCAAACTTGCGAGCGAAGTGAGCCGCGCGCGAAGCGCGTTATGAGAATGTGCCCGCCCAGCGGGAAGATTTTTGTTTGATTGAAAAATTACTCTATTTCCCCTGTTTCGAGATTACTTTAGGCTCTGAAATGTTTACTTCTTTTAAAACCTTATATAACAAAACAATCAGTATTAAATAATAATGATTAAAATTGCCTAAAAGTTATTTGGGAAAAATGTAATTTTCTACCTGGAAAACCCGAAAATGGCCTGGAAGTTTTTTTAAGTTTCAGTGGCTACGCTGTAATAATTATGCGTGATAACATCGAATAGAGGTGTACCAAAAATTATTTGTATACCTTTTTTCCCCCCTTGCACTAATTTTGAAGATGAATGTCCTCAATATTTTAGAAAATTACGAGAATTAGTAAGGGGCCGTAATTAAATTACGTAACAGATTATAGGTCCTCTCCAAGACCCCCTCACCCTGTAACAGGCCGTAACAAAATATTATTTAATGAAAACTTTTATATTTAAGATGATACATGCTTTGCAAAATTCCTTGATTTTGCCTTGACCAATTCATAATTTCCCCTGACCATTATTATTAAAATAAATATTAAAATAGGGTTTTTTATAAACGGAATAAAACAATATTTCAGATACAAAATTAAAATTGTCAAATTTATTTATTTATTGTAAACAAATGAAATTTCCACTATAAAATATTTCTTTAAAAAAAAAACTTGAATTTTCAACAAAAGAATTGAATTATCCATCTAAGCAGATGAATTTGCAACAAAAAAGTGTAATAGTTGATATTAAAAAAAAAAAAAATCTGCCCGCTGCACGGGCACATTCTCATCACGCGCTATGCGCGCGGCTCGCTTCGCTCGCAAATTTGAGCGCGCCTAGGGCCCAGACCTTTTAAAATTATAGGCCAAATCATCGACAACTGTAATTTGGTGATTGTGACTTCTCTTTTGTTAAAGGTCCTTTGGCTTTAACGAACACATTCTCATCACGTATCTCGTGCTTCGCATTCGATTTTGTCCAAAATCTGAACTTTTCTACACTATGTTCAACACTATTATATCAAATATATATCATGGGCTCATGGTATCGCCCTGAAAGACGCCTCTCTGGAAGGTGACGTTGTTCGTTGTCACACGATAATTTCCAGATGAAATAGTAAATCTAGTTTTCCAAAGAGGCTCAATTCGCCGAACAATCCTGTTGTTTAGGACAGCTGTAAAGATCTTATACAGTGTGTTCAAAAAACTTATTGGCCTGTAATTCTCTGGGTTGGACAAGACGCCTTTTTTCGATAGGAGTATAGTGCGTCCTAACATCAACCACTGCGGAATGGGCGTCTCCGACTTTAAATATGAGGTGAATATGCAGGCCAAATGTTGATGTGTAGAAGTGAGCTTCTTCCACCAGAAGTTCTTGATACAAGCTGGTCCAGCACCGGAAAAGTTCTCCGTGTCTTCAAGTGCTTTTTTCACCTCTTCGGCAGTGATTGATAGACATTCCTTCTCCCATTTTATGAGGTTGTCACAAAATTCCTTGAAGCGAATGATATTGTCAGTATCTTCTTTCAACTTTAGTGTTTTCGAGAGAGAAGAGGTGAGATGGGTCAGCTTAGTCCTTCACTTACCTGCTCATCATTTTATTACGAGCATCTAAGGTGTGGCTTTATAGCGCTAGTGTATTTGTATTTATTTAAGAAAAGTTCCTAGGGCTAAATAGCCCTGCAAGGAACAGGTGATACATATAACAATTAAAATGCGACGGCGATCGATTTAACGATTGAAATCGAAAATAGGTATTGAGCAAGAGTAAAGAAATAAAGTATGATACACATATTTATATGCGAGCTATAGACAGAAGGATACTATAAATATACATACGCAAATATATATACTTAAAAGTAAATATGCATTCATACACACACTCATATATATTTTTAATTAAGAATGTAAGTGGTACCTATGTGCGATTTTGAGGACAGGATTAGATGCATTAAATAAGTAACCAAAAAGGACTTTTTTACAGTGATATTGTGAAGGTGCATTTCTAATGGTTATAGGTAGTTTGTTCCAAAGGCGAGAACCACGAATAACAAAAAAACTTTGCATTTTACACGTGCGGTGTGACTGCATTTTTAGTACTGTTTTCCTTTCACGGAGTTTGGAATGTGTTGGTTGCTGTATCTGCTTCGGAGAGACTCCTTTACTGATGTCACGTCCTGAATGCGGCTTTCAGGCACGCCCAGGTATGTATAAGTCTCTCCAGTGTTAAGATGTCTGATAACACTTATATCCACAAGCTCAGGATCCTTGGGAACGCCAACAATCTTTCCTCTCCTCAGATGAATTTTGGCACATTTATCCAACCCAAAGTCCATCCCGATCTCTCCTGTCTACTTCTTGCCGATATTTATGAAAGTTTGAAGTTTGCTTTTACCAGAGGCATAGATCTTCAAGTCATCCATATAAAATACATGAGTGACCTTATGCTTGCGCTGGTTAATGTCGCCATAGAGGTATCCAGAAGAATTTCGTAATGTGAGAGATAGAGGCAGAAGTGTGATGCAAAAAATCAAACGGCTCATGGTATCGCCCTGAAAGACACCCCTCTGGAAGATGACGTTGTTCATTGTCACATGATAATTTCCAGATGGGATAGTAAATCTAGTTTTCCAAAGAGGCACCAATCTCTCTATGAATCTCATTATGTGTTGATGCAACTTCAAGCTTTCCATGTCTATGAGAGGTTGAATCGAAAGCTCTCCGGTAGTCAATCCAGGCCATTCACAGGACGCGTTGATGAGCTGCAGCATCTTTACAGACACACCTGTCAATTAGCAGGTTCTGTCGACAGTCTGCTACACCTTTTTTCGAGCCATGTTGTTCGTAAATCTCACGCCACACAGGCTCGATTCGCCGAACAATCCTGTCATTAAGGACAGCTGTAAATATCTTATACAGTGTGTTCAAACAAGTTATTGGCCTGTAGTTCTCTGGGTGGGACAAGTTGCCTTTTTTCTGTAGGGGCATAGTCTGTCCTATTACCAGCCACTGCGGAATGGGCGTTTTCGATTTTAAATATGAGGCGAGATGGGTCAGCGAGAAACTTTTGACTCTCCCTGATCCATCTCTCCCTCTTCTGTATTCTCCTCCTCGCATTAGATAACAGCCGTATTTTGTCAACAATATGCTGCTTGATTATCAGCAGCTTTGACTTGTTCAGTGTGTGATTCAAGATCCTCAGTTCTTGGGCGAACTTTCGAACCCTTTCCGTGAATGAAATCTACATTATCGACCAAAGTTAAATCCTCTAATACAGAAAAATTATTTTCGTCATACAGACTAGATGGAGGTACAAATTAAAACTTATTGAATTCAAATTTATTCAGAAAAAAAGGATCTCTCTCCTCTCGCTCCACTGGGATTCGAACACCGGATCAACTGATTTCCGGTCAGGTGCTCTAACCAATTAA
The DNA here is from genome assembly GCA_011634705.1 of Andricus grossulariae. Taxonomy (NCBI): domain Eukaryota; kingdom Metazoa; phylum Arthropoda; class Insecta; order Hymenoptera; family Cynipidae; genus Andricus; species Andricus grossulariae. The sequence continues at coordinate 213,293,083 of JAABKJ010075445.1, read as the reverse complement.
GCTACAGAGAGATCAGAGAGAGATACTGTTTTTCTGATATCCGCTAATTTTAGCAAGTTGTTACACAAACAATATTTTTAAATAGGAAGCTGTATTATCATCGGAGATAGTAATTATCGATCCGTTGAGAAATCCAATCACACATACTGTGAATATTGCAAATCTACATTATCGACCAAAGTTATAACCTCTAATACAGAAAAACTATTTTCGACATACAGACTAGATGTAGGTACAAATTAAAATTTATTAAATTCATATTTATTCAGAAAAAAAGGATCTCTCTCCTCTCGCTCGACTGGGATTCGGAAATCAGATCAACTGATTTCCGGTCAGGTGCTCTAGCCAATTAGGCTACAGAGAGATCAGAGAGAGATACTGTTTTTCGGGTATACGCTAATTTATAAAGTTGTTACACAATCGACATTTTTAAATAGGAATCTGTATTATCATCGGAGATAGTAATTATCGATCCGTTGAGAAACCCAATCACACATACTGTGAAGAACGGAAATCTACATTAGCGACCAAACTTAAATCCTCTAATACAGAAAAATTATTCTCGTCATACAGACTAGATAGAGGTATAAATTAAAATTTATTAAATTCCAATTTATCCAGAAAAAAGGATCTCTCTCCTCTCGCTTCACTGGGATTCGAACAACAGATCAACTGATTTCCGGTCAGGTGCTCTAACCAATTGAGCTACATAGAGATCAGAGAAAGATACTGTTTTTCTGATGTACGCTAATTTTAGCAAGTTGCTACACAAATAATATTTATAAACAGGAATCTGTATTATCATCGGAGATAGTAATTATCGACCCTTTGAGAAATCCAATCACACATACTGTGAATCATGGAAATCTACATTATCGACCAAAGTTAAATCCTCTAATACAGAAGTGAGTAAGCGCCCAAGGCCGCAAAGCCCGGGTCCCCGCTCTGCAGTGGCGAGTCGAGCGCTCGAGCGCAAATACTCAAACCTCGATATCTCGAAAACAAAGGCCCATCAGATCGAAAGAAAAAATACGCCCCTAATGGATCTTGATGTACTTTCATCCTGCAAAGCCCCAATCGAATCGGCGATGCCCATCTCGCGTCCTCTCCTTGTGAGTCTAAATTCCTTGACCAGAGTACACGACGGAACGTGTTCTACTCTTCACTGAGAAATTTATGAGTGACAATATTTCACTATTTAAATAGGCACTTTTCCAAATAAAATACTTTAGATTTTAGGTGTTTTGACTTGTCAGTATCTTTTCAGATTCGGAATATATCCGTAAATTCTCGAAGTATAAAAATGCCCAAATATTCGCTCTAAGCGTTTAAAAATCGTCCCGTAGGAAAAAGAAAGCTGAGGTCGCTAAATGGCACTCGCAAGATTTCTTATAAGATAGGTCTCGTGTGAACCAGATAGGAAGATTGGCTTCCGTCCGCTTCTAGAGTTATTTTCCCTTATAGAGAAGGATTGTGGACTCAGGATTTTTAACCTAAGAGCACAATATTTCCCAAAATCCTTAGAGAAAGGTGCAGGGCAAGTGTGGAGAGGATGAGTCTCCAGCTTCCCCTAAGGTACCCCAACTGCTGTTTTCTTGCCGCGTAACTGTTTTTATGGTGCGCGCTCCAGTTTAGACTCCCACTACTCGCGAGAGCGTTTGAGTCGGAGGCTTTGGATTCTGCGCTCTCTCACTGCCCTGGAATGGTTGTTATACAATCGAACTAATTATCGATTCAACTAAATGCCATTTCAACTAAAAATCTATAGTGTGTGCACCGCGTGTAGTGTTGCTCGGAAGAGGGTCGTGTGCGTAGTTAGAAAGTAGCGTGACGTCAGTGAGTTGCACCGACAATATTCGGTTGGCGGCGTGACATGCAGACTGAGTTATCGATAAAGAAGAGCTGAGAATAATTTAAAAAAGAATAAGTGTGATAAAGTTGAATGAAAATATAAGTTGTTTTAAATTAAATATAATGAAATTGGATAAATATAAAGGAAATTAAAGGCCTAGGAGCGGTTAGGCCGGGGTGTCTGAGCGGCGGCGTTGCTCTTAACACGTTGCTCGGCGAGCCATTTGTCTAAACCTGCCATACCCTGCGGAACATTGCGTTGGCTCGTGGGTGGCGGCAAATGGACTCTCTTAATGTCCCCCTTTACAAGTAACTTCCATGCGGTCCAGCCGTCCATGTGAAAGGAGGGGGAAAGAGAGCGAGAGATCAGTAAAGTGGGTGACGAGTGCGTCTTGTTTTGTTTTTTTATTGTTGGGGGGGGGGTAGGATGTCCTAGGAGAGGTAAGGAGAGGGTGTGACCCGGAGGCCTAGGGTAGGAGATCCACGGGAGGACTCACCAACCGGAAGGGATGGGTTGATGAGGGACCAACCCGGCGATGATCTTTTTTTTTTTTTTTTTTTTTTTTTTTTTTTTTTTTTTAGTAGCTGAAAATAAACATCAATTTCACGTCGGCTTCAGAAGCGTAAGTTCCGGCGGTACTTCTCGTCTGCGGAGGAGCAGAAGCGTTTAGCGGGCGGGGAGCCCAGAAGTGACGGAGAGAACGTCTCCGGGGAGCCTACCGCGGCAAGATCTAGCACGTCGCTGCCCGATGAAATGGGGCTAGTGGCGACGATGGTCCGAGTCGGGGTGCCGTTGACGGAGGAGTCAGCGGTCCCGGGTGTGACGATTTGCCTGAAGGGGGCCGGAGAAGGACCTGGTTTAGGCGAAGGAGTCTTCGTGAGTAGCTTGGTCTCAACACTCCGAGATGCGGGTCTCGGTGAAATGAACCACGATGAAGAACCGGGAACTGGGTCTAAAGTTCGGAGAATATGTCGTGGCGACGGCAACGGCTGTTCGGGCGGGGAGCAGAGCGCCAGAGGACGAGGCGGTGCGTGAACGGTAGCGTCTTCCTGGATGTCACTGTCGGGAGCCGTCGGTGTCTGTCTCTGTCGTGTTATGTTTGTAGGAGGAAAGGCGTAGCGTGGCTCGACGTGAAAGCGTGGCAGCGGTAAGGAAAGTGGAACCGAGCGCGCTGTAGGCCTCGGGCGAGAGCGAGGATCGCGGGTTCCCGGTCTTCCGCGGCGAACGAAAACGAGGGGCCTCACCCCGTTCGGATTTAAAATATGCATTATAATTCTGCTTCAATAATAAATTATTTCCAAGATAAATAAGCAAATATTTGAGCACTTTTTCTGGTTAACAAAGTCATCAGTAAAAAATTTCTTTCATTTGAACGTTCAGAACTTCAAGCACATGACACATTTCTAAAACAAATTCTGTTTAAAAGACTGATGTAAAAAAAAGAGAGTCAAACCTATAACATTCAGAAGTGCGCCGCTTAACCCGATTTACGGTATTTAATTTTGATCGCTTTAAATTCAAAATGAAACAATTTCAACTCCTTTTTAATGAAATTATCTATTTTTCAACATTTTAGTATGAAATTTTTTAATTTAAAAGCTTTTGATTTAAAATTGTTTAATTTTAAACACTTTCAATTTCAAATTAACTAATTCAAACGCTTTCATTGAGAAATTATACAAGTTCACTTCGTTGTCATTCCATTAGAAATATTTTTATTTTTTCAAAATTTTACCTAATCTAAAACAGTTTGAATTGAAACGTTTTCAATTCAAAATCGTTCAATATATTTATTTTTTAAATTTCAAACGCTTTTAATACAAAATTATTAATTATTGTTTCGAAAAATTTTAAATCATAATAATTAAAAGTTGGTTTAATAATGCAGTTTTTAATTGTTTATATTTTTAACGTTAGGAAATAAAAACCCAGAGTCGTGAACACGCGCCTCGTGCGCTTGTATTTACTGCTAGTGTATAGTAAAACAAATTTCTGTTTTTTCTTTTATTAGACATAGAAATATCCTTATCCTAGTTATTATATGACTTAAAGTCAATAGAATTCTTTCATAAAGGTTTGCTTATGCTTGTCGTCTTTTATAATTGATCGTATGTTAAAAAATGTGAGTTTCGCAAAGTGAGTATATTTTTTTCTAAACCAAAAAGAATCTCGACTTTTTACAGTGAGACGAAAATTATAAAATAGTGAGATGAGAAAATAAATTATAAAATAGTTACGTGTATATTATAAAAGTCGTAGTTAACTAATGTTGTAAAATAAGAGCGATATCAGGCATTCTAATTATCAGGGGATATTCGAAGTATCAGCGTTAAAGAAAAGGTCGGTGTTAAATCAAACTGAAAATTTAAATATTCCTTTTTTTGGGGAAATTTTTGTTTTTGTTTGAAAGACATTTAATTAACTAATAAAACTATTTTGTTAAAAATTAATCTGCGTTGGTTGAAAATTCATCTGTTTGGTTGAAAATTGAACTCTTTTGTTGAAAATTCGTTTTTTTTTTTTGTTAAAAATTTATCTTTTTGGAAGAAAATTCTTTTTCTTGTGTTGAAAATTAATTTATTTAGTGGAAAATTTAACTATTAGGTTTAAGATTCCTTTAAAAATTGAAAATTTCGTTAAAAATTGATGTATTTCGTTAAAAATTAATCTTCGTTGGTTGAAAATTCATCTGTTTGGTTGAAAATTGACCTTTTTTGTTGAAAATTCGTTTTTTTTTGTTGTTGAAAATGAACTTTCAAACTGAAAATTTAAATATTCCTTTTTTTGGGGAAATTTTTGTTTGAAAGACATTTAATTAACTAATAAAACTATTTTGTTAAAAATTCATCTATTTTGTTGAAAATTTATCTTTTTGGTAGAGAATTCATCTTTCAGGTTGAAAATTCATTGCTTTGGTGGAAAATTGAACTATTAGGTTGAAAATTGAACTATTTTGTTGAAAATTCGTTTTTTATTTGTTAAAAATGAATTTTTTAAACTGAAAATTTATATATTCTATTTTTTGTGGAAAATTTATCTTTTTTGAAAGACATTTAATTAACTAATAAAATTATTTTGTTGAAAATTAATCTTTTGGGTTGAAAATTCCTGTAAAAATAAAAAATTTGGTTGAAAATTGATGTATTTTGTTTAAAATTAATCTTTCTTGGTTGAAAATTCAACTATTTTGTTGAAAATTCGTTTTTTTGTGTTGAAAATGAATTTTTCAAACTGATAATTTACATATTTCATTTTTTTTACGAAAATTTGTCTTTTTTGAAAGACATTTAATTAACTAATAAAACTATTTTGTTGAAAATTCATCTATTTTGTTGAACATTTATCTTTTTGGTAGAAAATTCATGTTTTGGGTTGGAAATTCATTTCTTTGGTGGAAAATTTAACTATTAGGTTGAAAATTGAACTATTTTGTTGAAAATTCATTTTTTATTTGATTTTCAGTCAAAAGAAATTAATTTTCAAAAAAAAAATAATAATTTTTGACCAAAAAAAGAAATATTTAATAGTATTAAATAATTTGTCTACTGGTCTAAGATAAATCAGTCCTTTTTTTTTATTTCAAACAAATCTTTTTTTTTTTTTGAAAGTTAGTTTTTTCAACTTGAAATTGAAGGATTCCATAATGAATTGTTTGAATAATCATCTTTGTTAATTTGCATTAATTATTACCTTACTGAGTGAAAAGTAGACTAATAGTTGAAAATTTCATAAAAACCCGCAAATTTCTAGCATTATTCAAATTAAATGTTATTAACAATAGAAATAAATTGTTGAAAAATTTTATTTTGTGAACCTTAATTATTCATTTAACTCACTCTTATTGGAAATTGGGCAAACAGTGGAAAATTTTGAAAAAACTGCAATTGCCTTGCATTGTAACTAATTATTATTATTATTATTATTACAATAATTATGCCACCATTAATTAATCATTCACCATTCTCTAATTTAAAATTTGACAGAAAGTGGAAATTTTTTTGTTTAAACGACGAATTTTTAACAAAATTATGAAATTTTCAACCAAAATAATAAATATTAAGCAAAAATAATTAATTTTCTACCGAAAAAGATGACCTTTAAACAAAATACATACATTTTCTACGAAATAGTCAAATTTTGTTGTTATGGAGCAAAAATTTTCATAAAAAAATGGAATGGCTACATTTTCAGATAAAAAAATTAACTTGTAACCAAACAAAAAAACAACTAATTTCGATCAAAGTAGTTGAATTTTGAAATGAATAGTTTAATTTTTAACCCAATAATTTAATTTTGTACAAAATTGTTAAATTTTCAAGCCAGAAAAAGAAGTGAACTTTTAGCAAAATAGATCATTTTTAATCAAGAAGTTGATTTTTCAACCGAGAAGATTCGTTTCTCACAAAAAAATGACTGATCATTAGAATTCATGAATTTCCAATCAATCAAACCAATTCATGAAAATTCATTTTTTTTTTGAAAATTCAAATATTTCGGTGAAAATTTTAATTATTTTTTTGAAAATAATTTTTTTCAAGGTAAATATCAATTTCTTAAAATTTAATTTTCCTGAAATCTTTCTGAATGCTTAAAAAGTTACTACATTTTTCATTCAAAATCTTCAAAAATCTACATTTTTACAATTTTTAAAAATTTTTCAAATTGTAAATAATTTCAAAAATGTTTTTAAAATACTGTACATATCATTCGAAATGATTTTTTTTCTAGATTTTTTTTGGATATTTTCAGTAATATTTCAATTTGTTTCAGAATTTTTTAAAATTTTCTTCAAAAATTAATTTTTCAAAATAAAAAGTCACTTGAAAATATCCCAGGAATGTTAGAAAAAATCTAATTCTCTTGAAACCTTTCCAAATGCTTAAAAAGTTTCTAAATTTTTTATTCTAAATCTTCAGAAATCTACATTTTTAAAATTTTATAAATGTTTTCAAATTTTAGATTATTGTAAAATTTTTATAAAAATTTGTATATTTCTTTTAAAATAGTTTGAATATTTCCTAAAATTTGTGAAAATTTTTCAAAACTAAAAAAATTGCCTTAAAATCTTCCAGATTTTCTTCCGATATTTTTATTAATATTTAAAAATTTTTTGAATTTTTTTCAATTCTCTTCAAAAATTAATTTTTGAAAATAAAAAATTATTTGAAATTATCCCAGGAATCTTAGAAAAAAATCTAATTCTCTTAAAATCTTTCCAAATGCTTCAAAAGTTTCTAAATTTTTCATTCTAAATCTTCAGAAATCTACATTTTTCAAATTTCATCAATCTTTTCAAATTTTAAATTATTTTTAAATTTTTTTATAAATTTGTACATTTCTTTTAAAATAATTTGAATATTTCCTAAAATTTGTAAAAATGTTTCAAAACTAAAAAAATTGCCTTGAAATCTTCCAGATTTTCTCCCGATATTTTTATTAATATTTTAAAATTTTTTTGCATTTTTTCAATTTTCTTCAAAAATTAATTTTTCAAAATAAAAAATCACTTGAAGTTATCCCAGGTATCTTATAAAAAAATTTAATTCTCTTGAAGCCTTTCCAAATGCTGTAAAAATTTCGAAATTTTTTATTATAAATCTTCAAAAATCTACATTTTTAAAATTTTATAAATCTTTTCAATTTTTGAATTATTTTTACTTGAACCCGGAACGCCGCTATACATGAGTGAATATTTTTGCTTAATAATACTTCACTCGGAGGCCTCGGTGGCGTAATTGGTTAATGCTTCACTCATGGATAGTGAAGTTCCCGGTTCAAATCCGGGCCCGGGCAGATTTTTTTCGTTTCCTCAAATATCTCCAAATATCTAATTTAGCTTCTTTGTTGCAAATTCAACTGTTTTTTATTCACAATTTATATCCATTTTTGTCGAAATATTAACTATTACATGTTTTGTTGAGAATTTTTTTATTATTGAAAATTCAAATAATTGGTTTACAGCTGAACTATTTTATAAAAATTTTTTCAGTTGAAAATCCACAATTTTGGTTGAAAATCCAACTATTTAGTATAAAATTAAACTATTTTGTTGGAAATTAAATTTTTTGTTGAAAATTCATATTTTTCATTGAAAATTCATATTTTTAGTCGAAAATTCAACTATTCTGGTAGAAAATTAAACTATTTGTTTAAAAGTTAAACTATTTTGTTGAAAATTTAACTATTTTGTTGAAAAATTAGTCTTTTTTGGTGAAGCTGACTGTTTTTATTTCAAATAAAAATCTTATTTTGTTAAAATATTAACTATTACATACTTCGTGAAGAATTTTTTTGATAAATATTTTTTCTTTTGTTGAAGATTCATAATTTTAGTTGAAAATTCAACAGTTTAGTATAATATTAAGCTATTTGGTTGAAAATGAACTTTTTTGTTGAAAATTCATATTTTTGGTCGAAAATTCAACTATTCTAATAGAAAATAAAACTATTTGTTTAAAAATTACACTACTAAGTTGAAAATGGATCTATTTTGTTGAAAAATTCGTCTTTTTGACAATCAAAATCTTTTTTTGTTAAAATATTAACTCTTACATGTTTCGTTGAGAATTTTTTCATTAATGAAAAATCAAATAATTGGTTCACAGTTGAACTATTTAATAAAAAAAATTTTTTTTTTCGTTGAAGATTCATCATTTTAGTTGAAAAATTAACAATTTGGCATAAAATTAAACTATTTAGTTGAAAATTAACTTCTCTGTTCAAAATTCATATTTTTTGTTGAAAATTCATATTTTTGTTAGTTTGAAAAATCATCTCTTTGGGCCAAAATTTGGTTGAAGATTCATCATTTGAGATAAAAATTCATTTTTGGGGCGAAAATCTAACTATTGCGTTGAAAATTCAAATTTTTTGTTGGAAGTTCATTTTTTGTAACTGAAAACTTAACTATTCCACTTTTAAAGGTTTTTTTTAGTTGCAAAATAAAACAATTTTATTGAAAATTCATCTTTTCGGTTGAGAATTCGACTATTTTTTAAAAAGACATTTTTTCTATTAAAGATTTATAATTTCAGTCTTATATTTTTATTTATTTTTAATGTTTTATTTAGTTTCAATTTTTTATTTATGATTTTGTCTTTTGGTTAAGAATTAATTAAATTTGTAGAAAATTCAACAGTTTTTTGAAAAGTAATTTTTCGGTTAAAGATTCACTTTTTTAGTTTGAAATTGATCTCTTTGAACAAAAATTGACAAATTTTGTTGAAAATTTATTTTTCTCAAATTAATTTTTGTAACTAAAGACTTAACTATTCCATCTTTGATTGTAAATTTATCTTTTTTAGTTGAAAATTCAACAATTTCTTGAAAAGTCATTTTTTGGTTGAAGATTCATCAATTTAGTTCAAAATTCATTTCTTTGGTCGAAAATTTAACTTTTTTGTTGAAAATTTACTTTTTTTCTTGAAAATTAATTTTTTGTGACTGAAAACTTAACTATTTTATCCCCGCTTGTAAATTTATCTTTTTTAGTTGCAAAATAAAACAATTTTATTGAAAGTTCATCTTTTCTGGTGAGGATTCGACTATTTTTTAAAAAGACGTTTTTTTTTTATTAAAGATTTATCATTTTAGTTGAAATTTCTTCTCTTTGGGTGAAAATTGAACTATTTCGTTGAAAAATCATTTTTCTTTTAAATTTCATTTTTTTTCAACTGAAGACTTAACTATTCCACCTTTGATTGAAAATATATCCTTTTTAGTTGAAAATTAGACAATTTATTTGAAAATTTATCTTTTCGGTTGAGGATTTAACTATTTTGTTGGAAATTAGTTTTTTTTTTAATTCCACTAGTTTTTAATCAAAATTAAAATCTTTTTTTTGGTTGAAATATCGACTAATTTTGGTAAAAAATTAAACTATTTCGTTAAAAATAAACCTTTTTGTTGAAAATTCATTTTGTTGTCGAAAATTTAATTATTCTGGTATAATATTCAATTATTTGGTCGAAAATCGAAATATTTTGTTGAAAATTCAACTGATTTGTAGAAAAATCGTCTTTCTGGCTAAAAATTTAACAGTTTGATAGAAAATTAAACTATTTGGTCAAAGTTGAACCTTTTTGTTGAAAATTCATTTTTTGGGTTAAAATTCAACTATTTTAGCCATATATTTAACTATCCAGTTGAAAATTGAACTACTTATTTGAAAATTAAACTATTTATTTCAAAATTTAAACATTTTGAAGAAAATAATTTTTTGTTTGAAAAATTATGTATTTTGTTGAAAACTCGTCTTTTTGGCAGAATATTCAACTATTTGGTTAAAAATTGAACAACCTATTTGAAAATTTTGTAGAAAATAACTTTTCGGCCTAAAATTGACGTGTTTTGTTAAAAATTCGTCTTTTTTGGCAGAAAATTAATATTCATTGGTGAAAAATTTATTTTTTGGTTAAAAATGTAACTACTTGATTAGAAGTTGAACTACTTTTTTAAAAATGCATTTGATTTAGCATTCCCCACATTGATTTAAAATTGAACTATTTTGTTGAAAATTCATCTTTTCCGGGTAAACAGTCAAACTATTTGTAAAATATTCGACTTTTTGCTTGAAAACTTAACTTCCTAGTTGAAAATTCATCAATTTATTTGAGGATTCAACTATTTTGTTGAAAATTCGTCTTTTATCGTTGAATTTAACTGGTCGAAAATTTTTTTTTGTTGAAAAATAATTTTTCAAACTGAAAATTTAATTATTCTATTCTTGACTAAAGATTTATCTTTTTTTTAGTTGAAAATTGAACTTTTCAGGTCAAAATTCAATTTTTTTTCTAAAAAATTCGTCTTTCTAGCTTGAAAAATCGACTATTTGGATAAAAATACACATTTTTTTAGTTGAATTTCAATATTTATTGTTTACAAATTTGGTTGTGAATGCATCTTTGCAGTTTAAAAATTCATCTATTTGGTTAAAAATTCCATTTTTTTTGTTAAAAATACTCAAATAAGTAACGGTAACGACGAATACCAACCTTCAAAGATAGGATTGTTGCATTGTTAGGCAAAGAAAAAAAATACATGAATTTTCAACCAAATTTTGATTTTTAAAAGAAATTTCCAAACTAATAATTGAATTTTCAACCAAAGAAATGAATTTCCAACCAAAAAGGAGAACTTATCATCAAGATGATCCATATTTAACCACACAAGACATAGTTTCAACAAAATAATTTAGTTTTCAACCAAAAATTCGAATTTCCAACTAAAATTATTGATATTAAAAAAAAACGGAATTTTTAACAAAGCAGATCAACTTTTTACTAAGTAGTTGCATTTTAAACCAGAAAAAAAAGTTCAAAAAAATAGATGGAACCTCTAAAGAAATTTTTATATAAAAAAGAATGACTTTCCTAACCAAAATCGTTGAATTCACAGTTGCATGGAAACAAAAAAGGCGTAATTTCAACCAAATAGATAAATCTTCAATCAAATCAGATTAATATTCTACCAAAATTGTTTAATTTTCAACAAAGAGAAAAAAAATTTTTTAACAAAAGAGATCAATTTTAAAACGAAGAAGCCGAATTTTTAGGGCAAGAAATAAATTTCCACTGAACTGTTACATTTTCAAGCCATAAAGACGAATTTTCTACAAAACAATTGTATTTCAACCTAAAATATGAATTTTCAACAAAAAGTTACACGAAGAAAATTTGTTCATTGAAATTTACCCAATTAGTTATGTAAAATGTCAAGTCCAAAAGTGAAAATTCTGATATGTAAAATTGATACTAGACTATTATGTGTGCGCGCAAGCGCGAGCTAACTTTCGTATTCATTTTTCTTATATACTCAATATTCGAAAAACTATTTATTTGTTAACATTTTTTGGCCATCAAATCCTTGCTTAAATAATATTCTCAAAGAATGTAGTCAGTGAATCCGTGTAGCGTAGAATTTACTGTTACTATTATTAATAGTAAATGGCGAGATATCATTTAAAAATTTCAAGTGCACGTTACGTTATTATTATTATTATTATATCATTAAGCCGTTTCCCTTTCGAGGTAGGCGTGAATTGCTCGGTTGGAAAGTAGTGATTCAAGAAATTGTCTGAATTCCTTGATTTCTCTTAATTCCTTGAATTCTCTAAATTCCTTGAATTTTCTGAATTTCTTCCATTTTATCATTCCTTGAATTCTCTGAATTTCTTGAATTCTATCATTCCCTAAATTCTTTGAATTCATTGAATTCTCTGAATTCCTTGAATTCTCTGAATTCTTCGCATTCCATTAATTCCTCGAATTCTATTAATTCCTTCAATTCTATTAATTCCTTAAATTCTCTGAATTCCTTGAATTCTGCTAATTCCTTGAATTCTCTTAATTCCTTTAATTCTATTAATTCCTTAAATTCTATGAGGTCGCTTAATTCTCTGAATTCCTTAAATTCTCTGAATTCCTTGAATTCTCTAAATTCCTTGAATTCTCTGAATTTCTCGAATTCTATTCATTCCTTGAATTCCATTGATTCCTTGAATTCTCTGAATTCATTGCATTTAATTTTTCGCTTAAATACTATAATTCCTTGAATTCTAGCAATTTCTTAGATTATATGTGTTCCTTGAATTCCTTTAATTCTCTCAATTCTTTGAATTCTCTAAATTCTCATAATTCCTTGAATTCTATTTATTCCTTGAATTCTATTAATTTCTTGAATTCTCCAAATCCCTTGAATTCTATTAATTCCTTGAATCCTATTAATTCCTTGAATTCTCTGAATTTCTCGAATTCTCTGAATTCCTTAAATTCCTTGAATTTTCTGAATTCATTGAATTCTATCGTTTCCGTGAATTATCTGAATTCCTTGAATTCTATTGATTCTTCGAATTCTGTTAATTCCTTGTATTCTATTAATTCTTTGAATTCTCTAAATTCTCTGTAGTCGTTGAATTCTCTAAATTCATTGCATTTTAATAACTGCTCAAATGCCATAATTCCTTGAATTCTCTGAATTCAAGGAATTATATGAGTTCCTTGTATTTTCTGAATTCCTTGAATTCTAATAATTCTATGCATTCTCTAAATTCCTTAAATTCTATATTAATTCCTTGAATTCTATGAATTCAAGAAATTGTCTGAATTCCTTGATTTCTCTTAATTCCTTGAATTCTCTAAATTCCTTGAATTTTCTGAATTTCATTAAAGTGATGAATTTTCAAATAAAATTGTCAATATTTAACTGGAATAGTTGAATTTTAAACCAGAAAGATGAATTGTCAACCAAAAAAGACGAATTTTCAACTAAAAAAGATCATTTTCAACAAAAAAAATGTGATAATTAAATTTTTAGTCAAAAAATGAATGGAATATTCAACTTGAATAAAAACATCCAAAGAAAAATCAATTTTTCAAACAAGCAGCTCATTTTTCAACCAAGGAAATTCATTTTTATCTAAAACGATGAATCTTAATAAAAAAAAATTAATTTTTAAGAAAAGAGTTCAAATTTCAACCTAATAATTTTATTTCCAAACAAAAGATCAATTTTCAACTAAAGTGATAAATAATCAACTGGAATACTTGAATTTATAACCGAAAAGAAGCATTTTTAATCAAGAAGATTAACTTTCAAAGAAAAGGATAATTTTATAGGAAAAAAATATATTTTTTAACAAAATACGTGAATTTTCGACGAAATAGTTGAATTTTCAATTAAAAAAGAAATTTTTTTATCCAAATTGTTGAGTTTTGAACGGGAAAAAATCAATTTTCAACTAAAAATTGGATAATTAAATATTCAGTTAAAGAAATAAAATTTTAACCAATGTGATGGATTTTCAAATAAAATTATGAGTCTTCAACTGAAATAGTTAAATATTAAACCAAAAAGATGAATTTTTAAAGTAGATTAATTTTCAAATAAAAAGATTAATTTCCTACCAACAAATACAATTTTTCAACAAAATACATGAAATTTTAACGAAATATTTGAATTTTTAATTGAAGAAGACAAATTTTCAACCAAATAGATGAATTTTGAACTAAAAAAAAAATAATTTTGAACTAAAACAATGAATCTTCAACTGAAATTTTTATAACAAAAAAATTAGTTTTTACTGAGAAAAGATAAATTGTCAACCAAAACTTAAATAATTGAATTTTAAATTAAAGTTAATGTTTAACCAAACAGATGAATTGTCAACTACAACTATAGAATTTTTAATTAAAGTGATGAATTTTCAAATAAAATTGTCAATATTTAACTGGAATAGTTGAATTTTAAACCAGAAAGATGAATTCAAGAAATTCTATGAATTCATGAAATTCTATGAATTCAAGAAATTCTATGAATTCAAGAAATTCTATGAATTAATGAAATTCTATAAATTCAAGAAATCCTAGAAAGAAATTCGATCAATTCAAGAAATTCTACGAATTCAAAGAATTTCAGGAATTCATATTATTCTAAGATAGATAACTAAATTTTCAACCGAAAATGCAATAGTTGAATTTTCAGATAAAAATTTGAATTTTCAACGGAAGAAATGAATATTTAACTAAAAAGTTTAAATATTTGAATAGTTGAATTTTCAACCTAAGAAATGAATTTAAAACCAAAGGAATAATATTCTACCAAATAAGACGAATTTGCAACAAAATACATGCATTTTCGTATAAAAAAAGATACATTTTAAACCAAAAATGGAATAGTTTAATTTTTAGTAAAAAAATAATTTTCAACCAAAAAAAAAACGAATTTTCAACAAGATAGTTGGATTTTGAATCAAAAATGGTATAGTTAAACGTCTTACTTTTTATAAAAAAAAAATTTCAAAAAAGAAGTAAAGTTTCAACAAAACATGAATTTGAAACAAAATACATGAATTTTCTACTAAAAAAGATACATTTTTAACAAAAAATGGAATTGTTTCATTTTCAGTTGAAAAAATAATTTTGAACCAAAAAAAGGAGTTTTAAAAAAAGATTTAAATTATCAACAAAAACAGAATGAATTTTCAACCAAAAAGATAAATTTTCAAACAAGAAGAATAATTTTCTACAAAAAAGACGATTTTCAACTAAAAAAAAACTACATTTTTTAATTGAAAATTTTAGTATATACTTAAGTTTTCAGTTAAAACAATTAATGTTTAACTAAATAAAAAAAAACAAAATAGTTAAATTTTCAACCGAAGAAACAAATCTTTAACCAAAATAGATGCATTTTCAAAGAAGAAGAAGAATTTTCTACAAAAAAAAGATGAATTTTCAGCGACATAGTTGAATTTCCAATCAAAGAAATGATTTTTCAATCAAAAAGATGAATTTTTAACCAAAAAAATTAATTTTCAAACAAAAAAAAGGCGAATTTTTATTAAAAATACGTGAATTTTCAAAGCCACACACACACACACACACATGTATATATATATATATATATATATATAAATTTTGTTCCTATACAAAAAATACAGAATTTTTTTCATGAAAAATCAGAATAAAAAATCGTTTGAAATCTTTTCAGGAATTCGAGAAAAAAAAACATTTTTTCATAAATCCTCTCAATTAAAAATGAAACCTACATTTTTTTTAACTTTTCTAAAAATTAGTTGTGGCTACTGAAAATTTTTCGACGACTGGTACCAAAAATTTATTTTTTATTGTATATTAAAAGAACCAAGATATTCTAAGTTTATGTCCATGATTTCATTTTTCTTATCCTTTTCAAGAGTGCAAAAAAGTTAGAAATTGTGATGCCAAATGGTCCAATTCTCTGTCAAAATGCTCGATTCTTCGACAAAATTTTTTTTAGAAAATTCAAATATTATGATAGAAAGTGCTACTATTTGGTTCAAATTAAATTATTGATATGAAAATTGAACTGTTTGGTAGAGAATCACCTTTTTTGAAAACGAAATTTTTGTGTACCCGATTGAGCTTCTTGGTGGAAAATTCTTCTTTTTGTTCGAAAATTTAACGATCTGAATAAAAATTAGTCTTTTTGGGTTGAAAATTCACCAATGGTTTTGATTTTATCCATCGAGAATGTGTTTCAAAAAGCATATAATTCTATTTTCAAGCAAAACTATACAATATATGAAAAAAATGTTGGATCTATGCAAGATGTGAAATAGGTGAAAACATCAACACAATTTACCAGATAAAGTGCTACCAAATTTATTATTAATTGATTTTTTATAGAACCCGCAGTTTTTGTTTCGATATAAAAAATCACATTAAAAATCTGAAAAATAATGTTTTTTTGGAAAAATGACACGAAATACGAACAAAATGAACGAAGAAAAGTTCTACACCGTAAAAAGGTCTACAAATTTGTTATGAATCATTTATTGATACGAAAAAAAAAAACAATAGACAAAAGCTGTTCACCAAAATGAGATCGACGAATCTGTTATAAATTCTTTTTTGACAACACGCGTGGCTTCTGCTTTGAACGTAGAAAATAAAATTAAAGAAAAAACATATTTTTTCAGAAAAAACAAATTTAACTATTTCATTCTTGGTTGAACAGCAATCTTCTTCAATTTGTTGAAATTTAAAAAAAAAATTTAATTATCCTTTTTTTGGCAGAAAATTACTTTGTTTCTGGTTAAAAATTCATTTCGTTGGTTGAAATTTAGTTTTTTATTAAAAAATAATTTTTTAAATTAAAAATTTAACTAAATTTGTTGTCGAATTTTTTTATAGACATTTAATCTTTTTGTTTGAAAATTCATCTGTTTAGTTCAAAATTTAACTATTTCGTTCAAAATTTATCTTTTTTAGTCGAAAATTCATCTATTTTGTTGAAAATTTGTCTTTTTTGGTAAGGTTAATCTTTTTGGTAGAAAATTCAACTTTTTGATTGAAAAAATTGAAAAATTTCATTTCTTTGGTTAAAAATTGAACAAAGTCTTCTTGAAAATTCTTTATTTTTTATGTTGAAACTGAATTTTTTTCACTAAAAATGTAGCTTTTCCATTTTTACTAGAAAATTAATTTTTTTCGGTTGAAAATCTGTTTATCTGTTTTAGTTGAAAATTTAACTATTTGGATGAATTTTTTTTTAACTCCTTTGTTGATAATTTTACTATTTTGTTGAAAATTCGCCATTTTGTTTGAAAGTTAATTTTCTTAACTGAAGATTTATATTTTTTAGTTAAAATTTTTACTATTTTAAGGAAAATTTATAATTTAGTTGAAAATTAATCTTCTTCGTTGGAAATTCATTATTTTAATTGAAAATGTATCATTTTAGTACAAATTTAATTTTTGTGGTTAAATTCAACAAATTTTTATCAAAAATTCGTTTCTTTTTCAGTTGAAAATGTACTCATTTTGTTGATCTAATTTGTTGAAAATTCATTTTATCGTGGAGAAAACGTAACTTTTTTTTATAAATTATTTTGTTTAGTTCAAAAATCAAGGTTTCAACTGAAAATTTAACTACTCTATTATTATTGGAAAGTGAATCTGTTTTAATTGAAAATTTAACTATTTGGATGAATTTTTTTTTATTCAACTCCTTTTGTTGATCATTTAACTATTTTGTTGAAAATTCTTCTTTTTTCAAGTTAATTTTCTCAACTGAAAATTTATATATTTAGTTGAAAATATATGTATTTTGTGCAAAATTCTTTTTTTATAAAAATTTAATCTTCTTTGTTGGAAAAAATCCATTTGGTTGGTTGAAAATTCATTTTATTTTGTTGAAAATTAATTTTCTTGAAAAAAATTTGTTATTATACGTTGAAACCTTATCTGTTTAGTTGAAAATTTAACTATTTGGTTGAAAGCTCATGTATTTTGTTAAAAATTCCTCTTTTTTGGTTGGAAATTGATCTTCTTGCTTAGAAACTTATTTTGGTTCAAAATTCACTTCTTTCATTAGAATTTTGTTTAATTTCATTTTTTTCAACTGAAAATTTAATTATTCCGTTTTTTGTTGAAAGTTTATGTTTTTCAATTGAACATTTATTTTGTTGATTGAAAATTCATTTTTCAAACTGAAATTTATTTATTATTTATTATATATTATTTATTTAAAAAATATTCTATTTTTGGTTGAAAATTTTATTTAGTTGAAAATTCTTCGTTTTTGGTTGAAAATTCACTTCCTTCATTAAATTTCATTTCATTTTTTTTAACTGAAAATTTAGTTATTCCGTTTCTTGTTGAAAATGTATGTTTTTCAATTGAAACTTTATTTTTTCGATTAAAAATTCACTTTTCAAACTGAAATTTTAACTTCTATTTTTGGTTGAAAGTTTTTTACAGTTAAAAATTCATGTATTTGTTAAGGGTTATTTTTTTGTTACAAATTTATATTTTTAGTTAAAAGTTTTTTTTATCTTCAAAATTTATATTTTTGGTTAAAAAATCATTTCTTACGTTGAAAATTTGTTTTTTCATTTAGGCTTAATTTTTTAAACCAGAAATTAAACTATTCTGTTTTTTGTTGTAAATTCAATTTTTTTAGTTGAGAATTCCACTATTTATTTGAAAATGTATGTATTTTGTGCAAAATTCTTCTTTTTTTATACAAATTTAATCTTCTTGGTTGAAAATTCATTTGGTTGGTTGAAAATGTCACGATTTTGTTGAAAATTCACTTATTTTGTTGAAAAATAATTTTCTTAACTGAAAATAAAAATGTTATATTATGAGTGGAAACTTTACCTTTTTAGTTTAAAATTCAATTATCCGCAATTAAAATCGCAAAAAGCATTGAGCTGAGCGTAAACCCTTGCCTTAACCCCCTATCCATCCAGAATCTCTCCGAAATCCCCTCTTCTCCTCTTACCTTATCTTTGATCTCTTCATACCAGGATCCTCTCGATCAGGCCTCTCCCCACTCCCCTCTCCTCCATAGCCTCCCATAATCTACTCGTATCCACCAAACGAAAAGCTAACTCTCTATCCACCACGTACTGCAGAACGTAGATATTGTCGATGGTGGTCCTACCCGCCCTTAATCCCGCCTGCGTCTCCGGCCATATTCCTTTCCCTTCGACATCTTTCCTTAGCCTCTCCGCCAACACCATCGCGTATACTTTGTACGCCCTAATCCCTCGATAATTTGACTGCCCATCCCTATCTTCTTCCTTATACAGTGGCACTATTGATCCCTTTCTCCATCCTCCTGGGAATCCCTCCCCCTCCATACTTTCTTCACTTACTCCTTCAGCATCTTTCTAACCTCTTGTGTACTAAACAGCCACGCTTCGTTCTCTACCCCGTCCAAGAATGATTATTATAATTAATTTCGTGAATTGAACTTATAGAGAACATTCTTATTTTTTTATTAATCATTCATTTCTTCATAAGATATAGCTGCTTCGCATCGCTCACATAATGTTCGATGTTGAGTAATGAAGTAAAATTTGGGTTGAGGATAGGATCGAAGGGTTTAGAGGGGTCCAAACAGAACACTCAAAAGTGTTTAGAATATTATAGAACATATTTTACAAAAATGTCATTATAGAGTTTGAAAAAAATCGAAAATAGCATAGGGAGGAGAAGAAGGGTGATGGCAGTGAAATAAATTAGTGAAGGGAGATATAAAAAGAAATCTTTATAAATAATATTAAATTTTATGCCTTTATTTCATTTTCTGAGAGTGTACCTTTTTATTGTGAGTGTTGAATGTTTTTAAAATGTATTCTGATTTATGAAAAAACATTTATAAATGTTCCTATTTGCATATTTGTAAATTATTTTACCACTGATCTGCGAGTGTTTTATTGCATTCCAGAGTATCATGACACTAGTAACCATTGCTTGAGTATAAGTACCATTTCTAATCGCGTTAGCGCTAATTTTACTCGTATTCTCATCTCAACAAATTTCTTTCCCTCTTGTCAAACAGAGTCTCATTTACAGCACATTCTTTAAGAATCCTCTCATTACTGACTATGTCCATTGGCGTTTTACCGCCGACATGGGGCAGGAAATGCATGCTAACCTTGCATATCTTTTTGGATTGAAAATTCAACTCTCTTCTAAAAAATTAAATTATTTAGTTGAAAATATAAAATTATTTAGTATAAATTCAAAAACTTTGTTGATAATTTTACGATTTTCCAAAAAGTCACACTTTTTCCTCAAAAATTCAACTGTTTGGTTGAAAATTTGTCTATTTGGACAGAATTTTTCTTCATTGAAATTTTAACTGCCTTCTGAAAAATTAAATTATTTAGTTGAAATTGTGAAATTATTTAGTTGAAATTCAACTGTTTTGTTGAAAATTTAATTCTTTCGTTAAATTCATATTTTTTCGTGGAAAATTAAACTGTTTTGTTGAAAATTCGTCTATTTGGAGAGAAAATCCGTCTTTTTGGATTGAAAATTCAAATGTCTTCTAAAAAATTAAATTATTTATTCGAAAATGTAAAATTATTTAGTTGAAATTCAAATACTTTGTTCAAAATTCAATTATTTATTTAAAAAGTCACACTTTTTCCTGAAAAATTCAACTGTTTGGTTGAAAATTCGTTTATTTGGACCGAAAATCCATCTTTTTGGATTGAAAATTCAACTGTCTTCTGAAAAATGAAACTACTTGGTTAAAAATGCAGTTATTTAGTTGAAAATTTAATTATTTCATTAAAGTGATCTTTTTTGGTGGAAAATTAAACTGTTTTGTTGAAAATTCGTCTATTTAGAGAGAAAATCTGTCTTTTTGGATTGAAAATTCAGCTGTCTTCTAACAAATTAAATTATTTAGTTAAAATGCAAATACGTTGTTGAAAATTGAATTATTTTGTTAAAAAGTCACACTTTTTCCTCGAAAATTCAACTGTTTGTTTGAAAATTCGTCTATTTGGACAGAAAGTCCGTTTTTTTTCGTTGAAATTTCAACTGGCATCTAAAAATACAAAATTACTTAGTTCATAATATAAAATCCCTGGTATAATATTCTTGTCCGTTATTTTTAGCTTGTATTTATATTTATTTTTATATTTCATTCAAAATTCATATTTTCGGGTTAAAACTTCAACTATTTTACAAAAAATTTGTCCTTTGGGCTGAATGTTCAACAATTTGGATAAACTTTTTTTCTTCCCTGACTGAAAAATCTTTATTTATTGAAAATTCGTCCTTTTGGCTGAAAAATTCATAATTTTAGTTGAAAATTCGTCTGTTTGGTTTTAAAATTCATTTATTTTTGTAGAATTTTCATATTTTTTGTTTGAAATTTCAAATATTACATTTTTGGTTGAAAATTCCGCTATTTTGTTGAAAATTCTTTTTTTTTTGGTTGAAATGTTATGTATTGCATTTTTCGTTTAGAATTCATCTTTTTGGTGAAAATTCAACTTTAGGTTTGAAAATTCAACTATTTTGTTTAAAAGTTAAATGATTTTGTTGAAAATTTAAATGTTGGCTTAAAAATTTAACTATTTGGCTGAGAATTCTTTTTTTTTGGTAGAAAATTCAACTTTTCGGGTTGAAAAATCAACTGTGTTCTAAAAAATTCTTCTTTTTTGTTTGAAAATTTAACTAATTGGTTGAAAATGCAACTGTGTTTGGTTAATTTTTGATATTTTTTAAATTAAAAATTAGATTATTAGTTTGAAAATGCTTCTTTTTTTGAAAATTGTACTGTCTTCTGAGAAATGAAATTATTTTGTTGGATGTTATATCTAAAATATTTTATGGCAGAAAAGTAACCTTTTTTGGTTGAGATTAATGAATAATTCAAAAATTTTATGCTAAAATTGTTTTATTCCTTCTATGTGAGATTCTACGGTAAAAATGTTACAAGATTTAAATACTAATCTTCTAATATTAATGGTCAGGGAAAATGAAAAATAGGTCAGGAAAGAATCAGGAACTTTAAAAATGAAGTTTTACGGCCACCCTGGTTAAATTTCGGGGTCGGCGTGACTCGCTCGGTTGGAAAATAGTAATGTCTGTATCATATAGTTCACCTTTGCTTTTTCTCATTCTGACAAACTCTGTACTTTCACTTCCCTTCATCTCTTTAAATAATAATTTCATGGAATTTTCACAAGCGCTGATAGGATTTTTTAGGATGAAAGTACAAATTTTCGAAAAACTAAAATGGAACTTTTTCGGAACTTTTGTACTGAAAAAAATTTAGCAAGACCTTATCGGTTTTTTTGTCCTGAAAAATGTCTGGTGAAACGGGACGTATTTTGAATTTTTTGGTACTTTTGTCCTATTTCGGCACTAAGTTTTTGGGGAATAACAAAAGTTTAAAAAAAAAAAAAAAACTTTTCTAGTACTTTAGTCCCTAAAATTATTTAGGGCTTGCAAAATGTAAAAAATTAATTCAAGTGCGTTTTTTTGGTACTTTTGTCCTACGATAAAAGTACTTTTCTAGTACTTTTGACACAATTTCGACTTTTGACATATTTGATAAGAAAAGTTGGTTCTCAAGTTGGGATCTCGAGAGATTTTGAAAAGTCTAGGCTATTCTAGAAGATTTCAAGAAATTTAATGAGATTTCATAATATTTAAGGATTTTCAAAGAATTTGTGATTGAATTTACTCTGAAAATAATTTACAAAATTTTATGTCCATGGACTCATTTTTAATTCAAGCCCCAATATTATTTTTCTAAATTTTTAAAATATTTTTAGAATCTTTTGTCCTATATTCTACCTTTGTGTCAAACTTGGTGCAAAAAATTGCAAAATTTCAAATGATGTGTAAATACTTACAAAATTAAAAAAAAATCATTATTCATATTTAAATAAATTTTAGTCATACTCATCCAAATATTATTGTTTTGAACTTTTAAAATCATTTGGTTAGTACAATCATTTTTCGAAATTTTCCGACTTATTGCACAAAGTTCGATCCTAGGATAGAATCCAGGAAAAAAATTCGAAAAATAACTTTAAAATTTAGCAAAATACTATGAAGAATTAAATTTTAAATGAGCCGAAGAGCTTTGAAAAATGAGTATTATTTCCAGAGCTATTCCAATTTTTTTAAACATCGAAATAGTTAACCGTCCCTCGATGTAATATTTAAAAAATTGCGTAACACTATTATGCCACTATTTTCCAAAAATCCTACTATTGACACTATTTTAAATTTCTCAAATGAGTCCGAAGCCTAGCTGGCGATTATGTTTCTTCCCAGTACATCTGGCAATGTACTGAGAAGAAGCAGTTAAGAAAAAACTTAATTTTTGCATAAGTTTAAAAAAAAATGTAAAGCCTTCTGAATGCTACATGCTTTTTAATTATGAGGGGCTTTTTTAAATGCTACATTTATCTTATTCCTCACAAACATCAAATTTTCAATAATTTTAACGAAAATATAATTAATAGCCTTATAAAATGTTTCTTGTTTTGAAATCCTTGAAAATATAAAAATTAGTTATTTTGTTATACTATTATCTGAATACATACTTTACACTTTCTTAATAGAATCCAATAAGAAAATCCAATTATTTTTCGTTAAAAGTTAACTATTTTTAATTCAAAAGTCTGCTATTATATTTTTGGTTCAACATTCTACTCCTGGGTTGCCGATTCACATATTTTATTGAAAATTTGTTGGTTTTTTGGTTGAAATACAATTTTTTCAATCGCAACTTAAGCTTATATAGTTTTTGTAGCAAATTGATGTTTTTTTTTAAATAAACAATGCCGTCAGAAATTTACGTTTTTTTGTTTTCAATTTGTCTTTTTCATTAAAATATTTCTCTTATCGTTTCAAAATGCAACTGCTTGGTTAAAAATTGAATCACTTTGTTGAACATTCAGTTTTTTAATTAAAAATCCATCCCTTTGGTTAAAAAATTAACTACTTTGTTGAAAATTAGTTTTTTAGTCTGAAATAAATTTTTTTTAACTGAAAATTAGACTATTTTATTACTGGTTGAAATTGATAGATTTTGATTAAAAACTTTGTTTAGTTTGCTGTAAGTTCTTCTTTTTTGATAGAAACTTATTTTATTGTTGTTGAAAATTCATCTACGTTTTTTTAACATGAAAATTTTCATTATATATATTCATTATATTATATATATTTTCACCTTTTCATTATAGGTAGAAAATTGACCGTTTTTATCTAAAAACCCAACAATTTGAGTAAAAATGTATGTATTTTATTGTATATTTGTCTTCTTGGTAGACTGTTAATTTTATTAGTTGAAGATTCTTTTCTTTATTTCAAAATTTAACAATTTCATTGATAGATATATTTAATTGTTTTGCTGTCAATTCAATTGTACAATTGGGTAGAATAGAGAATAAAAAGACGAGGCTTTGCAGAAAATTGTCATTCATTTTTTCATGAAATTCTCAAAATATTGAAAAACATTTTTCTGAAAATTCTATTTCTTTTATTTTTTGCAATCTTTTTTAAAGTTTGTACCTTTGGACAAGTTCAAGAGGCAAAGAGGTTCAGCTGAGGATGTCAGAAGGATTTGGTATTTCGATATATCATTCTACGGTGAAAATAAAGGAACACGAATGTTACATTTAAATAAAAACAATTTTTTTAATTGTTACAATCATTCAAAAATTACCTGCGAATTCTCAAAAGTTGACAAAAATTACTTTTTTGCAATATAAAATCAGTAAATTGTAAAAAAGGCTTGTAATTTTTGTTGGTCTTAAAAAATCTACATTTTTTGTAGCTTTGCTTCAATTCAGAAGCCATTAAAAATTCATGAAAAGCTTATCAATTTTTTTTCAAATTTTTCTTTCAAAACTTCTAAATATCTATCGAACTTACTCGAAGTTTCTATACAATATTAAAATCTTGCTGCATTTGAACATTTTGCTTTAGAATTGTTGACATTCTTTTCCGAGATTTCAGGAAATCATTTTAAATGTTTTGAAATATGAAAAAGCTACTTTAACAGAAATTAATCTTTTTAAAATGTAAATTACTTCTGACAACTTTTCAAATCTTCTGAATATCTTTCATAATTATTAAAATTGTTCCTAAATTTTTTTTAAATCCTGCAGAATCTTGTTTGACAATTCAGATAAAATTTATCAATGTTGATGTATATCTATTGATATTCGCTCAAAATTAACCTTTCAAATTCAAAAATCAATTTCAATTTTTTTAAGGATCTTACGAAATTTTTTTTCTTCTCTTGATACCTTCAAAAATTTCTTGAATTATTTTCTGAAAAAATAAAATTAAAAATTTTCCCAGTGATCTGAAGAAAATTTTCTTTAAATCTTTTTAAATTCTTAGAAACCTCCTTTTCCGAAATCTCCATAAATCTTAATTTTTTTTTTTTTTGTTTCATCAAAATGAACGTTGTTTGATGTTTGAATTTCCAAGACGGACGATATACAAAATGATAATTAACCCTGAATACTGTAATTGGTTGATGAAATTTTTCACAAAGATCCTCCGAGTGAGCCGCCCATCATACACTCATATGTTTCTCCCTAAGAATTATCCTCCACCGAAGAAGTTACTCCATCCAACCAAAAACCTTAAGAAGAATTCTAGGATTTTTTGAAGCATTAGATTCACGATGAAATTCTTCAGAAAGGTCTTAAGAGTAGGCCCAATACACTTAGAGTAGTCTCTAATCTAGTCAAAACTACCCTCAATTGATGAAGCCACCCTATTGAACTTTAGCGAAAAAAAATTCAACTAATTTCTCTACTTTTTTAAATGAAATGCAGTGACGTTATCAATGAAGCGTATCTTTTAGGAGTTTGCAGATTATTCTGAATGTATTGGGCTGTCTCTTGATACCTTTCTGAAGAATTGCATTATTCATTCAAGTGCTTCAAAAAATCCTCTAATTTTTTCTACAGCTTATAGATGGATGGAGTGACTTCACGGGTGAAGGATAATTGTCAGGGAGATGCAAATTGTTTTGAGGATGGTAGGCTTACTCGTAGTGTCTGTCTGAAGAATTTGATAATATATTTTCAATTTTTTTTACATTCAGACTTTTTTATAGTTGAAGCATAATAAAATGATTTGACAACTGTAGGGTAATACCTTGAGAGCTTTTAATATTCCTTAAAATCATTTAAATCCTCGTAAATCTTATAAAACAACTTGAAAGCTTTTAAAGTATCCCCATAAAATTTCTCTTAAAATCATTAAAATCCTTGGAAATATCTTAACAAATTTGTATTGTTTTGAAAATGCTTTGGAATATTCAAAAGTACCATTAAATATTTTAAATCCTTTGAAAAGTTTGGAAATTTTTAAAAGCTCTTAAGGCCATGTGGCGAGTGGGTCACATGATCGACTCACTACCTTACCGATACTTTTTTTATTTGTTAACTTATTTTCACACGAATAGCCACATCGAGTTGAAAATTTGGTATAATAAATCAGAAGCACTAAGAAACTCGTCAAATGGCCTTAAAAATTCCTCGGAAGTTTGAAAAATGCCCTAAAATCTTTCAATTCCTTCAGAATGCCTTCAAATTATTGAATGCCCTCCTGCATATAATCATGCATTTCCTGTTGACAGAATAAGGATTGGGATATCGCTCTCCGGTAGAAAAAAAAATATACCTGAAGAGAAAAGTAAAATCCAGAAAAATATTTTGGAAGAGAATACACCTGGAAGATGTAATCCTGTGTTTCTTGTTGCAGACTTGAGTTCAAAGCCAAACTTTTTACATAATGGCGCTCTTATTTCTGGTGTTCCGCGTTCTGGAACTTCCTGTTACCCTGAGAAACAGCATTCTCATAAAAGCTTGTATTCTCCTGTCAGACATTATTCTCCAGGTTCTTCTGTCAAGACGTCTCCTCCTGCCGAGTCTTCTCTTCGTGTCAGGTTGAGGATTCCTCCTGCCAGGTCCAGGTCTCCTCCTGTCAGGTCTTATTCTTCATACATATTTGGATATAAAATTGAACAATTTACATTTATTTGGGTTATTCCATACACATGTCGGAACCAGCGATTCGAAATTCGGAAATACATTTTCCCTAAAAATAAACAAATTCAATTGAGAGGTAAGTATCAGCGCCTTGAGCCTATGCCAACCGAAGAAAAATTGGTATTATTAACGTCCAGTGATGATATCTCTCTTCCTTGGAAATAGATGAAAAAGGTTCCTTTTTATTCCCTTATGAAAATATTTGAGAAGAAAAATAAATAGAAAGGTTTATACTGGTCTGTCTGCGGTCGAAAGTTTTTGTCTTCCTAGGAAAAATCGATTCTTTATTTTTGCCCAAGGATGTCACAATGGAGGCTTTTAGGCCAACATTTTGAGAGAGAGGTAAATTTCATTCCTGCATTTTTTTCAAAATTATGAAACTTTCAGAATTCGATAAATTCTTGTAAAACGAAAATCTGCAGTGCCTTCTTTTTTACATTTAAATGAAAAAGAAAAATTTTTGATATAATAACTAACATCAAAATAAATAAAAAGCTTTTTAGAAATTTTGAAATGTTTCTAGAAAAAAATTAAAAGCTATGAAAAGAAATTTCTAAAAAGAAAGTAGAAGATTTTAAACAATAATTCTCTATTTTGAAATATTACAAAACTTTAGACACTATTTGAGTAAGTTCAGGAGATATTTAAATGTAATTCACCAGAGAAAAAAATCGAACTTTTTTTAGTCGAAGCGATATTCAATAATATCACTTAGGACGTTATGAAATATCGAAGATATCCTGAAACTATCCTAATAACATTTTGAAATTCTTGCCTAAGACAACTTTTGATCCATCTTGAAGTAAGCTTTATATTCAGATTAGTCGGCCAATTACAATCAAAACCTTGTTAATGAAATAAAGTAACAAGTTGTGAGTTTCGAAAGTAACCTAAATTAGTCAGTCCTCCGACGCCATTTTGAAGAGAGTTTGATTTAACGAGCACACGCAACTGAAATTTAATTATAACCTGAAATGCTATAAAAGGAATAGTTGAGTTCCCCAATCATACCTTCATAAAGTAAACTCGTGGTCGGTTCCTGAAATTTTGTAAGCATCACGCGCTAACACCGACCACGAGGTATGACTCGAACAATTTACAATAGTCTAAATTTTCCAGAAAAACGCGAAAATCCTAATCTTTCAAAATGGAGCACTTGCGACCGAACTAGCACGTGGCGTAGAAATCGAGAAGTTCCACTTCTCGGGTTTCACCTAACAAAACGGATAAAATTACAAAAGAAGAGGGAAAACCAAAATTATCGAAATCATCTCGGAATACATTCAATCGAAGTGAATGAATCACAATACGCGGAGACACAAAAAGAAATCACAGTTTTCCGCAGCACTTAGGGAAAGCTAGCCGAGCGTTTTGGCGATATTTCAATCTTTCTTTCTACACAACCAGCTCAAATCCGCCAAAACCCTCCACCAGGAAGTAAAAACCTACTTACATTTTCGATCTTAATATTTTTCAGAACTCCTTTCGGCTTTTCAGACATTTTCCTTATTTATTTTCGTTCTGAATTTTTCTTTATAATACAATGTTGGCTTCCTCGTAAAAATTTCGTACAGTGACTTGACAAGAGTTCGGAGCGAGAATGAAGCGACGCGCAACATAGATATAGCAGGTTCGCTTCGTGCGTCGGTTCGTGTTGTCCAATAGGAGCGTCTTGTCTTTGTGTCCCGATGCCATCCGCCAATCACAGTCATCCTGGGTTAACGGCCGCCATCTTACTAGAAGGGGTAACGAAAACTTTTTTGCCGGAGACCCAATTTATGACCCGACAACTACCTAAAAAAACAATCACCATTAAATAAACAGATTATTGTTAATATGAAAAATTTATCTTTTAGGTCGAGGATTCACCTATCTAATTGAAAATTCGTCTTCCTTGGTTGCATTTAATTTGTTAAAAATTTGTTTTTTCATTGGAAATATATTTTTCGAATTAAAAATTTGACGAT
Source organism: Andricus grossulariae (assembly GCA_011634705.1). Taxonomy (NCBI): domain Eukaryota; kingdom Metazoa; phylum Arthropoda; class Insecta; order Hymenoptera; family Cynipidae; genus Andricus; species Andricus grossulariae. Next base: position 213,264,441 of record JAABKJ010075445.1, on the reverse strand, counting down.
TTTAATCTCAACATCATTGTTAAAGGTTGAGCATCTAACTATTTTGTCAAAAGTTCTTATTTTAGCTTTAATTCAACTGATTGAAAATAAATTTGTTGGTAGAAAATTCTTTTTCTATGGTATGAAACACATCTTTCTTGTTGAAAAACATCTTTCTTGTTGTAAATTCAACTTTCGGGTTAAATATTCAAATGACTTTTGAAAAATCTCTATTTTGGACTGAAAAATTTCACTGTTTCTGGGCGAGTTTTAATATCTTTTGTTTTAAAATTTGATCTTTTGGTTGAAATACGACTATGCATGCTGAAAAGTTAAATATTCTGATCAATTCATCCTTTCTTTCAAAAATTCAACTGCTTTGTTAAAAATTCGTCCCTTTGGATAAAAAATTCCCTTCTTCAAATCAAATGTCATCCCTTCACTAGAAAATATTTTCTTTTTGAAAATTCAGTATATTCTATTTTGAAGTATCAGACATTCGAAGCGTTTTATATTGAATTTAATATGGGCAGCCCCTGAGAACAAAAGTTTTGTTTTTCCAACCCTTTTTTCCCGTGAAATGATAATCGCGGAAGAATCATCTAGATACTGTAAATTAAACAAATTATGTAAAATTCATAAGCATTCATTTTCTCCTATAGAACTAAGTTCGCAGTTTAGCATATTCAACAAACCACCTAAAGCTCTGAAAGGTCTTCGACCAAGTAGCTTCACTATTCCTCCTGATAAAGTTCTTTACTACATCGGAAGTCACGTAGAGCGAACATTACATACCCTAAGGATCATATATGAACCTGTACAGTTACAAGCAGGCGGACTATATCAGGTACAAAAGAACCCGAAAGGTCAAATCTTTGGAATTTATATCAATGGCAATAATCTTCATTTTCTTGGTTGAAAAGGATGTATTTTTTGAAAATTGTTTTTTTTTTATTAAAAGTCCAGCTAATTAGATGTTGAGGCAATCATTTCGGGAAAATTAATTTATTTTTTAAATTCACTTATTTGGAAAAAAATTTATCCTTCTTGCTCGAAAACAATTTATTTGTTGAAGAAAAATTCAACTTTTCAGGGTCATATTAATTTTCAGCTTTTCAGGTTGATAATAAAATTTATTTGTCTTTTGAAAATTCATCTTTTTGGCTTGAAAAGGACCTTTATTGTAGAAACTTCACTTTTTCAGGTGTAATTCTTTTTTTTAATTCGACCATTGTGTTGAAATTATAATTAAAATCAAAAAAGGCAAAAGTCTTTTTTTTTACAAATATTCAACAGATTTGATGGAAATTCATAATTTTGGATAGGAATTTTTTTTTATGGATTCGAAACCCATTTTTTATGGTTGGATAGTCGTCTTTTTTTTAATTTATCGTTCTTGGCCAAAACTTAACTTTTTGTTCAAAATTCGACTGTCTCCTTAAAAGTTATTATTTTTGCCTAAAAATGAATTTTATTCTTTAATTCAACTATTTAGTTGAAAATTCACCTTTCCTTCTTGAAATTTTTTTTTTTAAATTTTTGTTTCATATTTAATGCAACATTGTATCTACATAATTTTGTTGAAATTTTTTTTTATTTTCTGTATAAAGTCTTCAAAATGAATGTCCCTCATGTTTAAAATTAATGTAGATTGTACAATTCTGTCACTTGAAAATAATCCAAGTTGACAAGTTCAACAGTACAGAAAGAAATATTTTAATCCTAATAAAATAAAGTTATTATATCAGTCATTCAGTGTCTGATACTGTTTTTTTTATCTTTAAAAATTTCATGCGACTCTTTGTAAACTTTTTTTTAAATTCTATGCGAGGTCGACGAACATTATACGAAAATACGAGAAATGTTGATTATTTGGAATCAATAAAGCGACACTCAATAGTTGAACTTTCTAGCAAAGAAAACAAATTTTCAACAAAATAGTTGAATTTTCAGAAGACTGTTTCATTTTTTGAACATTTATCTTTTTGTATAGAAAATTCGCCCCTAGGAGTCTTTAACTATACAATGTATAAAAGTTAAAATCTACCAGTTAACGACTTTTAATTTTAAAAATTTCACTTGAAAATTGTTAAAAGCTTCGAATTTTCTACCAGTTCAATTAAAAAAAGATTTTCAAGAAAGTAGTTGAATCCTCAACCAATTAGATGAATTTTTAATGAAAAAATATGAATTTTAAACCAAATAGTTGAATTTTCAACTAAAAAAAGATATTTTCTTAACCAAAAATAGAATCGTCAAATTTTCAGTTTAAAAAATTAATTTTTTACAGAAAAAAACATATTTTGAAACAGATGAGTTTAACCGAAAAATACGATTTTTTAAACAAATAGTTAAACTCTTAACCAGACAGAAAAGATTAAAAAAATATATATTTTTCAAACCAAAAGATGAGTTTTTAACAAAATGCATGAATTTTGTACTAAACTGTTGAATTTTCAATTTATAAAAAATGAATTCCCAACCAAAATAGAATAGTTAAATTTTCAGGTAAAAAAATCATTTTGAACAAAATTGTATTTTGAAGTAAAAAAACGAATTTTCTACTAAACGGTTGATTTTTCAACCTGAAAATACGATTTTTCAAAAAAAAATTTTTTTTTTTACCAAATAGTTATATTTTCATACAAATAGTTTAACTTTACCAAACAGTTAAATTTTCAACCAAAAATATAAATTTAAAAGAATGAAATTCAACCAAATAGTTTCAATTTATGCCAAATTGTTGAATTTTTCAATCCAAAAAGATCAATTTTCTACAAAACAGTTTAATTTTCAACTAAAAAAATAAATTTTTTTAAAAGTAGTTTAACTTTAAACCAACTAGTTGATATTCCAAAAAGTTGAATTCGACCAAAAAGGATTAATTATTTTTTTAAATTGAAAATTGAACTATTCGAGTTAAAGATTAATTATTTTTGTTAAAAATTCATTTCGCTGGTGGGAAGTTTAACTACTTAATTAAAAACTTTTTTTTGTTAAAAAATTAATTTTGTAAGTTGAAAGTGTAACTATTCCATTTTTGGCTGAAAATTCATTTTTTTAAATTGAAAATTCAACTATGTACTCTGGTAAAAGTTGAATCACTTTGCTATTATAGAGGCCTTATTAGTATAGAAGTGGAGAATCTGTATGAAAAGTTCAGGTTGGATTCAGTATCCATTGTGCATTTTTAAATTTGATTAATAAATACAAATTCAATGATTACCTCAAAGAGTTGACTTTTGTTTAAAATGAAATGATAATTGTGCTTATCAGGTCCAATGAAATTCGTTATAATGAAAATGAAAATTTTCACCGCGAATGCACATTTATCACTAACAAATAGTTGCCTGCGTTTTTCAGTGGAGAAGAGTAGTAAAGGTTAGACCATTGCATTATGACGAGTAGTGAATGCAACAATTCTTGCATTATGAAAGGCTCTGTGACATTCAAAAATGGTATGATCTGAGTCGCGTTCAGTTAAAAATGCATATTTTGAAATTGAAATTGCAACATCTGTATTAAATTGAATGTTTGATGAGATTATTATTTGTTAGTCACTCATGAATTCTTCAAGTCACCAGAATTGCCCTTGTGAATAAGTTGAGCAATTAAGATATCGAAAGAGGTTACGATTTTGAATTAATTAATTTTTTAGTTCTTTAATCATCGTTTAGATAAGAATTCCACGTATTTGTCGTTTATATACTCAATTTAGAATATAAATTGCGAAATTCTGAAACGGCATGTTTTTAAAAATGTTGTTAGTTCGCGGAAACGATCTTGAACGCAATTGTTGAATGACGATCTTCGATGGCGTTGATTTACACCCTTCACTTGTACAATCTTGCTACAAAGAATACATACAAGGTTAATTCAGGGTATTTCGTAGGTTTATGAACGATGGCAGAGCTTGCGAGCACGCGAAGTATACGACCGCCTATCATGACTTCAAATTTTGCCTTGTCCCGAAGGACACAATGCAACATATCTAAGGACTCTTATTCTTGAGTGCCGATAAAATAGCTATCTGTAAGCTACCCTGAAGATAAATTGTTAATAAAAATACTCAATTTAAACGGAAGTGATAATCCCACTGCTGCCATCAAATTAGCTGTCACGTCCCGAGCAAGAGGCGAGGGTGGTATGGAAAAGAGAGAGACCAGTGTGCTGATTATGTCAGGCAGGTAAGACCTGAGCTGATTTGTATAAAAAATGAATCTTGTTTGTTGAAAATGCATCTTTGTGGATCAGGATTCAACTATTTGTTTGAAAATTCATATTTTTGATTGAATTCAACTGGTTCAAAATTAACTTTTTTTTTGTTGAAAATTAATATTTTTAACTGAAAATTTAACGATTCCATTTTTGGTTAAAAAATATATTTTTTAGTTAAAAATTCAACTATTTTGGTTGAGTTCAACTGGCTGAAAATTTTTTTTTTGGTTTTAAAAATTAATTTTTCAAACTAAATATTTGACGATCCCATTTTTGGTTTACAAAAATCTTTTTTAGTTGAAAATTTTAATATTTTGTTTGTGATTCATCTCTATTGTTTGAAAATTCATCTATTTGGTTGAGGATTCAACTATTTTCTTAAAAATTAATTTTTCTCGTTTAATTCGACTACTTAAAAATTCTTATTTTGGTATAAATTTTGTTTGTTTGAAAATTCAACTATTTTGTTGAAAATGCAATATAGGCTCCTTATGAGAATGAAAATTATGGAATTTTTTTGAGGACATTTTCTATAATAATTTCTAATAAATAATTATAATTAAAAAATGTAACTTTTTTTTAAGTAAGAATTTTTGTTAAGTTGAGAAAAATAAACTTTTTTATTCAAATACAAAATTTAGTATTATATATGAAATACCATTTGTTTATACTGAATAATAAAGCTATAATCTCCATCCAATAAATTCAAAGACATGTCATATATAAAGCTGAGAAAAAAATTAATAAAAATTAACTGAATCTCGAAAAATGTTATTCTCGCACATTTTCAAAAAATTCTAACTTAAACAAAAGTTATATTTTTTCTTTCAATTGTTTATTAGCATTTAATACCAAAAAATGATCATAAAAAATGATCATCATTTTTTAACCCATTGCGAAAGCTTCTTAAATTTTGAAAATAAAAAATTATTCATTTGTGGCCCAACCTGATGATAATACAGACAACAATAATATATACGCAACGTTTATTTTTTTAAACCATAGTAACAATTTTACTATAACAATTAAAAATAAATAAAAAAAATGTAAAGCGCTCCAGGAGGTTTTCCAAGATATACGAGAGGCCTCTTTAAAGCTGTTTATGGAATGTATGATCTACTACTCATAAAATGCGTGGTATATGTAGAACGTACACCTGATGGAGGTTTACAAGTTGTAGGAGTTAAGCTTCCACCTAGTCCGTCAGAAGCTTTCGGACCAAGTAAGTGAATATGTAATATGTTTTTAGTATACTCAGAACCCAAAGGGGGAATTTCGGGAGCTAAGTTTGCACCCACTCTCTCAAAATGAACCAGTGAAATGTCACTTTTTCCAATATAATGTCACTGGTTGAAACAGCCTGAAGAGTGTCACTGACAATCATTGAGATTTCACTCATTCACTCAGTTGAATTTCATTCCTGGTTTAATTATTGAGATTCACTGGTTACTCAGCATCAGTGGTAATCGCGGCGCTCGCGTTGTTGTCCATCAGCTGGCTAGGCATGACACTTATTATCCATCAATTTTGTACGAAACTTTACAAAATTATCATTCAAGAGCCATACTTTACTTTTGCTACTATAAAGTTCAAGGGCCTCCCTACTTTCACGCGAAAGATATTATATCCCCTGCTTATTGCAGCCAGGTCCCAAATCTTTCTAAAGCAAACAACAATAAATTATAAAGTTCATTTTCACTTCAGAAATGTAAGGACCCGACCAGTGACACACGCGTATAAAACGACTGAATGGTCACGTCTTAGCGACGTTGAGCGCTATATCGCTGGTTGAATCTATCATTTGGTATCACTGATACATCAAGTAACGCTGTTTTAGTTGAGTGACTAACTGGTTCACCCAGTCAGATTAAAAAATTTACTCAAAATACTGATTCAGTCAGTGTCAATTTCACCGGTTCATTTAAGAAAAGCACTTTAAAAGCTCTAGTGGTTGAATATGAAAAATTTGTTAGAAACTTTGGAAGATTGATTTTTAATCTTTTTGAAATCGCAAACCTTTATTCTATTTTTTAAGACAATCCGAAAGGTTTCAATCCTGACGAATCAACATGGTTTGTTGGGGCTGAGGGCATGTACTTTAAGGTCACGACAACACATGAACCACCATATTACGCAGTAAGCCTTAAAGATGAAGAAAATAATATTCCAAAAAAGAGCAATAGCATGAGCAGACACTGGTTTTTCATCTGTGTGTCAATTATGAAACATATCTGATTATTCATCACTCTTGCGCGGTTAAATTAAAACTTTAAAATTATCTAATGAATCATGAAAAATATAAATCCTGCTTTATGTGTAATAAAAGTAAAAATAAATAGAGCCAAAGTTCAACTCACATTTCTCATTGAAACAATGCCTTACCTTTCGGCACCTACGGCGTGCTGATAAAGATGGCATTATATTTAAATGCTTTGACAAGTATTTTTTTCGCTGTCATATATTTCAGTACTATTAAATTCAAAATCGAAATAGTGATTAAAATTCCAAAAATGTTGTGACAAACCTCTATTTATGTTTCCAATTTCACAATCTGTTTTGTGTTTAGCAATTCTAGTTTTTAGGTTCCTCCCAGTTTCACTGGAGCAATATTTTCAGATCCGGATCCAGCAGCTTGCATGTGCAGACCCACACAAAAATATTCGGTTCACATCTTTGCGCGATATAACAGATCCAGTATCTTTCGATTTGGGTCTCTAGCAGATCCGACCCGAAAAACACTATATCGGGGCGGATGTGTCCGCAACTATGGATAAAACTGCCCGAACTTAATCAAATTTAAGATTTCGGAGGTATGTGGAGGCACGTGGTGACGCATTTCCGGCTGCGCAGTCGTCTTGGATTTTGTGATTGGGCGCTAGATTGTGACACACTTGTGACGTCACGCGCTCCGACCGACATGTGAGGGAATACCATTGCCCGTATACACCTATTATTCAGCAAATGTTCTCAAATATTTGAAATATCACTAAAGAAAGTCAAACTTTGTATACTTCGTATCACACTTACCCCTATCGATCCTATCGTTGAAACTCAATACCAATATAAAATCGCAACTGAAAACGTCACCTGTCTCACTAATTTTCTCGAGACTGGATAAAGTGTTATGCTATAGGCACTACAAAAGGGCACATATTAACAAGCGCTGAGCATACAAAAATAATGTTTTTGAAAACGCTGACTTCATTCTTCCGTACACACAATAAGCTGATGGGAACAGTTCCTGACTAAATTTCGTATTATTGCCGTGTCGACCCAATAACTCTTTTGACGTGAATGACAACTGTAATACAGCATATATAATTTAATAATCCACACATTAATAATCATTAGAATATCTGTTTTTTCAATCTTTCATCAAATTTTTAGAAAAATAGAAATTAAATAAACGTTCCTAATTAAGGAATTTACCAGAATGAAAATACCTAGTACTTAAGTAGCGGATTGACAATGAAAAATAAAATAAGATAAACTTCTTTCATTTGAATATCGAAAATATTCTGCGAATGTATGTTATATAAAGATTCATCTGAATCTTATCTGTTTTTTCACAATTATATATATTTTTATCTCTTATTAGAATATTGGTCTGTTATCAAATTGCAATAGAATTTTCATGTTAAAGTTCTAATGTCAAAATATAATTAGAATTTGATCATTCGTCTGGACTTGAAAAGCATACAGCAAAAATATGATGAATAGCTTGATAATGAGAATTGAACATTAATAATGCGAGATTTTTTATTTCTTCAAATCTGATTTTTATTATTATGATAATAGTGTAGTAAACTATCTAGTTTTATGAAAAAATGAAAAGTTATATAATTCAGGATTATTAGCCATGATAGTCATTGATTACAATTTGTGCAGCTTTGATCAAATAAAAAATTTGCGAGTAAAATATATTCTACTAATTATGTGAATTTTGTGTCTTATAAAAAAGAATAAATTTGTTTTGAATTTAGTGTTTTAACAACTTCAATGACTTTTAGAATATAATAAAATACTTTTTCATACATACATAATTTTTAATATAATTCCATTTGATGGTCTATATTCAAAAAAGTTTTGAAGCGGTAATTATTTTTTTATATTTTTAACATTTTAATAAAAGCATTTGATTTTCTAGTAACTGAAATAACTTCTGCCATCAAGAAGATTAAACCGTTTTTGTAAGAACACAATTTTTAATAAAGAAGAGGGAACATAAATGCTTTCCTTGACTATCCGTATTAAAAAAACAGAAAATCCCGCTATGATTTTATTCTTTTGCTTCTCAAAACATTTTTCAAATTTTTTTCATTTTTCGTAATTCATTAGATTAAAAAAATCTAGATATCTTAGAATTATCATAGAAATTGAGATTTCAGTAATTTTGCGTTTTGATGGCAGCCATTTCAGAAGCTGAAAGCAATCTATTTACAGATTTTGAGCGTTTTTGATCTGCCAGATTCTACTTATTTATTCTTGCAGCCAGCTCTGGCTACTTAAGTAAGAAGAATCGATGGTATTCTCTCCTGAAACTTTGGCCACTTTTCTCTGCTCAAAAATAAAGGCGAATAACATCTCACGCTAAGCCCAACTTCCCTCCTCGAATTTAACAAAACAAGAATAAAACAGCAATTAAAGAACTCAATAGAAATAAAGGCATCATCATATTACCCGCAGACAAATGCGACACAACAGTAATAATGAATGAAGAAGACTATAAGAACGAAATAATCGACCTCCTAACCGATGATACATATAAAAAACTTTCAAAAAACACCACAAAAACAATAGTCAACAAAACGAAGACTAATCTACAAGACTCCAAACTTGACAGCAAAACAATATCTAAATTATTACCTACTAATGTTATCTCTTCAAAACTTCACGGGCTTCCAAAAAGCCACAAGAACGACATTCTACTCAGACCGATCGTCAGCGCAATAAATGCACCAACTTACAACCTAGCAAACTTTCTCACTGAATAACTTAAATTTTCCACAGGAAACTCTATCACTCACGTCCAAAACTCTTTTGACTTTATCAAAATGATTCACGTTCAAGCCCAAAACATCCTAGTGAGTTTCGACGTAGTATCTCTCTTCACGAAAGTATCAATCTCTGATACAATCGATATTAATAAATCTTTCGCAAACTTCCCCTTCGATCTCTTGCCTATGATAGAACACTGTCTTAACAATACTTACTTCGCCTACAGTAACAAATTCTACGAAGAAACCTAAGGAGCAGCAATGGGATCTTCGATCTCACCTGTAATGGCGAACATCTTTATGGAACATCTAGAAATTAAATAATTAACCAATCCAAGCTTAAATCGGAATTTTGGTGCCATTACGTTGACGAAACTTTTGTCACTCGGAGACATGGACTAGATGAACTACACAAGTTTTCCGATTTCATCAATCGATTATACCCTAATATCCAGTTTAGAATGGAAATTAAACAAAACGAAAAATTGCCTTTCTTGGACACAGTGGTGTCCATTGTCCTATTTGTCCTATTTGCAGGCCTCGGACACTATTAACACTATTTTACACTTTTTTTGAATGATCACACTATTTTACTACTATTTTGAACGAAATTATACTAAAGACACTATTTTCTCACAATCATCTGCTAATTTCACTATTTCTTTACTTTTTCTTAAAAAATATTTTTCTACTTATTTCCCAATTGGCTATAAATTGACTCAGTGGCTGATTAGGGACGTCCAGAATGATGAATTTTCAAGTCAGAAAGAAGAGCTTTTAGCAAAACAGCTGAATTTGCAACCAGATAGTTAAATTTTCAAACAAGATGAATTCTCTGAACATTTCATAAATTTTTCACAAAACAGTCGAATTTTATACCAGATTGTTGAATTTTCAAGCCAGACGGATGAAACGATTTGGATGAAACAAAAAAATTAGTTTTCTACCAAAAAATACTCATTGTTAACTGAATACATATAGTTGAATTTTAAATCAAGAGGATTAACTATGTACTAAAAACACGAATTTTCGATAAAATACATACATTTTTAACCCAATAGTTGAATTTTCTACAAAAACAAATAAATTTTCAACAAAAAGTGGAATAATTAAACATTTTTAGTCAAAACCTTTAATTTTAAAGCAACAAAAGGAGAATTTTCAACAAAATAGTAAATTTTTCAAACAAAGAATAGAATTTTGAACTAAAGTGATGAATCTTCAACCAAAAGCATTAGTTTTCAACAGAAAAGTTCACTTAACAACCAAGTAGTTGAATTTTCAAGCCAAAGAGACAAATTTTCAACAAAAAATGTAATAGGTGATATTTAAACCACAACAGATTTTAATGTAAAATAAAAAAGCTAAATATAATTAAAAAGACAAATTTTGAGCAAATACATGAAGCCTTAACTAAAATACATTAATTGTTACCATAAATTGCATTTTTAAACAAAAAAAAATTGATTTTCTACTTAAAAATACGAATTTTCAACAAAATACATAAATTTTTAATCAGATAGTTTAATTTTTAACCGAAAAATACAAATTTTCAACAAATTACATCAATTTATAACTAAATATTTTACACAATGGATGTGGAGTAAGATGTTGGCCGTCTTACGCCGTATGTCATTGGCTTTTTCGGGTGGAAGGTAATATATTGTGGATTGCAAATTACTGATGATTTCTTCTTTCGGGATTTTGGAGAGAGCTACTGCAAAATTATGTCCTTAAATAAGGCTGAAGTCATTTCATTGCTGAGAGGATGGTTAGAGATGTTTTTTACTGTATTATGGTGCGTACCTTACTGGAAGTAATTTGTCAAATTTAATTTTTTGTTTTACAGTAGAAAGATCTTTAATTCGTTGGGATTGGTCAAATTTTATGCAATCCAATGTAGATCAAATGTTAAATCTGAGAGTGTTTGATAGGAAAAGGTGAAAAGTTACTAGTTTTTTGGAGGTAGTGTGGAAGACAAATTTTGTATGTTGTATTCTTTCTTTCAAGAGAAGCAAACTTGTTTTATGTAGAATTAATTTGGATTCAGATGTTCTCAAATGATTTTGTAACTGTAAGAAATTTGGGACGATGTTATTGTCCCCACACCGTTTTAGGAAAGCTAAAGATGTTAGTAGGTTACCTTGAGAAGTCCTGGGCTTAGTAAAAGTGTTATTTTCGGTAAGAAAACTCTCCCCGTAATGTTCTTTGATAATATATTTATTCCTTTCACGATGATTCATCATGATGAAATAAAATTTAAAATTTAAAGCTTTTTCACACGATTGAAACCCGAAAAAGCTTCGAATTTAAATTTTAATTTATCATAATGAATCTTCGTAAGTATTAAATCTATTATCAAAGAATATAAATCATGATGAATTTCTTGAGCACCTCTCTACTTATGATTGGAAAAGAATTTTTGTTGAAGAAGATATAAATAGAGAGGTTATTTGTCTAACGAAATTTCTATCCTGAAATTTTGACGAATTTGCGGCTCATCATACCCTTGAAGCAAGAAAGAAGTGTTCCTTATAGGGCTATCTAGCCCTAGGAACTTTTTATGAATAAATACAATCTTATAAAATACAATCTGAATCTTATAAATACAATCTGAATAAATACAATCTTCCTAGAGTGTTCAAAATTTTGGAATTCATGCAACAACAAAAAAACGCAAAAGTTTCCTTGACTGAAAAAAGGATTTGGCCTTTCGAACTGTCGGCGAGGAACAAAGTATCTGCGACGAACATGCTTGCCGTACCGGTAGTACTCTATTAATTTAAAGTGGTTCCATGGACGGAGGACGAGCTCAGATCCGTTGATATTGGGTCCCGAAAGGTTATGCACATGAACAAAAGCATGCATCTTAAACCTTCAGTTCCGAGGTTTTACATCCCACGCCGTCAAGGTCGTCGCGGAATATTCATCTTCCACAGAAATGTGGAGGATCTGTCAATGTTGCATGAGCTAACGTTTTCTTTTCTTGAATCACCCGGATTGAAGTCAGGCACGGAAAGGTTCATTTTAGCATGTCAAGACGGTGTCATTTTCACTCTAGCATACCGTAGCCACATTTTGATCCAAGACATTCCCGATGATAGTTGCAGGGCATGTCATGCAGACCCCGAGCATCTAGGACACATACTATCTAGTTGTTCAACTCAAGTGGAAAAGGCCTACATCCAAAGGCACAATGCGGCACTGAGTGCGCTTTACTACCATCTCTGTCACTCTTACGGCATCAGCCCAAATAGCGCTCCGCTAAACGCTTCTAGGGAAATAAAGTAAATTGTCAAAAATGAGAACTGCGGCATATACTGGAACTTCATATCCTTGACAATTGCTTCTGTGGCGCACTCGAGGCCTGACAAAGTTCTTCGTGACTTTGAGAAACGAACCATGTTCGTGATCGAATTTTTGGCACCAGCTGACAAAAAATTCATAGCCAAAAAGAATGAAAATGAAGAGAGGTATAAAGGCCTCATAAGGGAGTTGCGACGGTTATACCTGGAATATTCTGTTAAGGTTATCGTCCTGATTAGCGGCGCTCTTGGAGTTGCCAGGTTTTCACTGGTTAATAGCCTGAAAAGCATCCCTGCGTGTCAAAAAAATTCTGAGACACTTAGGGTAAAATGCAGAAAGCGGTCGTTCGTGGGCCGCTCCGTGTCCTCAGGGTGCACCTGAATTTCGCCGGATCATTATACTGAGCTCGCAGCAGAGGTGGTTACAACTGAAATATGCCAAGGCACTTGCGAGATGGATGCAGAAAGCTGTCATCCTTAGGACGCTCCGTGTTCTCACGACCCGACGTCAATGTGTACTCCCTCTCAAAAGTAACGTAGCTTTTGGCTCAATACGGATTTCACGTTTACCCTGGTGAGGCCTTAATTATTTACGACATTTAATATATTTTGGACGCGAATTCGAACGTCAATTTTCAAGATTTTTGCAAGCTGCACTATTTTTATGATAAAATAGATTTAATTATTGCAGAGTAAAATCAAAATTGTCAAATAATAGCGATGTTATAAGCAAAGTCACTGTTGCCCCACCAGTCGGCGCTGCCACTCCTTACCCTAAGTCTTGAGTTTGTGGCTGTAGAGAAAAACAGCGAAATCATTTTTGTTGCAGCTCATTTGTCATGCACTCGAAATAATAATTTTTTTTTCCTTAAAATGAGAATACTTCAACTGTGTGAAACTATATCATGAACTTAGCTGTATTCTTATTCTGCGCTCTCTCATTTTCGTTGCAACTCAAAACAACACCAAATTTGTGTGCTTTTGAGGATCGGCGTTTTTCTGTGTAAGGTTTAGGATGGGATTCGAAGACAAGTGGACCTGCCTTAAGGCAAGAAGTTTATAAGCGTTTCGCCGGAAAGTCTGACCCCCATTACTGCAATCTCATAGATACAAGGCCGTCCTGCCATCGACACACAAAGTTGTCCTGCAGTACCTTTCAAAAACATAGGGTCAGAGAATCAGCGGAAAGACACAACTCTCACAGCGTCCACGCTCCTACCCCGGTCGGTTGTCAAAATGTAAAAAAATAATTCGAAAGAAATTAAATTTTTTATGGAAAAATTATAAAAAACATAGGCTCCGGAAGCTAGGACCACGACCACCCACATAGGGGTTGACCCTCACGCAACTAAAGGTATATATCATCCGCCGGGCTCCCTCCAACAACACCAGAGGGACACCAAAAAACGCTAAGTCCTTGTTCAGTGTGACTCTACCTTTTTAAACCTCTTGACAAACTATCAAATGAAAATTCATAATATTGAATAGACCAAAATATAAATATAGGAAAAAACAGAATACACCGAATCCACATTCAGCCTTTTCGTTTGCATTAATCGACCAACAAAACTTGCAGCTCTTCTTTTAACATCAATAGCATATTCAGAGTTGGCGCAAGCCCTACAAAGTTTAACACGTATTTCCCATAAGAAAAAAGACGTTTTTGTAAATTTTATTCAGAATCCTTAATTTAAGAGGTCCTGCTCTTTTTCTATACTAAGTATAGCGTACGATCAAGCTTGGCATTTAGCTCATCAGTAATATCGTCATATACCACACAGTCGTAGTCGAAGAAAGGAAGGATGAGATTTTTAACTAGGAGGATATGCGTTGAGGTAGGAAGTGATTCATTATTCCTGTTAAGCTGCCGGAGGACCCTGAAGTTTTCCTTGAAATATCCGCAACTTGTTCATTCCAAGTAAGAGAGCGATTAAAAATATAGCCTAAATCTTTCACAGATTCCACAAAGGGGATGAGACGTCCATCGATTAAGAGAGGAGGTTGCACCTATTTCAAGTGATGGAGAGAAGGAAGGTCCTATGATTATAGCCATAGTTTTAGCAGGGTTAAGAGTGAGGTTTCTAATCGAGGCCCACTGCATCACTAGATCAATATCCGCCTGTACCTTTTGAAGTAAACTCTTAAGATTAGCAATAGGCCCGGAAAGCTGAAGCTTGAAGTCGTCAGCATATTTTTGATAGTTGCTATGATGAAGTTTACTACCAAGTTTAGACGTATAAATATTAAATAGAGTGGGTGCAAGCGCGGATCCCTGAGGGACATCACTCTCAACCTCCCCAAAATCAGACCACTCGCCATTGCTAATTTGTACTCTTTCAGAACGATTACTAAGGGAAAATTCAAAACCATTTAACAACCATATTCTATAGGTGAGGCAATTTGAGTCGAGTTGGTAGTAGATTACGGTCAATTGTGCGAAACTCCTAAGAAAAGTCAAAAAGGACAACAACCGTTATTTCCCTTAGATCAATTGCAAGTTTAAGGTCAGAAGTTACTTTAAGTGGAGC
Source organism: Andricus grossulariae (assembly GCA_011634705.1). NCBI lineage: Eukaryota > Metazoa > Arthropoda > Insecta > Hymenoptera > Cynipidae > Andricus > Andricus grossulariae. The sequence goes on along the minus strand of JAABKJ010075445.1, from coordinate 213,249,414 downwards.
TGTAAGTGTACTATGCCTGGCACGGAACCCAGATTGCATTCGGTCCATCAAATTGTTTGTTTCAATATGTGCGGTAAGTTGCTGGTGGAACATGCGTTCGAAAGGTTTAGACAAAGCGCATAGGATAGATATAGGACGAAGTCTTTGGAAGACGTAGGATTAGATATCTTAGGGTCTAGGGGTTTTTGATTGGAGCAATGAGGACTAAACTAACAGTGGCGATAGGATTCATGTTCTGTGAGGAACCCCTACATCCTGCGATAACCGTTAGAGCGGCACACGCGATGGGCCATCTGGCAAGAGCAAACAGATGGCTCGGGGGACTAGAAACACTAGGCTCCCGAGTGATAATAGCGCACTGCCGATTCTACAGACGAGGCAAGATAAAATAACAAAAAGCTTCAACTTTCCCAAAGCTTACCGCGTCTGCATGCCAAGCAGGTATCTGTGGAAAGCAAATAGTAACCCGCTCCTCCAAGCGGAAATCTGGTATACAGATGGCTCCAGGGCAGAGGGTGGGTCAGGAGCAAGAATTTATGACCGCAAGAGAGGGAAAGAGATAGGGATCCCACATGCAGACATACTACTGTCTTTCAGGCGGAGGTCCTGGGCGTCCTTCGCTGTGCTGAAACACTAATAGAAGAAAACGCTGCTGGCAGACAGATAACGATCTGTTCGGACAGCCAGGCGACACTAACTGCAATAGGGAACCCAGCCATAACATCATAATTGGTTCGGTAATGCAGAAAGGCATTAAACCAACTTGCAGAAGGAAACAATGTGGCTCTCATATGGGTCCCTGGTCACACAGGGATCAAGGGCAACAAAAAGTAAGACTAGTTGGCAAAACGTGGAGCAGCAAGTGAATACATAGGATCGGAGCCGGAACCGTCACTGTGCATAGGTACAACTACTTGAACTATCATATGCAGAAAATGGGGTATAACCCCACGACAGAGTGCAGGAAATGCGGTAGGGATGACGAAACATCCCTGCCTATATTATGCCAGTGCCCGGCATTCGCTAGGCCCAGGCAACAGTCCCTCGGGGCCCATTTCATGGAACTAGCAGAAATGACAACGCGATCAGTAGTCGACATACTAGGCTTTGTCGACTGCTGATAGTGAATAGGTAAGTGTTTGGCACAACAGACTTCATAGTTTGAGAGCCAAGGGAGCTCTTCATAGGCCTCCCGCCCGTTTTAAAACTAACTATCGAGGGTGACGCGTGTGTAGACCTCTGTTTCACCTGGGTCTTGAAATAAAAAGGCATAATAAATGTTTGAAAAAATGTTTTTTATTTGAAACGGTAAATTCTCGATCCGATGCTAAGAACTATTGTATTTTACTTTACCTTGAAAATAATATTTGCGAAAATTTCGACTGATCATTTACGTAATCAGCATAGTGAAATACATTATTATACGTGATTTCAACAGAAAAACAATAATCAAAAAGTAACCAGACTTGTTCTAGAAAATATTTCATTCAGCCAACCTGAAATATCAAGAGGATGGTGATTTTTCGTAAATTTCATGAGCCACTCACTTTAGACATTGAATTCGAAATAAATTTCTATACTATAAATATGGGCTTTTTCAGAGTTTGTAGTTTAAAGTACCTGGGTTTTTATAATATAATTTTAAATTTGAATACAATTCTTATTTGCTATTCATCATAAAAAATATCGGCCGATCCTCGACAATTGGAGCACCCTTGGTAATTGGTTCCTTCAAGCTATTTTATCAAGTCTTTCAAGAATGTAGGAAGTTGAACTAATTTGGATTCAGATTATGATTGTATTCAGTTAGACTTTATCACAGTTTTATTTTTTAAGTACGCAAACTAATTAACAGTTTTTCATACTTAATAACAGATTTCATAGGCTTCTTTGAATTTTCTAAAAATTTTGCAGCTATTTCTGTTGAAAAATACTTTTCAAGAATTAAATGTCTCTCAGACTATATTCAACGTCAATACAAATGTTGTAGTCATCGTAAATGCTTTGAGACTTGAAAAAGAAGGTAAAAGGCTTCTGAGTATTTAACGATTCAATCGCTAAAAATAAAACTAATAAAACATTGCTCTTTTTTCCCAAACTTGATTCGTTTGAGGTAACTGATCCTCTTTTCCTTGGGACGATTCATGGCACGTGGATATCGGTATCTCCGAAGGACAACTTTGCCGCCTATCACCAATTAGATAGCAATTAAGGAATTGTAGATATACTTCTATGAAAGTCTAGAATATTTATCACATAAAGTGTAATAACATTTTTCATTAAAGCAATAATCAGTCTGTCCCCTCATTTGTAAAAATGGGGATCGTTTATACTTTGTTCTACACCTTCACGGTCATCCTTAATTGTATAGGTGGTATGAGTACGCAAACTTTGCGTAATATTTCTCTAAAGTTGCGAAATCTGCCTTAGCAACAGTAATACGTCATTACTCAACTTAGCCAATACTCAGGCTTTGAAAAAAATATTGTCCTGCTCAAAGCGATGATCATAGCTGGGATTTTTTCAAATCTCAAAATTCCCTACTATGAGCCGATTGACAAAACTTAATTTTCGCTAAAACGGCTTGCCGTGAATTAATAATTATTGCAACTCAAAACTACACTTTAGTTGATTTGAATTGTATTATAATCGGTTCATCAAATACAAATGAATTCTAATCCAGACAAAATGAATTTAATTTTTTTGTTGCATGTTTTATTCTCAAAGCCAGTTATATTTAAATATTGTTAAATTTGAAATTTATTTATTCAACTGTAAATACATCGACAATTAAAGATTACATTCGAAATGATACGCTGAAAAGTAGAATTAAAATATTAATTTTTTAATTGTTGAGTAATCGAATTTGAAATTATTTGATATTGGACATAATTGACTCAAAAATATTCAACCAATAATTGTTTCGAATTGAAATGCTAGAATTTTAAAAGTTTTTTTCATGTCTAAGAGAAGTCGAAAATTCTGTTCAATCCGATGCCTTATATGGACAATAACAAAAAATAGATCAATTTATAGTATCTTAAATTTAGTTGGTTGGGTGAATTGAAAATTGGGTAACAAATTTATCTATTGGTGGAAACTTAAATTACTTTGTTAAAAAATAATCTTTTTATGGAGATTTATCTCTGCAGTGGAAAATTTAACCATTTTGTTGAAAATTCGTTTAGTTTTGATGAGAAAATTTTATTGGACCAGCAGATTAAACTTTTTTTTTTTTTTTTTAAATTAATCTCTTTTTTAGTTGAAAATTCAACTATGTGTTTAAAACTTCACGTGATTGGTTCGAAATTCGTCTTTTTTATTAAAAAATTAATCTGCTCAGTTCAAAATGATTTTTTTGATTGAAGATTCATATTTTTGAGTTGCATACATAAGTTTCTTGCAGAAAAATCGTCATTTCGGCTTGAAAATTCCACAATTTGGTTGGTTTTGCTTTCTTTCTTCAGTGCAAAATGGAACATTCCCCAGGTACCCAGTGCGGAATTTACCATCGCCCAATTTTTTCTACTACACCGAAGCGAGGTCGAGGTTGAGGCAACTTCATAATCTTTATTGTCAGTAACAGACCATTGGCAATAAATTGAATACTAAAGAGACTTTGTTCCTTCGCATCATGATCAATTTAAGCAAATAGGATTTCAGAGAGAATCTTGAATATTGTCCCGACTGTCCGTCACTCTCTTCAATAGGAAGGAAGTTCTGGAGGCTTTCATAAATTTGTCGCAGCAAAATCTTGCATTATAAGAAAATTAAACCTGAGAACTTTTATTTATCACACAGCCCTACAAGTCGTACATAAATGTCCAGATAACAAGTCAAAATTATTATTTTTTGGGTTTGAGTGGGGGATGATACGGGGACCTATTGTAAATAGAATGGAACTGTACTCAATTACTCATGTACAGTTAGTAACCAGAAGTAGGTATATTTAATGTACGAAGAAAAAATATAACATGTGTGAATGGGGCAAATTTCACACACATCTAATAACTTCTCTGATGAGAATGTAAAAAAATCTTCTTTGTTCAAGTTTTATAGTCAAATGCCGGATTAGGCCCAGGTAGGTGATGACTTAGCCCAGGGGTCGGCAGCGAGGGGAAATTTGTGGACTCCAGCTCTTTTAGCACATGTCTCGTTTCCAGCACTCCGCCTCCTCGCTTAGCTGAAAGAGTGAGACGAAAGTTTTTCGTGCTGAGGGAGGTGGCGGGGTGGGGGAAACGAGACATGTGTTAAATTCTCGTTCCAAAAAATTTGACGTTGTCAAACAAATTTTTTTTTATTAGAAAAAGACTTTAAAAAAATTTGCGGTCTTTGTTATCTTTATAAAGATTTTTGAATTTTTAATCCAAAAATAAACTTTATTAATTGAAGAGTATATAATATAACCTTAAAAATAAAGCTATTTTATTATCTAACGTTTAGGAAAATTATTCAGCTTAATATAATCATAAGTCTCCGATTATTAAAAACTAAAAACCAGAGTTTGTTTATTCATGTTTATGGCGCAAGGAATTATAATTTTATCTAAAACTAGCTGATGCTAATTTTTTAATAAAATGTGAGTAGAGTGAATGACGCCTGAAACAAAGACCTTGGATACTAATGGGCCCAAGTGGGGAACCACACATAACAGCTTTGTGTGGCTCTCCACGTGGGGTGATCCCTAGAGAGACTGATCAGCAACCTGGGTCGAAGCAGTGTTGCAGAACGAACGTATCATTTAAATAAATAACACGAGAATTCTGGATCAATCTAAAATATATATGCCTTACACCCATATACCTATCTACCCTATATCGATGTACTCATCCACACACTACTACTTTCCAACTGAGCAATTCACGCCTACCCCGAAAGGGAAATGGCTTAATGATATGATGATGAACTCTATAGAAATTCATGTATCCAAAATTATAGTATGACGTTGAAATTCAGTAATTACAATAAAAGATTGTATGTAATAACGTTGTGAAGACTTCAATATCGATATAATTAAATTAGTATTTTGATTTTTTCCCATCATTCTGTGCAAAAATATTCATAAAAACACAGTTTATTTGCTATTTTCGAAATTATGTGGCTTTGGCTTTGCACTATTAAAGAGGAAATTAAAATATCTGAAACCTTCATTGAAGAATTTCAATCTTATACATTGTTGTTAAGAATTTAAAGTTACGTGATTTGATAAAAGATTTTACGAAACTGAAGAATCTCGTTTTATTACATTTTACTTTGCCTTCATTATGTTCGCAATCGTTCTTCAAATTCTATACAATATAATTACTATGATTTTAATTTTAATCGGCTTTCAGTAATCTTTATACTGATTACTTTTGTTGAAATATAAGATTTTATCCCAGCAAGAATTAGAAGCAAAGAAATAATTTAATAAGTTAATTTTTTATTTCATATCGCAGTAAGATGTTCTTAAAAGACAAACACTCAGCAAAAAGATTTTTGAATCAAAGAAAATCATTCATTAGCTGTCAGTCAGACAAAAGTTTTTTTGATTCAAAAAAATTTCTCTTGATACAACGAAATAATTTTTTTATTGCATAACAAAATTTTCTTCAATTTAAACTAAACAGGTGTATAAAGGTAAAGTAAATGGCAGAATGCCCAGAGGTAGACCGCCGAAAGCATGGTTAGAATCTGTACTTCCCCAGTCAAATATTACGAACATGACACTGTGGCCTTAAGCGTCAAGTCTTTCCCGGGCATCACCTCCCCAGTAAAATATTTAGGCCAAGAGACTATAGCATCCATCGGCAAGTCTTCCTCGGGCATCACTTCCCTGGTCAAATATTACGAACATGACACTGTGGCCTTAAGTGGCAAGTCTTCCCCGGGCATCACCTCCCCAGTAAAATATTTGGGCCGAAAGACCATGGCATCCATGGGCAAATCTTCCTCGGGCATCACTTCCCCAGTCCAATATTATGAACATGACACTGTGGCCTTGAGTGACAAGTCCTCCCCGGGCATCACCTCCCCAGTGAAATATTTTGGCCAAGAGACTATGGCATCCATGGGTAAGTATTCCTCGGGCATCACTTCCCCAGTTCCCCACTTAAGGCCACCGTGTCATGTACGTAATATTTGATGGGGGAATTTATGCCCGAGGAAAACTTTCCCATGGATGCCATAGTCTCTTGGCCTAAATGTTTCACTAGGGAGGTTATGCCCGGGGAAGAATTGCCGCTTAAAGCCACAGTGTCATGTTCGTAATATTTGATTGGGGAAGTGATGCCCGAGGAAGACTTGCCCATGGATGCGACAGTCTCTTGGCCTTAATATTTCACTGGGGAGGTGATGCCCGGAAAAGACTTGCCCATGGATGCCATAGTCTCTTGGCCTAAATATTTCACTAGGAAGGTGATGCCTGGGGAAGACTTGCCACTTAAGGCCACAGTGTCATGTTCGTAATATTTCACTAGGAAGGTGATGCCTGGGGAAGACTTGCCACTTAAGGCCACAGTGTCATGTTGCTAATATTTGACTGGGGAAGTGATGCTTCAGAAATACTTGCTCATGGATGCCATAGTCTCTTGGTATTAATATCTTTCTGGGGCCGTGATGCCCGGGGAAGGCTTGCCTTTTGAGACCACAGTTTCATGTTCCTAATACAGTCAAGTCTCCATCATTTCAAGACGCCATTGTTTCAAAACCCCAACATTTCAAGCACCCCCCCCCCCCCCCGTATACGGTTATTTCAAATTGCCCAGTTTCGTCATCTCCCACCATGGTCCCTGTACACAAAAAAACATTAATTGCATTCATTGAATTTCAAGGGAATTCAAAAGAATTAAGGGAGAAATTCAAAAGAATTCAAAGAAATTAAAAAAAAAATCAATAAAATTCAGGATTATTGGGTTGTATTCATGCAATGCTCATTTGGTGTTGTTTATTTGAAGAACAAGTTCGTTCTTCAACACAGCTCTGACCCAGGTCGCTGATTAATCTCTCTAGCAATCAGCCCATGCGAAGAGCTTCACAAAGTCACCATTTAAAACTCTCCGCGCTGGCTCATTAATATTCTCACGCAATCATACAGAACGACTTCAGCCCTGATTTTTTACTTTCATCCTGTGGAATTTATTATTTAAACAAATAGAACGTCAAAATTGGACATTTTACAAATATTATTTGTTTCCTTCGAAGAAAGACTTAAGAGAAGTCGCTATCCATCAGAATTATTGCAGATACAATTCAGAAACATGAATATTTAGTTCAATATTTAAGCTAATTGTTATAAACTATTCATGTAAACAATTATTTTCATGAGGTATTTGCCCGCAACAAATAAACTTTACCTTGATTAAAAATGCCTCAATATCTCATAGGAGTTGCATTCAGAGTGGGAAATAACCATTAGTTAACAATTTCCATTATTATAAATATCCTAATAAACAAATTGTATTTTTTTCGAAATTTTGTTTTTATCGCCAAACAACTTTCAAATTAATCTTAAATTATAATGAATAGCTGCAAAAAATATAAATGTTAAATATCCCTATTGTTAGTAACAATATTACGAACAAATATAAAATATTTAGCATTTTCCATCATATACAAATTTTTTTCTGCTAAATCATGTTACAGCTATCTCAGTGGTTATATTTTAGCAAAAAAGTGTGGCACCATCTCGCAATTGTTATTGTCATCAACAATATTTAAAATAAACAGTCACCTATAGCAATTTTATGTCTGAATAAGCGGTTTTTAGGAATTGATTATTTTAATGCATCTTGATAGTGATAATTCTTAATTAATATTAATAATAAATAATAATAGCAAATTGTAACTTTCATGATCAAAATATTTAAGAATTATTGCACAATAATTCTTGAAGAGTGAACCGTGGCGCAATGGCTAGCGCGTTCGGCTGTTAACCGAAAGGTTGGTGGTTCGAGCCCACCCGGGGGCGAATTTTTTAAATCTTAAATTTGCAATTTTTATTCTACTTTTTCATCTTTGCAAATTTACGTTATCAGAGCTCATCGAAAACAATTGACAAAATTTCACAGCCTCCGTGGCGCAATGGCTAGCGCGTTCGGCTGTTAACCGAAAGGTTGGTGGTTCGAGCCCACCCGGGGGCGATTTTTTAAATTTTGTGTTTTACATTTTTTTTAATTCCTCAGGTCAATCATACCTGATTTTATAAACAAATTATTTTTTTCCTAGTTGAATTTCGCACCAAGAGGATTAATTTTCTTTACAAAAAGACGAATTTTCTACCAAAAATTGAATAGTTCAATTTTAAGTTGAAAACATTAATTTTCACAAAAAAACGAATTTTCAAAAAACAAAAAATAAAATTGTCAACAAAATAGTTGAATTTTCTACCAAATTATTAAATCAATTTTTAAACAATTGAATAGTTGAATTTTCATTTATGAAAATTAATTTTCCTATAAAAAGCGAACCAAAAAGGATGAATTTTCAATAAAATAGTTGGATTTTTAACTAAAAATATAAATTTTCAACCGAAAATGGATTCGTTAAATTTTCATTTAAAAAAATTAATTTTTACTCTAAAAAAAAACGAATTTTATACAAATCAGTTAAATTTGCAACAACAAAGTTAATTTCCAATCAAACAGTTGAATTTTCAACAAAATAGTTAAATATTCCGTTAAAAAAATTAATTTTTTAATAAGAAATTCTTTTTTACAAATTAGTTCAATTTTCAACCCAAGAGATGAATTTTCTTCTGAAATTATGAATCTTCAACCAGAAAAAAAAATTATTAACCAAATATTTGAATTTTTAAACAGAAAAAATTATATTTTTAACCAAAAATGGAATAGTGAAATTTTAATTCAAAAAAGTTAATTTACAATGCAAAAAAAGAATTTTCAACAAAATAGTTTAATTTTCAGTTAAAAAAATTAATTTGTTGATATTTTTAAATTCAAAGAAAAAAGATTTCAATTTTGAATTAAAAACAGTTTTCAATCATGCCATACAAATACAGGCATTTTCTGGACACTTTGTGTTATTTTATTGTGATTTCCGATAATAAAATCAATTGTTACCATAGATCATATGTCATGAAATACTAAAAGGAACATTCCTGCCGTTTTTTTACAATACAATCAAAAGTCACATTAAGATAGTACTGAAATTTCTATAGCAACTATTTTAATTATCCTAATTATAATTTTTGAGTTTTTATGTCCTTTCTACTTAGAATGAATGACAAAGAGTGCATTCTTTGTGAATTTCCCAATGAGAGCAACAAGATAGCGGTAGGCTACTTAGAATGGACAGTAGAACCACGCTTTACAGTGGATGGAATAGGCGTTATAATAAAGGAAAGTTCTCAGATACGTCTCATGTGACCAAAGTGTGCAATAGGCTATACTGAAATGGCGAAAGAAGCTAAATCCCTAGTAACTTATGGCGTAGCGAACATCGGCAAAAACGAAAGAAAAACATTCACCAAGAAAACGCGTACGGATGATGAATCAGACTTGAAGCAGGACGCGAACAAAATCAGACGACAGCCGAAGGTACATCCTAAATAATATAATATAAATAATAATATATATAATTATAAATGCTCAACGGAATTTAAAAAAACTAGATGAATGTTTTTATATATTTGTAGGTCAATAAAGCAAGTATAAGAGTGCAGGAAAACCTTGTCCAGCAATTGAAGGACAGAAAAAGCCATCGTGTAAGTTGGAGTCGTAATTTTGAATTTATATAAGTTCAAACATATTATAACTGTTAAATAATATATATTCTTATTTGAAATAATGTTTCCTTCAGGCTAGTAAGGTCCGTGGAGGAGGGCAACACAACCCAAAAGAAATTCAAGCTGAAGGACATTTTTCGGTAATTGCTAAAATTAAATATCAATTGGAGGCGATAATCGCGGGAAAAGATCAGCTTAAAGCAGAGCATCTACGGTTGAAAACGACATATCAAGATTTTACCGGAATTCAAGCCAAGTTGGTGCATGTAATAGAGGAAAAATAGGAAGTGAAAAAAGAAAATTTTAGGTTAAACGCTTTACTTCAGCAAGCAGAAGGTGATATTCATTTCGCTGACTTGAAAATTGACCTTTTTTTGGTTGAAAGTTGAACTACTTTATTAAAAATTCTGTTTTTATGTTCAAATTCGTTTTTTAAACTTTTTTCTTTTTTAGTTAAATACAACTAGTTAAAAATTAATTTGTATATGTTGAACATTATTTTAACTGGAAATGGAATGATTCTATTTTTAGTTGAAAATTCAAGTATGTGGTTTAGAATTCATATTTTTTTATTGGTAATTCATCTATTTGAGGATTCAACTATTTTGTTGGAAATTCTTTTTGTTTTGTTTAATTCAACTCGTTCAAAATTCGCCTCTTGGTAGACAATTCATCTTTTACGGTAGAAAAGTCATCTTTCTTGGTTGAAAATTAAATTCTGCGTTGAAAATTCAACTTTTCCAGTTGAAAATTCTACTATATGGTAAAAAATTCGTCTTTTTGACTTGAAAATTAAACTGTTTTTGGTTATAATTTAATGTTTTTTGTTTGGTAATTCGCATCTTTGTAGGTTGAAAATTTAACGATTTTGATTGATCTTTTAGAAACCTTTATAGAAGTTTTGAAACGATTAAAAAATAATTTAAAACTTAGAAAAGATTTCTAAAATTTTTTTCAATGTAGATTTTTGAATATGCCCAAAAGAAGAAGCTTTTTAAGATTTTTGAAAGGTGTCAAATAAATGAAAAAAATTTTGTTAGATTCCTAAGAAAATTTAAAATTAGTTTTTATGACAAAAAAATTAATTTTAAGATATTCAAAATTGTCGAAAATAAGTATGATTTTAAGGGCATTTTAAAAAATGTCCAGAAACTTAAAACAAATTATGGGAAAAATTTGAATCATTTTGAAAGATATATAAAAGGTTTAAAAGATTGAAAAGATTCAAAAATAATTTAAAATTTGAAATCATTTAAAAAATGTAATTTGTTGAAGATTTTGAACAAAATTTAAAAGTTTTTCAAGAATACTGAAATGATTAAAAAGAATAGAAAAATTGCTTAAGACTCATGGTAAAATTTTTAATGATTTTTTATATTGCAAATTTATATCATTTATATCATGTAGTTTTAAGTGACATTCAAAGCGATTGGATAGATTTTTTTACTAAAAATGTGAATGTCTTTTACGAAGTTCAGACTGTGCTAGAAGGTCTCTGGCTACATATTGGAATAGGTCAAATAGATACTCAGAAGCTTTATTCTGAAACATTGTGTAGAGAAAATTTCTCATAAAGAATTTTCTTCTCTTGACAACATTGAGCAGATTAGGCCTAAGTCTGTATGGAGTTATGTGTTCGTATTTAGGAAAATTGTAGATAAAACGGATACAAGCATTCAACGCACGTTCAAACTTTACATTTAAATCGTCGGTCAAATCATCATATACCAAACAACCGTAGTCAAAATGGGGCAGGATTAGACTCTTGACCAAAAGTATCCTAGTGAAAGTAGGTAAAGAGTCCTCATTCCTATAAAGTTTTTGTAGAATTATGTGTGTTCCTTTAGATGCTCTGTACCTGTTCCTTCCAGGATAAGGTACTGTTATGGAAATATCCCAGATCTTTAAAAACTTCTGTAAATATAATAGTAAGATTCTCGATGCGAAGAGGTGGAAATGATGCCAGTGTTTTAGGCGACAGAGATGAAGCAGGCCCAACAATTGCCTGAGTTTTGCCCGAGTTAAAAGTAAGTTTATTTTTCTAGGCCCAGAGAATGACGCTATCAATATCCTCTTGGACTAGAACAAGTAATCTACTCAGGAAAGAAATTGATTCCGGTAAGTAAATTTTAAAATCGTCAACATATTTGTGGTATCTGTAATGTTGAGGTTCACTTTCAAGGTCAGAAGTGAACAAATTAAAAAGAAGGGTTGCCAGGAAAAAAGCTCACAACTGCTATTAATAATTCTGTGAAATAAATTGTTGAAATAGGATATAAATCATTCGATGACAGAGTTTGACACGTTAAAAGATCTTAATTTTTCCAGAAGTAACGTATGATTGACCATATCAAAAGCCTTCGAAAAATCAAACAGAACAATAATCGTGATCTCCCTATTATCTATTGCTCATTTGAGATCCGTTACTACTTTAAGGGAAGCAGTGAAAGTGCTATGTTTTGCCTGGAAACCTGATTGCATTAGGTCAATAGCCTTAGATATTTCGAGACATTGGGAAAGTTGTAGGTGAACAATTTTTTCAAGTGGCTTAGACGGTGCTCACATTTATACTTTCAAACTTAAAATTTAAAACGTACAAAATTGTATATATTTCGTGCAGAACTTTATAAAGCCATGGACTGTTTTTAAATTGGATCTGATTTTTGTGAATTATAATTATTTGTACGCTTTGATGAAGGTAAAGAAATGATAATGAATCTGCAATAATGGTGAACTTTAGTATCATTATGAGTATATTGTATTAAATTATAGTCTGGAGCAGTGTAACCAAATTTTTTTCCGCTTTTCTTCACATAATGTAGACCTAAGAATAACTAAGCCTAGGCTCACAAAAAATCCAGGACCATTCTCTAAATCATAGGAAGAGAGATATTCTTATTTTTCGAGAATAAATTAATTTAAGGAATTGAAATCGCTCTTAAACATTTTTTTATTTTCTTAAATATATATTAATCCTCACAATAAAACGTAGTTTATGAAAAATTAGAAACGTAGTTCTCTCCACGTGTTCATGAAAGTAATTTTCAATTTCGAAGCCTTCTCTGTAAGACAAAAGTCAACATTTTCATTTAATTTCAATTAACAACGAAATATTTTACTAGCTGATTAATTCTTTGCTATCTGCAACATTTTTATGGATTTTTTTCTATTTGGCAGTAGTAAAGTCCTTCTTAGATATTCATTTTACAAACTAAAATTCAACTGGGTAAAATTGGATTCAATTTAATTAAAACTTCCTCAATAATAATAATGAATGGAGACATGGCCAATAACATGTAAAGAATAAATCACGGATTATATAATCTGCTGTTAATTCAAATTCGTTCAAAACTAAACAAATATTTTTGGGGAATCTAGACGCGAGGCGTGAATAAAGCAGGGGGTAATAGATTGAGAGCATGAATAGCAATTCTATTTCATCATTATGAGGAAAAATAACTTGAAGTGAAACCTCGCTGGAGGTGACGTAGTCTATCCGCGTGTATCGTAATCAACTTCTAATAGCTTTGATAAAGCTGAAGGTCTTGAACAATTTCCTCCTTTCGTCAAACATATATCTATTACGCTGAACATTTTTGTATAAAATTTGGACTCATATAGGTATATATACAGATATACCTCTGAGGTGACACTGACCAGGAGGCTAGACTCGAGGTATGAATAAAACGAGATAAAATATATTAGGCATGTAAATAATTCCCATTTCATCATTTTTCTGGAAGATTATATGTGAATACGTGAACTTGGTGCATGTGACGTAGTCTACTTACACGTATGACAAAACTGAATTCTACAAAATACTGTATTATTAAAAAATATTCTATAACACTCCTTGCAATAAAAAATCTCGATTTGTTCTCCTTCGCGCATCTTGGACATGAAAGATGACGATCAATTATATAATGTACCTGCTATATAAATTTATCAATTAAGCTCAATAAATAGGTCTTAAATTTGTTCTGAAATGCATACATTTCAATCAACAATGGATTGCTTTATTGACTGATAGATTCTCTTCTATCTGAAACGTTTAAATGAAAAACAATTATTTTGAAAGTAGTGAAGTTGTTCTTAAATATTCATTTTACGAATTAAAATTTAAATTAATGACAATCTTCTAAATAATATTGAATATAATTAAAAAGAATTATATGTTAACAATAAATCACAGAATAAAATGATCTGCTGTTATTTAAAATTCATTGAAAATCAGGCAAATATTTTCAGTGAATTTAGACACGACACGTGAATAAAGCAAGGTAAAATATATTGAGAGTGTAAATTATTCAATGTCATCATTTAAAAAAAATTGCCTTCTTTTTTCAAACTCATATATTCATCACTACGCATATGTTGGTACAAATCTTTAAGTTATACATATATTATATAAATTAAAAAAAATTATTATACTTTCACTAAGTGAACAATTTTATTATTTTCTTTCCGAAACATTCGGAAAACAAAAAAAAATCTCAGAAAAATACAATTGCTCTATAAATATTGAAACTCTTATCTCAAATTTAGAAGAATAAAACTTTAAAAAATCCTAATGATCTGTTGAACTACGCCTCCTGAACGACAAAGCAAGGTAGATTTAATTTCATACATTTTCGAAAAACATTACCTTTAAGTCAAATCTTACACTAATCATAGATATTGTTTAATGAATTTAACATCATCTAAAATTGTCACAGATTTTACGGGATTCAGGAATTTCATTAATTCCTTGAATTCTGTGAAGCATATCATTTAAAATGCTATCCTAGTGCTTACCTAAAAATAAGGTTGCCATATAGGATGTACATATTTTTTTAATTAAAAAATTACCCAGATACTTACCAAAAATATGTTTTGATACCCTTGTTGCCTATAACCAAAGGTATTGTGAAAAAGATGCTATATATAAAATATGTGCATAATTGTTCTCATGTACCAATAAGTACCTTTGTAATAATGTTATGCTGATTTTGTCATAAAATTTTTTAATGATGTCTTTTTATGTTCAGATCACTTTTGCTGAAATATAAAATTTCCGAATTGGAAAATGGCTGAAGCATGAAATTCGCTACAGAACATTGCTAAATTATAAAATATACTACACTGTAATAATCCCGACACTAGAAATTACCAAATTATAAAACTCCCGAATTTGAATAAATAAAATTTTTTTGAAATCAATATTATTTATTTATTATTCTACACGCAAAAAAAAACTACTTCTAAATGACCGATCTAGCTCAAAATCCTATCAGACCTGAATATCAGTCGATGGTACAAAGTTCTTGATCATAGCGTATTTACTTTTCGAGATATGGTGAACAGAAAAAAAGTTACATACATACAGACACACACACGCATACTCACATGCGCATTTAAAAAAAATGTATTTTTGAACCCCTGATGTCGAATTATATCGAAACATGTAAAAAAATTATATTAAAAAATTTAGGTCATTGAAACCTTCCTCTATGAAGAATCAATAATGAAATATTTTGGACAGAGAACTTTTTTTTTTAATGTTAATTGTAGTTTAAAAAATCTGCCAGCTGCGCTCGCAAGTTTGAGCATCCGATTTTGTCCGAAATGTGAACTTTTCTGCATTATATTCAACACTTTTATATCAAATCTATATAACATTTATTTATGTTCCTTGGTCTGAGATTGCTTATTCAGATATTGCAAAATAAAGTACAAATTTTATTTATCATCATTACTTTAATATTTATTTCTCCTTTTGCATTCAATTGTATTCTTAAATACCCTGAAAAATGTATCATTCCAGTCAACTTATATTATTACAATTCATAATATGCATTGGTATTGAAACATACGTATTTTCATATATAAATATATCCGGAGACTAATTATCAAACTAGTGTATAAAAAAGGTTCTAAAACCGATGCTGATATCAAGACGCACATCTCTCGCTTTTACACTTTTATAAGTAGGGAGAGTGTTCAGCAAGTAAAAGCGAGTCGGTGCATTTTCTCTAAACAAATACGTAAAAAACGGGCTACAATTTTTTCAGCGAATTTGTGTGTCGGTAAGAAGATGTCTGGAGGGCAAAGGTTTTTATCATGATTTGTCATGAGCAATAATATTAACTGGTCCGAGAATTCGTGAAGGGACAAATTAGTGACAGGATCAAGGAAAATGTATTTCAAGGAGAATCAGTCATTTTTGGGGTGAACAAATGTTATTGCAGTTAACTTTAATGTTCTTTCAACTTGTCCCTAACTTTGATGGTCATTCTTATCGTAAAAATCTTTGAAAAGTGTGTTGTTCGAGTTGGGTGTCAGTGCATTGCTTGGAGGAAAGTGTGTCCAGGAGCGTAGCAATACGCGTATGTCAAATAATAAAAGCATGTACACGAGTGTAGAGGCACAGTAGTAAGCGAGGAAAATGCTTACGCAGTGGATTTAATGAAACTCTCTAAATTGTCTATATCAGCTGTGTACCTCGAAATAATGCACTTGTCAATTTCCAAGAATTTAACTGGTTTTGATATTTTGCTAGTTTTCCCAATCGAAATTTCACGATAATTTGCGCTTCACGATCTAAATATAGTTTTTACGACAATTCCAAAACGCGATAATATTGGACTGGAAGAACAAAATTGCGATCGAAAGCTTTCATACTGTTGCCGGCTTTGTTTACAAAGAGACAATGCTGACCAGCCATACGGCCATTTTCCGTTAAGCAAAATTTCAAAGGAGATGCTTGGATGTGATTAGTCGTGGAACCCCACTCATGCCGTATGGCGGCAAATTCGTGCTACCGGAAGTTCAAGAGCATTTTTAATGATGATCTAGTAAAAAATCGCGTTCTACAATTTGAGCAGATGAATTTCCATTTTCGTCGAACAATCTGATTTTTTAAATCATCCTGTTTTTCCACAAGTCATATTTTCATTAAGGTATACAATCTTTCCATTCGAATAAGGAAAGTTTCCAAGTACCCGACAAAATTATTCTATTATTAACACAGATGGTAAGTATTTGTTCTGAAAAGAGGTATGATTTAAATGGTAAATATGTAGTAATATCATCATCAATCGCGCTACAACATACAGATTACGAATAACTATTTCTTAAAAGATTTTAAACACTTACATTTGAGCTAAAATTAGATATGAGATCTGACAATAAGGAAATAAGTAGTATCAGCGGTTTTATAACTATATGTTGATATAATTCCACTAAGCTACTTAAAAAAATTAAATTTTTTCCAAGATTCCAGACGTGCTGGAAAAATGTAGAAAATTTGAAAGAAGTTTTTATGTTTTACCGGATTTCTTAAAATATTAGGAAAAATTCGAGTCAATTAAAAATATATTTAGAACTTTTAGAAATTCAGGCCAAATTTAAAAATATTTTATAAAATTTCGTAAAATGTTCTTCAAATTCTGAAAAATTCCAAAAATTTACCTAAAATAGTCCAGATTCTTTTTGAGAAATTCTGAAAATCTGTTAGAATATTTTTCAAGTTTTTTCATATTAATTTGATTTATTTCCTTGAAACATTCCAAAATTCTTAAAAAGTTTCTAAACTTCATGTCCCCATTTTGTTTTGCATTTTTTGAAATCTTTGCAAATTTAAAACTTTGTTAAATGCTTTCAAAACTCGTGAATATCTTTCAAAATTACTCGAATTTCACAACAAAATTCGTGAATTCTGGAAAATGCCAGAATATGTACGATCGTTTAAAAAGTAATTTTCTTTTCTACTATTCGTTTGTAAAGTCAACTATCAATTAATAGAATGAATCATTTTAACGAAACTCGGTCATTATATCGTCGCTAGATTTGAATTTGATCTCTGTTTTCTTTTCTAGTTTGAAGCCTTTCAAATGTACGTGAATAACTTCATTTTTATTAAGATCTTGAACATTTTAATACACTATACGACTAAAATATACATAATCAATTTATTATTAACAGGAAGAATAAACTCTAAATAAATCAAAATGATGTATACTGAATTTTTTAATATTTTTAAACTTACTGTATGCGATTACGGAATTTTTTGCAATTTGAGCTTGAGACACCGACGTAAAAACTATTTTTTCTGACTCAGGGGGCCTCAAAACGTCGACATTCCATGGAATCCACGAAAGTCACTTTTCACATAAAACCAGTACCTTCTCATTATGATGAGAATGTAAAAAACAAACAATTTTGTTGCCCAACGATTTAAACTAAAAATACGCATCCTAGCGTAAAGTGGTTCTGAGCAAATTTGTAGATATAATTAAGCTGAAAATTTGGTTTATTACAATTTTATTGAAGCTTGTGTCCTATTTCCAAAAGGTTGATTTTTTTATTATCAGCATATTTTTACAACAAGAGTTTATGACAAATTTGTAGGTCTTTTTTGGTTGAACAACGTTTGTCTTCTATTTTTTTTTCTTCTCCCGTGCCATTCTTCTAATTTTTTTTTAAACTTATTTTTTACATATAAAACGAAATATACTCGTCCTCTCTAAAAATTCTTTTCAAAAAATTAAATTTTTTTTATTTTGAATGTTATATTTTACGATTAAAACCAAAACCACGCGTTTAATCAAATACAATTGATAACAAATTTGTATCTCTTTTTTGCTGAACAACTTTGTTTCAATTTTTTTTTTTCGTAGCTTGCGTCATTTGTCTGAGAATTGAATTTTTCAATTTTTAATTTTGTTTTTTACCAATGAAACAAAAACTACGCATCCCATCAAAAATGATTCGAAACAAATTTTTAGCTTTTCTGTAGATCAACAACTTTCGTTTCATTATTTTTTTTTCGTAGCTTGTGACGTTTGTCCAAAAATTTCATTTTTTTCATTTATAATGTTGTTTTTTTGACGAATAAACCAAAAACTACGTGTCCTATAAAAAAAGTAATCAATAACAAATTTTCAGATCTTTTTTGTGTGCGTAATTTTTATAAATTCATTTTTTTTTGTGTCTTGCATAGTTTGGCGGCCAATGGAATTTTGGATTTTTCATTATTTTTTGTGCTATCAAAATTTTTGATTTTTGATTTTTCACAAAAAATCAAAAAGTTGTCATAATGCTTGCGCAGGGCTTCCAAAAAGCAACGTTTTTGTTCTCTTGACTATTTTTCCTATCGTTCATTGTTTGCCTTAAAATGTTCATTTTATATAAATTTTTAAATTTAATAATTATAAAGTTCTATATGGTATTATCGTCTAATAATTATATTTAAGATTTTTTACTTAAAAAATAAATTTTTATTTTTATTTAAATTAATAAAGTTAATATTTTACTAAACCTTTCATTCTAGTCTTAAATTAAAAGACAAATTATTATGCTACCTTAGTACAGTTAAAATACTGCAGCTATTTGATAATAATATTTTATGTAATTTCATTGAGCAGATTAGACTTTTAATTAATATTATTTGAAAGACATGTTTTTAATAATTAGGTGAATATTAATATTTGCTTAGTTCATTAATTTAATATTTATAATAATTTACAATATAATATAAAATTTTATTTACTAATTTAATCATTATTTTTATTTAAATTAAATTTATATTTATATTTTGATAATATTATTGAAAATTAAAATTTTAAATTATTTTATTTATAATTATATATTAATAAATGTTTTGAAAAAATTAGAATTTAAAATTATATTTTAAATTAAGGTTTTTATATTTTATAATAATAATTTTAAAGTTTATCCCTTAAAATTTTTAAAATAATCATTTAATCATATATTTATAAAAATATAATATAAATATATATAATATAAAATAAACCCTGAAAAAAACGTACAAAATATTAATTTTTCTTCATTTATAATTAAATAAATTTCTTTTACAATACAAAATATTATTATTTAAATAATTATTTTATATTTATTACCATAATTTTAAATTAAAATTTTATTATTTTATTTATTTTTTAATTTTACTACATTAAAATTTTATATAATTATTTACATTTAAATTTAATTCTAATAACACTTTCCAGTATTATTACTTTGTTACGACTTATTTAATTTAATAAATTTTTAATAAATTTTTTATTATATATAGTTAAAAGTTTGTCATAAAGACAACCGCAGGATTTCGCCGGGAGCAGGTGCTAATTGAAACGATCACTATACCCAGCGCCTGAGGTCAGGCAACCCTGACATGCAGGAGAAACCCGAAACAGAGGTAGCCATGCGAAAGGCGATAATAGTTCCGAGTAGTGGCGCCAGGAAGCGCAGGGTCCTCTCTCCCGCGACCCACGTCATCTGATCACGGAAATTTCTGTGTTGGAATGGGATTTGGTTTTAATTCAGGATATATTTTTTTAAATATATAAATTTTTTATAAATGGGAATTATTCAAATTCTGCATACATCGTTTACATCCGATGTCTGAATAAAGTTTTTAAGGCTTTTTCATTTCATAAACAAAATCACCACAAACATTTTTTACTTTTGAAAAATACCGTTTGTTATAAAATATTCAGATTCATTAAAAAAGATCTAGAATCAATGACACAACTATGTGAAAATGTTGTTTAGTACAGCTTTAGAAGTTCAAACAGTTATTCAATTCTTCATAAGCAAATAAGTAAATGAAAATAATTTTCTGCGGATTACCAATGTTTGGTCACTAAATTTTTACCATGTCTAGACAACACAGGTTTTGTAAGCTGGATTATGAAAATCAACTAAAAAATGTTACGTAGTAAACAAACTTAATAAAAGCTCATTCGTTCCAGATATTTATTTATATTTATTTCTGCAAATGACAATAACTTACCATGTAATCGTGGTTTAGTAATTGTTAAAACAAACTTTTTCAACAAATTAGCTCTTTGGCTATGTTTCGAGATATACTGTTAATTTTTCAACATAATTAAATGTCAATAACTGAATTTCAACTATGTTTAGAACTCTTGGGCAATGAATAACAATTATTATTGTTATCAGCAATTTTATTTCAAAAATGTCTCATCATCGCCAGTGCTCTGTGTGTTCAAATTCATTTTCCTCACGGAAATTTGGTATTGAGTAAACATTCGCCACACTCTGATCATTACCTAAACATTTCGTCGACCTGATGTTGAAAGTGAATGATCCAGGTGAGTCAAACGCATTTTCCTCCAGAGAATTTGGTTTCAAACAAGTATTTGCCACTCTGATCATAACCTGAACATCCCGTCGACCTGATGTTAAAAGTGAATAAACTAGGTATGTCAAACGCGTTTTCTTTGTTTTTCAATGTAAAAAAAATCCAAAGAGAGTTTATAGTTCCAGCATTGATCGTTCACAGGATACATAAAGCATCTCTTCCTGTCTAGCTGACAATTTGATTGCTCATGTATATTCAATTCGAAATTACATTTTAATCTCATTACAAAAAAATGTGATGAGCTCATCTCTCAAGTTTTGAAAATTTGCCGAATTCCAAATATATCGAAAGATTTGAAAGGACTTCTGAGGACTTGAAAAGAATAGAAAGATGGAAAATAATCTAATTTATATTCGCATACGAAATTTCAAGGAATGTTCATACAATTTTCTAATTGTTTTTGTATCAGCTTAAGCTGTTTTGTCATGATATAGTAAATAAAGAAATTGTCAAAAACAAATTATTTGTCAAAATTGCCGTTTCGATCATTTTTAACAATTTTACAAACAAATGCACAATTCGACGTTTGTCTACAGAACAATACGTTTTTTCATTATGAGTCTTGCTGTTTTCAGCAATACTATATCCTATATATAATCAAGGTGAATAATTGCGTTAATTGACATGTTATTGTATTTTGTGTAGTTCTTTAAAAACTTAAATTTTTCTACTGTTGATGTTATTTTCTTACGATTTAAACAAAAAATGCGCATCCAATAAAAAAATGGTTACAAAAAAAATTTTCGATCTTGTTTGGGTAAAGAATTTTTACTCATTTAATTTCTTTTTCTTATCTATAGTTGTGCGTATTAATAGAACTTTTAATTTTTCAGTATCTTTTGCGTGTCAACCCAGAACCGTTAATCAAAAAGGGCTAGTCAACGAACTTGAGTTTTTTCTTTTGCCCCTAAAAACGTTTCCGAAAGCACAATCCAATCCGATTAGCTTTTCAAAATGTATCCTGTATACAGACAACTGCGACAGACACCATCGTAAAACCTGTTTTTTTCGGATTCAGGGATTCATGAGACAAGGCCAATTTTTATGAGAAATAACGTTGTTATTGTTTAGCCTTAGGTCTCGAAATTTCATGATAAAATAATAAATGTTTCAATTAGGTAAAAAATTTGTCGATGCATTTCGCCGTTAATCGTGGCCTCTTCAAGGCTGTAATTACAGAGAATGTACAATTGTACATGAAGCAACGTCGTAGCTGTTTAAAAATTGGACATACAAAAAAGAAAGAAAGAATCATACCATATGTGACGCTTCTCATTAGTTATAAAAAGGTTTAAAGGTTGAATAAGACTTAATAAAAGAAAGAGAGAAAAAACGTAGATTGGCTAAAAGAACAAAAAATAGTATTATTCAAGCCGAATTTTGTAAATTGAGGAACTTAGTACAAACCAACATCCGGGATTCATACAATCAATATAATTACAATTCTATCAAAAACAGGAATAAAAATGGAAACATCTGGCTTCTCTTAAGACGGCTTGGACTTATTCCATCTAAACACTTGGCTCCTGATAACAATTTTTCCCCTGCAGACCTGTTAACAGCTTTTACTACAAAATCCACACCCCTTGCAAACAGCAATCCTTTCCCGTTCTCAGTTCCCTTTACTTTTGATAATACTAAATTATTCTTTTCTGACATATCGCAAGAAATCCTAATTAAAAAACTCTTCGAGGTAACAAAACTTCTGAAGGATCTGATGGTATTTCCATTAAAATGATTCGACTTGCTTTACCATTCATTGGACCTATTCTCTTGCACATCTACAATGCATCTCTGCAGGTGGGAATATTTCCCGATGTCTGGAAAGAGGCGATTATTCGCCCTGTTCCTAAAATATCTAACCCTACACGGAAAAAATTTTGGTACACCAGACGTACCTATAGGTACAACAACCGCGCCGAACGCTAGGACGAAACTTATACTTTCATTTGGGGTAGCTGTTGTCCCGTTTTATGACAGAAGCTATACTTCTGCGGCGCAAGTTCTGCACCAGTGGCAAAGTACAACCGTTGCTCATGTTTTCGGGACTAATGTCAAGTACTGATTTGAAGTTACTTAACCTCTTTTTTGCAACACCCACCTCAAAAGTTGACGTTTTGACGCTTCTAAATGGTGCCTAAAGGACCTTATTAGAGCATACTGTGTGCGAAACAATTTGGGCGCATGCGCAGTTCGAATATGGCTTACTTTAGGCACTGGTGAAAAAGCTGCGCATGCGCACTTTTGAGATATGTACTTTAGACACTGGCATAGGTAACTTTACACCACGAAGGAATAGTAAGGAGTGGTATCACCTTATGTGTTCGTTGAGCAGAGGTGAGACGAGCGACGTCCAAGAATTCGTTAATGTTTGCCACGAATGAAAACTTGGTCTCGGTATCGTGTCGTTATGTGGAAGCTCAAAAGAAATTGCAGGCTGCTCCTGTATTTTCAGCCTTATCAGTTAACACACAACTTACCGGATTAGCAGGTTCTACACCTTTCTCAGACCTTCTGACCAAGTTTGATCTTTCGCTGGGTACCAGTTCACATGGTTGACTGCGCCAAAGAAAAGAATTTCAGGAGGCTGTTTCTACCTTAGCTAGGAAGCACCCAGCCATTAGTGACGATTGAAATCGTCTTTTTCTTGAAAAGGAAGCACCTTTTAGAAATACCTCAGACGAACTTCTCCAATATACCTGGGATAGACGTGCAGACGTCATTGATATGAGAAGAAAGATCTATGAACCAAGGAGTAGTCACATGGCCTTCCTTCTTACGAATATTTCGCCCTTCTCAACACATTTTCTCGAAGAAAAAAGATTGAATGATTTGCTCAAAGATAATGGTGGTTTTTATAAAAAATTTTCAACCTCGAAACCACTAGGGTCAAAGGTCCAGCATAATTTCAAAAGAGAAGCTAAGCCAAAAGGAAAGAAAAAGTTTCGATCTTGGAATACTTCGAACCAGAGGGGATCTCGAGGAGGTTCCTTCAATTTAGGAGCAAGAAGATCCAAATGGAATGAGCAAAAGAGATCAGAAAAGCTTCGAAGTGGATCTAAGCCATTAGATACTAAGACATCCAGAACTGCTTGCTTCTGACTCACACGGTCGAATGAAATTCCAAGGGGGTCAATTACAACATCATGTCGAAAGGCGGATCAAATTCGGGAATCCAGTTTCCATCATCAGTATGATAAGAGGATACTCCATACCATTCATGAAAAAACTCCCACGATACGATTGTCCACAAGCTTCTGCATGCGAATGGAGACAAAACCCTCTTACGACATGGACAAAGAACTAACGGCGTTTCTCAATACAGGAGTTTTGAAGAAACTGGATGCTTAGTCCGGGTTCCTATCTAACATGTTTTTGACACCCAAATCAGACGGTTCGTGGATACCCATTTTTAACCTCAAGCGTCTGAACCAATATCTTCATCCACGGAAATTTCGGTTGATAAGTCATGCGCGAATCCCAAGTTTTCTTCAGATGAACGATTATCTTTTAATTTAAGTTCTGGCCCCTATCCGTGGCCCGAATAACAGTTTAAAATATATTTCTTGTGTTCTTGAAAAATTTATCGATTATATTAAGTTTTAACCCCTATCCGTGTTTGAAATGTACTATATTATTAATTGAACATTTATCAAATTTACAAACTCATAAACAAATTTTTTTTTCAATTATACACTATTATGAATTTAGATCAATTTAAATGTATAAGGTAGGACTGATTCACATAGCCTTAATGACGAGTCCAGTGAGTCAGTCCGGGACGAAAACTAAAAAAAAAATTAACTTTAATTTGCTTAAAAATGTATATCTTTTTTGTTTTATTTTTAAATTAATTGTAGATCACAGAACAAATAAAAATTATCGACCCTAATGCCAATAAAAAAATCTTCTTTACACTTAAGAAAAAATCTGCCTCAACCCGTATTTGAACCGGGAATATGAAAATCGCAGAATGAAAATAGACTCCTAAATTTTGCTGTTTAAAAATAATCTTTTTATAGTTTATGCTTGACTTCCAAATTTGTATGAATAAGTTATACTTGCTGAATAATGATCAAACCAAGACACACAAGACGCAGCTTGTAAATATAAAAATGTGATTCCTATTCAAACATTTGTTAATTATATTGATAACATTCATAATTAATATAATTATATAATTTGTAAATAAAATACAAAGCGAAGAAATAAATTTAAAATTATTACTAGCCTCCCCCTTGTGAGTGTAGGAGGAAGGGGAATTATTGGATGCCCCCCCCCCGAAAGCCCTTCACGGGATCCACGCCTGCCTCTAACAAAACGATACATAACCTAAAATGATTAGGGATGTTTTTCACTTTTGCTACACTTTTTCTAACAGGGTCAGATTAAAAAAACATGCCCCCTTTTTACCTCACGTGTTGGGTAAAACTGGAATAATAAAGAGCAGGGCTGCCGGGAAAGAGTTAAGGGCATGTGATACTTAGAAAATTATCGATTTCAGCATTGTTAGGTTCCCCCGGCTTTTTTCCTACAATAATAAAGATTTTGCCTAAAAAATTTGGGGAATGATAGCGAACATGCTAACGGACGTCCCCGAACTCTTCCTCAAAATCTGTCCCTGTAGAACTTCCTCAGTGATCGGCAATTCCTCCGAGAACTCTTTCACTAATTTAACTCAAGTTAAGGCTCTCTCATACAGACTTTTTAGATTTCTAATTATTTTTCAGCTGACCCCAATATCAAATAATTTCGACCAGATGTCAGAGTGATTAACCGATGGGAAAGATCTAGAATAATCCACCGCAATAGCATAGATACGTCTATTCTTTTTTGTAAGTAAATTTGCGAAACAGATGCCAAGGTGAAAATATTATCCATACAGCCCCTACCACGGCGAAAATCTGCTAGTGCTTCCGGAATAATGTGGCACCATGAGTCCCATTTTTTTAATCCAGCCAACATAATTTGCGAAAGAATTTTAGGAAGTGAGATAAGAAGGACAATAGGTCGCTAGTTATTGGGATTGACCGGGTCTTGTATTCTATGTATCATGTGCGTTAAAGATTTTGTCCATTCGAGCGGTATATATTCATGTTCAAGTATTTTCTTTTTAATGTTTCGGAATAAAGAAGCCAGTTTGGCGGAAAGTTTTTGTAAAAATTACTTGAGATTTGATCCGGCCCCGGAGCCTTATTTAAGTTTCTTTTGTTAATTGAAAACAAGGTTTCGTTAGCTGTAATTCTGCTACCCAATAATGGATGTCACACATCTGTGAGCAATGACGGTGACAGGCGTCTGAGATAAAGTGTCGGATGGAAGAAGTTTTCCGAAGCTTTCATAAAAAGGATTTTAGATTCTATTTTTAAACCTCTGAATCTATTAACAGTATCCAAGAATATTTTGCTATCGTCGACACTCTCAATGCTCTCTAGAATATTGGATTCAAGACTCGCTTTTTTCTTAGCTTCATGGTCAGGACGTTATTTAAATTATAATTCTCATCATTTATCTGCGCAAAAAGTAGGTTTGAGTAAAGTACTGGTTGACAGATGTGTCAAATTAATCGATATAAAATTCCGAAAAGAAAATTTAAATAATTTAAAAAAACCTTTGTACAAAATAATTATCCACTTCAATTAATAAATAACATAATCAAAGAAAGAATATTTGAAATATATAACAGTTCCTCAAAAAATAAAAAATGGGGAGTTAAACTCGGCTTGAAGGCCTTCCATGCCCAAGTTCAGCACATCCTGATTAATTTCACCATCAGTAATGTCCCTATCAACAGACCCCATGCTCCGAGAGACACTCAGGCCGCAAGCGGCCGGCACAACAGCGAAACACCCACCTGAACTTTGTGAAGAGATAACAGGAGCCAGAGCAAAACTAATGAGATCTTCTGGTAGAGAATGCTTCCTTCCTTCAAAACTAAGTCAGCAGACCACTCCAATTACACAAATATAATCTCCGAGTATAAAAATTACTCTGACATAGGAATCCGACGACCGTTCAGTTTAGCGTCCGACGCCAATCAACGAATGGCCTGCAGATATACGAAGTGAGAAGGATGCACAAGGAAGGAATGTATACGAGATAGTCAAGAAAAACGGCATGGAGAGAGAGATGGCCGCCGGGAAGGAGAGAATAAGAGGGTCAAGGTTTAATACTAACTGTGGGTGGATGATGCTAAGGGAGGGAGAACAATATTTGTGTAAGAAAGGAGAAAAATAAAGTCAGGAGCTTATAGCGAGGATGAGATGTGGGTGCATGGAGACTTTTAGTAGGTTCTGGCTCTCAAGAAGAAGAGGATATGTGAATTGTGCGGCAAGGGGGATGCAAGAGTGGAGCACTGGTTGGAGGAGTTCTTGGAGGTCGATAGGAGTGGGATAAGCATGGAGGGATTGATGCATAAGCGGGGTGGGAGGGCAACGAGCAGTCGGGGTAGTATTAGGTATTAGCCGCGGAGGCAGAGTTTGATAATGCGAGGCGAAGCAAAAAGTAAGAATATGAGTGCGAGGCAAGACAAAGCGAGGAAGGCAAGGTGATAAGAGCGATTGATCTTAGAGATAAGGTCTGGATGGATGTTAGTTTTTAAGCGTTATTTTTAAGACAATTTTGTAAAACATAGAAGTCTAAGCAAGTCAATTTTTCAAGGCCAGCAGGCAGAAAAATAAACGTTTATCTATTTATAACCTTTTTAATATCTTGGAAATCTTTTGAAGTATGTGTGATATTTTTATTCAATCTTTGTTTGTGAAATACTTTTTATTTGTTGAAATCATTAAATTATTTAAGCTCTTAGTTCGACATTCCATGGAATCCACGAAAGTCATTTTTCACATAAAACCAATACCTTCTCATTATGATGAGAATGTAAAAATAATGGAATTTGGTGAAATTTTTTTCCACTTTTTCACTTTTACTACTAAAAATATTCATGAGACAAAAAAACTGCAGAATTAAGAAAGTTCTATCTTGCCCTTTTCTATACGTCCATATTTTTGAAAATTTTATTTTTTGAACTTTAAAATTTGGATATCACGAGACAAGTTGGCAATACTTTTCCGCGTTTTCGAGCGCGCGACCCATTCTTTGATCCGAACCCTCAATTGCAATTGAAAATTAATCTGTTTTAGTAGAGAATTCAAGTATTTTGTTGAAAAGTCATTTCTGTTAGTTGATTCCAGTTATTTTTTATTTTTATATTAAAAATTTCTTTGTTTGAAGTATAAATTATTTTATTTTTGCTTAGAATTCATATTTTCAGGTTAAAAATAAAACTCTCTTGTTAAAAGTCGGACTACTTTCTGCAAAGTTCATTTTTTTGGTTCAAGATTCATAAATTTAGTTGAAAATTCGTTTTTGTGTTGAAAATTCATTTTTACACCTGATATTTTAAACATGTGTTTGTAAATTCAAATGATTTGTTGAAAATTAACTTTTGTGCTGAAAATTCGTATTCTCTGGTAATTTGGAACGTTTTTATTAATATTAAATTAGCTACCTGTTTAAAAAACTGTTACCTTAAAGAATCGAAATAAAAAGAACTGATGAATAGTGATGTACTTAATATTTATTAAAAATGTTAAGCAAATATTGACGTAACAATAACAGTAATAATAATATCGTCTTTATCACTTTTTAATAGTTATCTAGTATATGATACCTGTTTTTTTTTCATCTTTGTCTTTGACCAGGATTCTGTGCTTCAGAATGTGTTTCAAGAAAAATATTAGTTTTTTATGGTTGATTATGAACCAATCTATTTAGATTATTACATTTTCCAATTAGGAGAAGTAAAAATCAAAAATATTAAAAAAATTTTTTAATCAAGATCGAAAAGAAATCTATTTTATCATGAATAATTTTATGCAAAATAAGCATGAAAAAGATTCACAATTAAAGTTTAAATAATTTCACAATTGTAGAAATAATACAGATTTCTTCGAATGTACGGATTGCCTAGAAAAAGAAGGATAAAAGTTTTATGTTACCAAATTCTCAAACGATTTCAGTGTTTTCAGTTACATTACATTGTTTTCTGAGAATACTGTTAAATATTCAAACAGTATTAATTTTTGCACTTTTCGACAGATTTCTATATTTTCATTTACTACGCCGTTTTTGGAACAATATTCCTGTTGATCTGTTGATCTCACGTGATTTTGTTAGAAGGAATGAAGACTGCATTTGTCGATCCCAACCCAGCACAGGTTTTTCATTCCTAATTTGACTATTTGCGGATCTTTTATGTTTTTTGAGTTTTACGTTTTGAGTTCTAATATGAGAAATGTTGATCTCACGTAATTTTGTCAGAAGGAATAAAGATTGCGTTTGTCGAGCACAACCCAGCACAAGTCTTATTTTTTCCAAATTTAACTATTTTTTTATCTTATGTTTTTGAAGTTTCACGTTTTGAGTTTTTAATATGAGAACCGTTGATCTCACGTAATTTTATCAAGGGGAATTACGGCTGCATTTGTCGAGCACAGCCCAGCACAAGTTTTATTTTTTCGAAATTTCACTATTTTTGGATCTTTGATGTTTTTTGAGTTTTGAGTTTTACGTTTTGAGTTTTAATATGAGAACTGTTGATCTCACGTGATTTTGTCAGAGGGAATGAAGACTGCATTTGTAGAGCCCAACGCAGCACAAGTTTTATTTTTTTCGAAATTTGACTGTTTGTGGATCTTTTATGTTTTTTGAGCTTGACGTTTTGAGTTCTAATATGAGAAATGTTGATCTCACGTAATTTTGTCAGTGGGAAGAAAGACTGCATTTGTCGAGCACAACCCAGCACAAGTTTTATTTTTTTTAATTTTTAAAAATAATAAAATTTTTTCGTTTTTTTTTTCGGTAACAGTTAGGTTTTTTTCATTTTTTCTTTTCTGCACAAAATTATGTATACTTCGAGCCGCCTAGCACAACCTTTCTTTTTGCTCTAATAAGAAGTTGCGGATCTAGCAAAAAAACGTTTTTATGAAGGTAATTCGTCTAATTTATTTTTATTATTGTAGGAAAAAAGCCGGGGGAACCTAACACTGCTAAAATCGATAATTTTCTAAGTATCATATGCCCTTAATATCTGCTATCCCCGGAATTGAAGTATTTCGACCCAAAATAATATAATTTATATATTAAATTTTTATCACAATGGTGTCATATTACACGGAAAATTGTCAAGATCTGGTACTGCCAAAAATCTTTTTTATCCTGCCAATTATAGAACAGATAAGAATGTTCGTCAATAACCCTAAAAACCACCCTTATGGTATGCAGACCTATAATGTTGAAAATGACAAGTTTGATTGTCGATATTTGAAAATACAAAAGCGCCAAAAATCTTAATTTTTTATCCTACGAATTATAGACCAGATGGGAATGTTCGGCAGTCCCATGGAGGCAAATAAGCAGAATAGTGGAACAGTTTTGACAGTTAAGGTGACTGCTAGAGTTTGTTCAGGCATCTCATTAATCAAAACTGTACAGTAAATTGTACAAAGTTTCTAGTCAGGGTGGCCGTTTTAATCGAAGAAATAACATAGCTCAATAACTTACACCTATAAAATGGAAAGAGCGAACACTTTTCAATTGAACAACTTTAAATTAAAAGCATTTGAACAGAAAATGTAGAATTTTTCACTTTTATAAATCGTAGGTTTCAAAGATTCAGTTCCAAAAACATAAATCCATGTTATCATTTTCAAAGTTCTGAATCTACATGTTGTTTCAAATTTAAAATTATTGTAAAATTCTTTCATATCTGCAAAGTATCTTTTAAAAAGATCCGAATTTCTCCTAAAATGTTGAGAAACTCCTGTAAAATTAGAAAAATTACCTTAAAATCTTCCAGCTCCATTTTTGAAAATTTTGTAAATCTTTTTAAATATTCTCTTACAATAAATTAAAAAAAAATATATAGATTTTTCAATTTTCCTAGCAATCTTAAGAAAATGTTTTTATTTATTTGAAACCTTTCATAATTGTTAAAACCTTCCAAATTTTTTGTTTAAAATCTGCAGAAATCTGCATTTTTACATTCTCATCCAGAGAAGGTGTTAGATTTGTGTAAAATTTGACCCCCCCGGTTTTTGTCAAATGTCCACCGTAAAATCGACGAAAACAGCGATTTTTCTTGTATATTTTTACAAAAAACAAAGTATTTTCATGCCCGGTGGACTTAGCAGCATATCTTCATATTTTTTCGGTCACTGAATCTGAATCCGGGGTCCAAATATCCAATTTAGTTCGTATTTTTTCAGAAACAGCCAAAAAAATTGTAAAATCGACCAAAGCAGCGATTTTTCTTGTATATCTTTACAAAAAACAAAGTATTTTCATCCCCGATGGACTAAGCCAGCATATCTTTTTGTTTTTGGGGTCGCTAAATTCAAATCTGGGGTCCAAATATCCAATTTAGCTCGTATTTTTCCAAAAAACGCAAAAATAGACGTAAAATCAACGAACACTGCGATTTTTCTTGTATATTTTTACAAAAAATGAAGTATTTTCATGCCCTATGGACTTAGTCAACATATCTTCATATTTTTGGCGTCGCTAAATTCAAATCAGGGTTCCCAATATTCAAGTTACTTCGTATTTTTTCAAGAACGCCAAAAAAAACCCGTAAAATTGACGAAAACAGCGATTTTTCTTGTATATCTTTATGAAAAACGAAGTATTTTCATGCACAGTGGACTTAAGCAGCATATATATATATATGTTTTTTGGGTC
This sequence comes from Andricus grossulariae, assembly GCA_011634705.1. Classification (NCBI taxonomy): domain Eukaryota; kingdom Metazoa; phylum Arthropoda; class Insecta; order Hymenoptera; family Cynipidae; genus Andricus; species Andricus grossulariae. Next base: position 213,217,786 of record JAABKJ010075445.1, on the reverse strand, counting down.
TCTGAATCCGAATACGGGGTCCAAATATCCATGTCAGCTCGCATTTTTCCAAAAAACGTAAAAAGAGACGTAAAATTGACGAAACAGCGATTTTTCTTGTATATTTTTACAAAAAACAAAGTATTTTCATGCCCGATGGACTTAACCAGCATTTCTATATGTTTTTTGTGTCGCTGAATCCAAATCCAGGGTTAAAATATTTATTTTAGCTCGTATTTTTTCAAAAAACGCAAAAATAGTCGTAAAATCGACGAAAACAGCGATTTTTCTTGTATATTTTTGCACAAAAGAAAATATCTGTATGCCCGGCATACTAAACAAGCATATCTATATGTTTTTGGGATTGCTGAATCCGAACCTGGGGTCCAAATAGCCCAGTTGGCTCATATTTTTCCGAAAAACGCAAAAGTGGACGTAAAAATGACAAAAGCAGCGATTTTTGCTGTATTTCTTGGGTAAAAATGGAACTTTTTATTCCGCAGTGGCTGGTGTTAGGACGCACTATACTCCTACCGAAAAAAGGCGACTTGTCCAACCCAGAGAATTACAGTCCAATAACTTGTTTGAACACATTGTATAAGATCTTTACAGCTGTCCTAAACAACAGGATTGTTCAGCGAATTCAGTCTTATGACGTGATATGTACGAACAACGTGGCTCGAAAAAAAGTGAAGCAGGCTGTCGAGAGAATCTGCTAATTGACGAATGTGTCTGTAAAGACGCTGCAGCCCATCAACGCAACCTGTGAATGGCCTGCATTGACTACCGGAAAGCTTTCGATTCAACCTCTTATAGACTTATCGTCTGCCTGTTGGAAAGCTTGAAGGTATATCCACACATTGTGAGAGGCATAGAGAGATTGATGCCTCTTTGGAAAACTAGATTTAATGTCTCATCTGGAAATTATGGTGTGACAATGAACAACGTCACCTTCCAGAGAGGCGACTTTCAGGGCGATACCATGAGCGACATGTGTGGCGACACTAACCAGCGCGAGCATAAGGTCACTCATGTATTTTATATGGATGACATGAAAATCTATGCCTCTGTAAAGGCATACTTCAAACTGCCATAAATATCGTTAAGAAGTACACAGAAGAAATTGATATATACTTTTGATTGGATAAGTGTGCCAAAATTCATCTGGAGACAGGAAAGATTGTTGGCGTTCCCAAGGACCATGAGCTTATGGGTATAAGTGATATTAGAACATGGTATCTGCGACTAACATGCTTGCCATCCCGGTTCTACTCTACTCGTTTAAAGTGGTTCAATGGACGAAGAACAAACTTAAGGCCCTTGGTGTCACCACACGTAAGATCATGCATATGCATAAAAGATTGCATATCCATTCGTCAGTTCCGCGATTAGACATTTCACGCCGTCAAGGCGGACGCGGAGTTCTGAATCTCCAGTGTCTTCATAACCAAATTGTTTTGAGTACAGCTTACATCGTTGTAAATGGAAAAGATCCTCTCCTAAAAATTGTCAGGAACTACGAGATGGTTGGCAAAGGAGCGTTCCTTTACAAAGCCGTGGAGCAGGCAGCTGAGACCCTTGGCCTGAATTTTAACAAATATTATAATTAAAAATAAGAACAATGAAAGTGAAATAAAATTGAATTATTTGAATGGGTTTTGAAGAAAAAGAACTGTTTCAAATATTTTTTTATTTTATTTTTCTTGGGAATTACGAACATTTTTGTAATAACTCTCAAATTTACACGAACTCAGATTCAAAAGTCAGTTCCTTGCACTGCATTTTTTTTTCTTAAGTCTCCCCCTGCACTAATGTTCATATGAGAGGGCGAGGCTTCAAAAGATAAAAAATTCATTAAGTTTTTGGTTTATGCAAGGTTACTGAATTAGTCGTACAATTCCTTTTTCTATTAATTATTATAATATTCTTTTGAAATTGTCCGTGAGAAATCAAATTTCTTAATAACATGCAAGCTTTCTTTATTTCTCTTTATATGTAAAAGAAAAAATAATTCTAGAACAAATCGTGTAAATGTCAGTTGTCACAAAAATTTTCGTAATTCCTACGAAAAATAATATTAAAAAATGTTTGAAACAATTATTTTTCTTCAAAACTCATTCAAATAATTCAATATTATTTCACTTTCACTGTTCTTATTTTTAATTATATTTGCCTTAATGAATTTCTTCACATATAAATAATAACAAATAATAAATTACACAGCTCCACAAGAAAAATCGAGAAAATTACCCCTAGAGTCTGACTATGCCTATCATATGTTTTCGGGGTCGCTGAATCCAAATTCGGGGTCCGTTTGTCTCCATCATGTCAGATATTGTCCATAACCTCAAGAAACATTCAAATCGCTGATTGAAGGTGAAACATCATTCATACCTGTGAAAAGTGGTCATACCTTATGTTTTCGAGGTCGCTGAGTACGAATCCGGAGTCGTTGTGTTTCTATGACGTCACACTTCGTCCCTAGCCTCAAAGAAAAATGGTGAATTGGTATTTTTACGTAAAACATGTATTTTTTAAATGTACCACAACAACTCCTAATTCGTACTCAGCGACCTCGAAAACATACGATATGCCCAGTTTGCATTGCAAAAATATATATTTTACATAAAATTACCAATTCACCGTTTTTCTTTGAGGTTAGGGACGAAGCGTGACGTCATAGAACCACAACGACTGTAAATTTTCTGAGGAAAAGTTTTCTGAAGAAAAAATTTTTTCCCAAAAATCTCAAAAGCGCTATAGGCCTCAATAAGAACAATAACATTAAAAATTTCGATAGTAAATTTTCTGAGGAAAAGTTTTCTGATGAAAAAATTGTTTCCCGAAAAATGTCAAAAGCTTCAATAACAACAGTAACATTAAAAATTCCGATAGTAATTTTCTGAGAAAAAATTTTCTGAAGATACAATTTTTTCCCAAAAATCCCAAAAGCGCTATAAGCCTCAATAACAACAATAACATTAAAATTTTGAATAGTAAATTTTATGAGGAAAAGTATTGTGAAGAAAAAATTTTTTCCCGAAAAATGTCGAAAGCGCTATAGGCTTTCATAAAAACAGTAACATTAAAAATTTCGACAGTAAATTTTCTAAGGAAAAATTTTCTGAAGAACAAATTTTTTCCCAAAAATCTTAAAAGCGCTATAGTCCTCAATAAAAACAATAACATTAAAAATTTCGATAGTATTTTTCTGAGAAAAAATTTTCTGAAGAAAAAATTATTTCCCAAACATCTCAAAAGCGCTATAGGCCTCAATAACAACAATAACATTAAAAATGTCGATAGTAAATTTTCTGAGGAAAAGTATTCTGAAGAACAAATTTTTTCTCGAAATATGTCAAAAGCGCTATAGGCTGTCATAAAAACAGTAAGATCAAAAATTTCGATAGTAAATTTTCTAAGGAAAAATTTTCTAAGGAAAAAATTTTTTCCCAAAAATCTTAAAAGCCCTATAGGCCTCAATAACAACAATAACATTAAAAATTTCGATATTAAATTCTCTAAGGAAAAATTTTGAGAGGAAAAAATTTTTCCCCAAAAATCTCAAAAGCGCTATAGGCCACAGTAAAGAAATAACATAAAAAATTTCGATAGTAAATTTTCTGAGGAAAAGTTTTCTGAAGAACAAATTTTTTCCCAAAAATGTTAAAAGCGCTATAGGCCTCAATAACAACAATAACATTAAAAATTTCGATAGTCAATTTTCTGAGGAAAAGTTTTCTGAAGAAAAATTTTTTTCCCGAAAAATGTCAAAAGCGCTATAGGCTTCAATAACACGTCATCATGCATTCCTACCTTACAGACATTGATACAAGAGGGGTACTGGACCTACTTTACCGACATCGAGAACATTCGACAGCTGACGACACAGAGTAATATGGCACAATTGCGCAATATTACTTTGTCGGTAAGGTAGGAATATTGGGTTAGAACCCGCTTGACTCATCTACTCATGCCGGAGTGCACACCGCACATCCCCCCGCAAACGCCTCTCGCGCAACCCCACGGCGCGGCGTCAATTCTCGGAAGGGCAAAATCCAGGGGAGCTAAATCCAGGTTTCACTGTATCTGAATTGAATAGGGATTGAACCCACGAGTTAATTTATTGAAAGAAAGGTTACTAAAAAGTGATTTGAGGATAAAAGTGACTAATAGTGACTGTGTGGCACCCCTGATTATTTTTTACAGTTACTTCTTACAAAAATTCCCTGACTTTTGCTATTTTTTCTCAAAATCCCTGACTCTTGGAAGCTTTGATCTTATTATAAATTTTGTTAAAGTTTCCATGATACCAAATACCAATACCAAATAGGTACCAAATCTTAAGGTCTGTGTATATTTCGTATTTAAAAATAGGAGGGGGGGGGGGCAGCTTCAGTACTATTTGGACGTTCCCTATGTATAATAAAAATTACATATCAGTGTGTGTGTGTTTGTATGTATATGTGTGTGTGTATATATATATATAATACTCTCCTGAGTCCGACATAGGTTTGTGGTTCATACACCCATGAACCTGTTATTTAATTATCACTCATTGAGGAATAAGCGTCACACGCGACACGTTCTCTTTCACGCACAGACACATTCTCAGGAATTCAAAGTACTTTTGCGAGTAACCATGAAGGCAAACATAATTTTTAGCAGTCGAATATTGACACTGATTGACTGGGCTCGAGGTCAGCGATCGTGCTGTTATGCTCATTGCTGTGAATGTGTGAAGATGAGAAATATTCTTCTGCAGCCTCCAGTCTGCGGTGTGAGAATTAAAAATGATAAGCATACACTGAGAAAAAAAAATCAAGTTACGGTAACGTATCTTACAGAAAGATTTCGGATCTTAATATTGAGTGTGAAGCTGTTTAAGCTGGTATTTTACTGCTGTCCGAAAATCTTAGTTCCAGAAAATTTGGCACTTCTCGTTTTGGACAATTGACTCTATCTCCCTTGGAGCTTTCGGCGGGGCGGGGTCGCAGCCAACATCGTAAGAGCGACAAAGATGTTAATGAAGCACCCTTGGAGCCGCATTGTGTCTGTAGATATACGTCGGTCCTGCGTGGGTGGGACACCCTGATAGTATGTATTCTAGATACTCAACGTGCTTATGACACGCTCTGCACCTGTCGCTTGGAACTTCTTGACCTAAAATGCGGTCACGGTATTCTAAGGTTGAAATGACACCGTCCTGGCATGCGAAAATAAAACCCTCTGTACTTGAATTAAGCCCTGATGATCTGAGAAAATCAAAAGTTTGCTCCTTCGATAAGGACGTTATATATATATATATATATATATATATATTGGATTGGGATTGGATAAATGTGCCAAAATTCATCTGAAGAAAGCAAAGATTGTTGGCGTTCCCAAGGATTCTGAGATTGTGGATATAAGTGTTATTAGACATCTTAACACTGGAGAAACCTATACATACCTGTGCGTGCCTGAAAACCGCATTCAGGACGTAACATGAGTGAAGGTGTCTCTCCGAAGCAGATACAAGCATCGTTTTCGACAGATTTGGTCATCCAATCTGTCGGCGTTGAAGAAGGTATCTGCGACTAAAATGCTTGCCGTCCCGGTTCTACTCTACTCGTCTGAGGTGGTTCAATGAACGAAGAATGAACTTAAGGTCCTTGATGTCACCACACGTAAGACCATGCATATGCATAAAAGCTTGCATATCAATTCGTCAGTTTCGCTATTATACATTTCACGCCGTCTAGGCGGTCGCGGACTTCTGAATCTCCAGTTTCTTCATAACAGAATTGTTTTGAGTACAGCTTACATCGTTGCAGATGGAAAAGATCCTTTCCTAAAAATGGTCAGGAATCACTAGATGGTTGGCAAAGGAGCGTTCCTTTACAAAGCCGCGGAGCAGGCAGCTGATACCCTTGGCCTGAGTTTTAACGTCAGAAGTGAGGAAAGTGCATTACTCCATCTAGATGCTTCACTTCTGAAAGCCGAGGTAAAGAAAGCAGATTGAACTTTAATTTTTAACGTTCAAAATTGAAAACAGTTCCACTGTAAATGTTTTTATTTGCAGTTTACTTTGCATGATTTCAAATACAAAGAATTTTCATCTTCAGGAGTTCCAAGTTTCAACTGCAATGGCCGTCAACAATTTTTTAAGACCAAAAAAAAGGAAAAACAATAAATGACCGGGACTTTTTGTTTACTCTAGCTGTAACGGGCACGTTGAAATTTTAAATATTCGAAAGGAAGTAAGAAAGGCCTTATATGTAAATTCGTTAATATAATTAGTTAATCAAATAAACAAATATTGAGATATAGTGAAATTTTCTCAGAAAATCTCATTGGTAATAAAGTTTCAGCAAGGTCAGATGAAAAAACGATTTCTCTTCGTTTAAAAACGCCCAATATGTTAATCTGTTAATGTAATTAGCTAATAAAATAAAAAAATTGATGTATAGCGAAATTTTCTCCGAAAATCTCATTGGTAATAAAATCTCAGCAAGTTGAGATGAAAAAACGATTTCTTTTCGTTTAAAATCGCCCAAAATGATTCTTTATTTTTCTTATTCATTCATTATTCTTATTCTCTATTATCTATTCGTTATTCTTTATTTCATTTCTTTATGTATAATTTGTCACTAAAAGAAAGACATATGAATGCATAGCAACATTTTTTCTTTCAGTATCATTGGCAATATGATTTCGGCAAGTTTAAAAAAAATATATAGTCTAAGTGGGCGCCGAGCTCCTACAAGTCGGTTTTCGTAGCCTATTAAGACGTTAATTAAAGTCTGAACAGAATCTTAAAACAAAATTTTTTTAAACTTTGTGAAAAAAATTTGTTGAACAAAAATTTTGATTGAAAAAAAAATTTGATAAAAAAAAAGGGTTCGAAAAAAAATTTGTAAAAACGAATTTGTTGAAAAAATGTTTTCCAAAAAAGTTTTTCGAAAAAAGTTTTTTGACAAAAAATTTGTTGAAAAACAATTTTTGAAAAAAAATTGTTGAAAAAAAATTGTTTGAAAAGAAATTTTCTCACAATAAAAATTGTCTGCAAAAATATTTTATGAAAAAAAAATATTTTATGAAAAAAAATAATTTTTGAATTAGGCCAATTTTTAGCCCGATCGGACAACTTTCATTTTGGAGGTGGGTACACTTGAGAAATTATGCCCCATATATAACATTTTTCAATATTATACTACAAATAAAATTTCTATCGCTACGGGGTATCGAACATACATCTATACCTAAATCTATCGCCAGGCAGTCGGCAGTCTTAACCATTGCGCCAAACCTTCGAGTTGAAACTCGATGAAAAAGCCATCCTCATAAGCTACAGCTCAAAAGAGTTAAAACAATAAATTCTAAAATCTCTTTTTCTAACTAAATATTTATTATTATACTCCGTTATGTAAATGTAACATATACGTACTATTAACAGAGTACACATTTAAGAACACCTGATCTATATTTTTAAACGTATAAAAAATTTTTTAGAAATATTTATACCCTCGGCATAGTACTGCGCCGATCGTGGAGTCAACAGTTAGCCAGTACTGGGCGAATGGCCGACTATCTGTACTGGTAACCAGTACTGGGCCAGTACTACGCCGGTACTAAACTCCGGCGGAGTGCGAAAATTTCAACCCGTAGTAACATTAAACCTGGGCCCAGTGAAGTGCATTTGCTGGGCCAGAATTCGGCTTTTCCTATTAAAACATGTATTGCCAGAGTAAAGGCGAAGTTGGGAATAGCAGTGCGCCTGGTCCGGCCCAACCTCTGGCTATTCCTCTTGAAACACGGTTTTCTTTAGTGAAAGTAACACTGGGCCCAGTGATACGCCTTTGCAGGGCCAGAATCCGGCTTTTCCTATTAAAAAATGTATTGCCAGAGTAAAGACCAAGTTGGAAACAGTAGTGCGCCTAGTCCGGGCCAACATCTGGCTCTTCCTCTTGAAACACGGTTTAAGTAGTAAAAGTTACACTGGTCCCAGTGATGCGCCTTTGTTGCGCCAGACTCTGGCTTTTCCTAATAAAACATGTATTGCCAGAGTAAAGGCGAAGTTGGTGATAGCAGTGCGCTAGGTCCGGGCCAAACTCTGGCTCTCCCTCTTAAAACATGGTTTTTCGTAGTAAAAGTTACACTGGTCCCAGTGATGCGCCTTTGTTGGGCCAGACTCTGGCTTTTCCTATTAAAACATGTATGCGGGAACAACGTATATCTACAGACATAATGCGGCCCTAAGAGTGCTTTATTACCATCTTTGTCGCTCTTGCGGTGTGGGTCGTCTCTAGGAGCTGGGTGTAATCCTGTATGCCGTTCTAGGTCCGCCGGATTTTTTTACTGAATATTGTGCAAAATTTTGTGCTGATTACGAAAAAATACAGTGCCCCCCCCCCCCTCGAAGAATGGGGAGGTTTCGAGATATTCGCGTTTTATTGATTTTTTAAATAATGCAAAAGTCCTGTTGTAATTTGAGGTTTTTCGAAAGTTCAAACATATGGTCGGCTAGAAAACCGATTTACGAAGATAAATTTCCTCTATTATTTCTTGATTCAATCAATTGTTAACATAAAACATTAACAATGACGTGAAAAAATGAGGAAAAATAAAATTGTGCTTATTTTGTTTAAAATCTTGATTGCGCAGCAAAAAGCTTCTCACAAAAACTAGACTACTTCAGAGAAGAATTTTTTTCTAAGAGAACATTTTTTGATAAAAGTGATCAATTTCGAGAAAACATCGATTAAAGAAATAAAACAATCTAGAGCCAAAATAGAATGCTGGTTTTCTCTGTAGGAAACAATTTCATCAAGAAATTTCAAGAGATAAAAGATACTCCTTTTTGGGTCTCATTCAACTTTCATACAGAAAATTTTATTCTAATGTTTATATGTAACAAGTTAATACGCATTTTAGAATGTACATACTATGACGTGCTGTACCTTTAGCAATTTTTAATCAAATCTTCTGCAAATCTGTACATGGATAATGTAAAGCCTCATTAAAAAATTAGCGTCAGATGCTATAAAATGCAATAATAACTCTTTGTACTATGAACAATAATGATCAAAGTCTCATTTTCGGCTTCTAATAATCGTAGAGACTTGTAATAAAGCTGAATAATTTTCCTGAAAGTTGAAAAATAAAATGGCGTTTTAAAAATATTTCTATTACTTACACTTTATTTATTATTTCATTTTTTTGGTGAAAATGTAATGGATCCTTATTGCTGTTACAAAGGACGATTTTACGGTGGCGGCATGTGGCCCCCCATAAACGATCCCAAATTTTTTCTAAGCCAATTCCACTTCAAATTCGATAAAATCTGCACCACACTATCACCGCCACCAAACACTTTCATGCCGGAAACGGAAGTCCTGGAAATTAGTTATTGATCACTTTTTTATAGAACACGCAATTTTGGTTTTGTTCTTAAAAAAACAACATTAAAAACGAACAATGAAATATTTGGATGAACGACACAATCCACGAAAAAAAATAATTTGACAAAAGTTATTCACCCAAAAAAAAAAATTTGTTATTCATTATTTTTTGATAAACCGCGTAGTTTCGGGTTTAATCGTGAAAAATAAAACAAACAACACATGCTATGTAAAAAATAAATAAAAAAAAGTTGCTCATCCAAAAAAGACCTACAAATTTGTGATGAATACTTATTTTATCGGACGCGTAGTTTTTCTTTTATTCGTAAAAAATAAAAAAATAAGAAAAATTGAAAAACGACACAAGGTGCCAAAAAGAATTAATAGATAAAAGTTGTTAACGCAAAAAAGATCTACAGTCGAATCTGGATTTAGCGCCTGTTTTGGGGTTGACCTTGACGTTAAATCCAGAGTCTCGGAACTATTTTGTCTCTCTCCTGTTTTATCTCGTTCCTGTTTCTCTCTCTGTTTTGTCACGCCTGAGTGCACACCGCACATCCCCCCGCAAACGCCTCTCACGTATCCCGACGGCGCGGCGTCAATTCTCGGAAGAGCACAATCCAGGGGATCTACATCCCGGTTTCACTGTAGTTATAAACTCTTGTTATGAAAATATACTAAAAATAATAAAATTAACTTTTTGGAATGACACAAGCTTCAATAGCATTTTATTTAACAAAATTTTTATATTTTATATATATTTAAATTGATTGAAATGATACATTTTTCAGGGTAGCTGAGAATGAAATTTAGTGCAAAATAAGAAACAAATATTAAAGTAATCATGATAAATAAAATTTATACTTTTATTTTGCAATATCTGAATAAGCAATCACAGGCTGAGGTACAGAAATAAATGTAATATACGTTTTGTATAATAGGGTTGAACATAATGTAGAAAAGTTCACATTTTAGACAAAATCGAGTGCGAAGCACGAGATACGTGATGAGAATGTGTTCATCACTACTTTACCACCGAGCAATTCACGCCTACCCCGAAAGGGAAACGGCTTAATGATATAATAATAAAATAATAAAAATTGGAGCAAATGAACAAACTGGAGCGAATTTCGCATCTTCTTCTGGAAATGATGTAAAAACATGTTACCAGCATGACTAAGTTAAGAAAAATGTCATGAAAAAGTTCGTGAGCCATATTTTCTTACGAAAATAGTTCGAACAATGTGTGTAGAAACATTCGTGTAGATTAATATAATACATCTTGTAGCAATGATTTTCGTACCTTCTCTCTTGACTCCTTTACCGCATGCCTTCTCGGTTTCGTCCTCAGATTCATCGGCCACCTCTTTAAAGAGCATATTGTCCTGCAAAAGAAAAGTAATCAAAGTTACTTCGAAATGTATGTGAATGACTTCATATGTTGCTAAGCTCTGATTGCAAGCTGAATTTTGAAATTGTGATCAACAAAAATAAGTACAGTCATAAGATTATTCTCTTGAGTAAAAGCTCTATAGAAGAGGGCAATTACAGTTTTATTGAATTTTTGTAGTACAGAAATCTTGAAATAATAAAGATTTCAATTTAACTTTGATTATTGGATATTATTAAATTATAAATTATAATGAATGAAGAATCCTTTGTGTTTGAAAATGTTGAATTTGAAACGAAATTTTTTTAGATTTTGTATTGGAATGATTGATATTAGGAAATACTTGCAATCGATTCTGACCAACGCGAAAAGCTTATGAAATTTCTCGAATTCCTTTACATACTTTGAAACTGTTGATATCAGCTGAAATCCCTTGATATAAAATTCAATTTATTTTAAAAATATTTAAAACGAGTAAAATAATTTAAGAAATGATTCATTCGAGTTAGTAAGATACGTTTGAAAAAATTCCAACTTTCGTAAATTTAATAGTTTCATGGATGCCAATATTTTGTACGTGTATGGAGATCTGAACGCTTTCCAGAAATACTGTTAGTCATATATCTTCAAATTTTTTTAAATAATATTTTTCTTGATATTTTTTTAATCATCAATTAAGAATTGTTCGTCTTTGAAAAATGTACATATAGAATTGATAATTCAGAAATTATTCGTACACATATAAATTTTGATTATTATATAGCAATAAAAATACGCTTTACGCACAGGCCAATCAGCGGCCTACCCGTAGAAGAAAATTTCTGTCAAGAATAAGATTATGGCTAGTATATATACAAGCCAAAAATATTAAAGATCCATCCAGTTACAGTCAGAGAAATTCTTCAAAAATCGTTTCTCAGTGTCTACATCAAAATGAAGATTTCTGTACTTACGCTGTTCTTCACGTTGGTGGTGTTTCTTGATTCTGTTCGTAAGTAGAACATAACATAGTACAGAATCAATCATATATTAAATTATTAAAGCATCTTCAATCCAGATACCAACAATATTCCAAAATTGTTTTCTCTCTTTGATACAACTAAAACATAAGTTCTTGTTATTGTAAAGGTATTTCATCTTACTGCTTTATTATTTATTTACCGAATTAAGGGTCATATTAATTGTTGCAATATAATTTATTATAATACCAATCTTAATTCAGACATCTTAAGCTTACTGTTACCTCTGTTGATTATTATCCTGTCGCCAATAACACTTCTGCATGCACTATGAGGCCCCGAGATACCTTTTGTTTAAAAGGTTAAAAAAGACCCCTGATTACGAATATCTAGATTATGTATACGAAATTGTGCTCAGTTTCTGCCTCAGAATTTACTGCTCAGTAAAATTTGAAACTTTTACATTTACTGTATGGATGTTAGATCTTCTTTGAATTCTTCAATCCTTTCGTTTCGTGCACGGAACATAACCCGAAAAGTTAAAACTAGCACTTTTATGTCAAATAAAATATGTAAAATAATTTTATATTGTACAAACAAGTATTTTTTGTTTAGACTTTATTTTTCCAGTGAATCTTGAAATGTTACTACTTTTCGAGATGAATGATACAGTTGATGCGTCTCAAAGTAATATTTTTGTTTGTATAATATTTTTTCCACCAAATCTTAAAAAGTTAGCGATTGCTAAAAGTAATGAAATAATTAACAAATGCTACAAAGTAATATTTTTTAAGGATATTTGGAAATTATGTAAAGAATTTTAATTTGTTCATACGAATGATGGAAGAAATTCTAGATTTTTCGAATCTCGTAAAAAATTAATACCTTTTTTATTAAAAATTTATCTCATAGACTGAAAAGTTTACTCCATGGTTGGAAATTCTTGTTTTATTTGTAGTAAATTAATTATTTTAACTGAAAATTTAACTATTGCATTTTTTGTTGGAAATTGATCTTTTTTCGTTGAAAGTTTAACTATTTTGTAGAAAATTAGTTTTTTATGGTCGAATTAAACTATTTTTTATTTAAAGTCATCTTTTTTGTTTGAAAATACAACTATTATGTGGAAAATTCGTTTGTTTTTTTTGGTTGAAAATAATTTTTTTTAACTGAAAATGTAACTATTTCGTTTTAGGTTGAAAATTCGTATTTTTGGTTTGAAAATTCATCTCTTATGGTAGACATTTAATCTTTTTTTTGGTAAAAAATGTAACTGTTTGTTAGAAAATAATTCTATTTTGTTTGAGGATTTAGTTAATTTGTTGAAAATTTATCTTTTTTTATTGAAAATGCATTTACTTAGTTGAAAATTCAACTGTTTTTAATTAAAAGTTAATACCTTTTTTATTAAAAATTTATCTCAGACTGAAAAGTTTACTCCATGATTGGAAAATCCTGTTTTATTTGTAGTAAATTAATTATTTTAACTGAAAATTTAACTATTGCATTTTCTGTTGGAAATGGATCTTTTTTCGTTGAAAATTTAACTATTTTGTAGAAAATTCATTTTTTTATGGTCAAATTAAACTATTTTCTATTTAAAGTCATCTTTTTTGTTTGAAAGTTCAACTATTTTGTGGAAAATTCGAATTTTTTTGGTTGAAAAATAATTTTTCAAACTGAAAATATAACTATTTCGTTTTAGGTTGAAAATTCGTATTTTTGGTTTGAAAATTCATCTCTTATGGTAGACATTTAATGTTTTTTTGGTAAAAAATAAAACTGTTTGTTAGAAAATAATTCTATTTTGTTTGAGGATTTAGTTAATTTGTTGAAAATTCATCTTTTTGTATTGAAAATGCATTTACTTAGTTGAAAATTCAACTGTTTTGTAATTAAAAATTAATACCTTTTTTATTAAAAATTTATCTCATAGACTGAAAAGTTTACTCCATGGTTGGAAATTCTTGTTTTATATGGCACCTTCCTCAGTGTACCTTTGTTTATAGGCAACGAGGGTATACAACTTATTTTTGATAAGCATCTGGGTGTTAATTGGACCAGGAACTATTCCTTCGTATATAATTTGTTGGCCCCGAAAGGGGCCGGTGTTTTCAGTTAGTAAAAAAGTTGACAGTACCTTTATGTTCACCTCTTCTGGAGAATCGGTGAGGTGTTTTCACCCGTTTTTAAGAATATATATCCTTGGGTTTGTAGGAGCCAGGCCTCCAGCTCGCCCATTCCCTTCGATATATGTTGTTGACTAAGAGGAGGCTGGAGATACGTTCTCTTTCCTCCTGATTTTATAAACAGTTCCCAAGGGTTTAGGCGAGGCATTTCTCTAGTCTCGGAGAGATAGAGAGAGAGCTTCTCCGGAGGATATATTAGGCGGCGTTTCGGCTTCGGGAATTGTGGGTGCACCGACCTTCTAGCCCTTAACGAGAATTGTTTAACCCCATTCGGTGGGGTAGACGGAGGTCTACTTGTGACCGGTGTCAGCACGTGAATGATAGGGCACGGCGTTTTTTATGATGATGGCGTCCTTGGTGACGAGTCACTCTCTCTCGGGACGGTGGAATAGCCACGCTCACGGCAAGCTAGATGATCCTTCACCCGTTGTCTCTGGATGGCCCGGGCCCTTTTTTGACGAGGGCTTAGTCCCATACGTGTGGTGTTTTTTGACGCGTCGACGAAGTAACTATTGATCAAGTATCAAAGTACTTGAGCGTTCTGCGTTCGAAGAAGGTGCGAAATCTCCGAGAAGAACTAGTGAAGAAATCAACCAGGATGGCACCCGAAGGGCATCGAAAGTTGAGATCGACAAAAGTACTTCGATCAAGTACTTCGGTACTTGATCGAAGTACTTTTATCGATCTCAACTTTCGATGCCCTTCGGATGCCATCCTGGTTGATTTCTTCACTAGTTCTTCTCGGTAATACGTTCAAAAAAGGTGCGAAACCTCCGAGATGAACTAGTGAAGAAATCAACCAGGATGGCACCCGAAGGGCATCGCAAGTTGAGATCAACAAAAGAACTTCGATCAAGTACCGAAGTACTTGATCGTAATGCGTTCAGTGGTAAATTTGAATTTTTAGAAAATCGTAGATTAATCAGCGATGACATAAAAACACTTTATAAAAGCTATTTTGGTGTGGAAGTTCAAAACCAAAGTGAAAATTGGGTTCCTGACAAAGTTTGTAGTGCTTGTTTGAGTGCATTCAATCGATTGAAAGGCAGAGAAGGAAATAAGAAAACTCTTCAGATTCAAGAACCTACGATATGAAGAAAACCTCTTCGGAAAGAGGAATGGTACTTTTGTATGAAAAACCTGACAGGAATTAATAGAAAAAAAGAAGTGCTTTCGAATATCCTGATGTACCTACCGTCACTAAATCTGTTAAAAATGACGATGATACGAAAAGGTTGAAAATTCTGTCACTTGACAGACAGACGACTGAAGCTGAAGAAAACGAAGGAACTGGTGAAGATGCCGATGATGATAGTGATGAAAGTGACATTTCAGATGATGGTAATGACGAGGATGCCGATGAAAGCAGTGATGTTAATGCAGAAGAGTACATACCATTCAATGAAAAGAATAAAGTTCACGAGCTATTTACGTTTCAAGAAGTGAATGATTTATCGCGAGATCTTGGTCTTTCTAAAGATGCTTCAGAGCATCTTGCTTCTGCTTTGAAAAAAATAACTTTTTAGCTAAAGGGGTTAAATTAAGTTTCTACAGAAATAGGGAAGAAGAGTTTAGACAGTTTTTTACTTCTAGAGAAAATGATGATGGAACGTTAGTCTATTGTAAAAACATTGACGGGTTAATGGAAAAAATGAAATCTGGAATGTATAAACCGAAAAATTGGCGGTGTACAAAAACACCTTGTTACCTGTGCTTGTGGGACAGTCGAGATCACGTTCGTCATGACACACAAAAAATGGCCAAGCAGAACATCGTTTGAGCAGGGACAAAATAATATAATTGAAGATCCTCTAGTTTATCTGAAAAAAGTTTTGATTCCACCCCTTCATATAAAGCTGGGTCTTATGAAACAGTTTGTCAAAGCGGTTGACAAATATGGCAATTGCTTCGCGTATTTGGAAGATCAATTTCCACAACTTTCCGAAGCAAAATTAAAAGAGGGGATCTTCGATGGACCGCAGATAAGGGCTTCAATAACAACAGTAACATTAAAAATTTCGATAGTAATTTTCTGAGAAAAAATTTTCTGAAGAAAAAATTTTTCCCCAAAAAACTCAAAAGCGCTACAGGCCTCAATAACAACAATAAAATTAAAAATTTCGATAGTACATTTCCTGAGGAAAAATTTTCTGAAGAAAAAATTTGTTCCCAAAAATCTCAAAAGCTCCATAGGCTTTCCTAACAACAGTAACATTAAAAATTTCGATAGGAATTTTTCTGAGAAAAAATTTTCTGAAGAAAAAAATTGTTCCCAAAAATCTCAAGAGCGCTATAGGCCTCAATAATAACAATAACATTAAAAATATACATACTAAATTTTGTGAGGAAAAGTTTTCTGAAGAAAAAATTTTTTCTCGAAAAATGGCAAAAGCGCTATAGGCTTCAATAACATCAGTAACATTAAAAATTTCGATAGCAATTTTCTGAGAAACAATTTTCTGAAGAAAAAATTTGTTCTCAAAAATCTCAAAAGCGCTATAGGCCTCAATAACAACAATAAAATAAAAAAATTCGATAGTAAATTTTCTGTGGAAAAGTTTTCTGCAAAAAAAATTTTTTCCCAACAATCTCAAAAGCGCTATAGGCCTCAATAACAACAATAACATTAGAAATTTCCATAGTAAATTTTCTGAGGAAAAGTTTTCTGAAGAAATAATTTTTTCCTGAAAAATGTCAAAAGCGCTATAGGCTTCAACAACAACAGTAACATTAAAAATTTCGATAGTAATTTTGTGAGAAAAAATTTTCTGAAGAAAAAATTTTTTCCCAAAAATCTTAAAAGCGCTATTCGCCTCAATAACAATAATAACATTAAAAATTTCGGTAGTAAATTTTCTGAGGAAAAGTTTTCTGAAGCAAAAATTTTTTCCCGAAAAATGGCAAAAGCGCTATAGGCTTCAATAACAACAGTAACATTAAAAATTTCGATAGCAATTTTCTGAGAAACAATTTTCTGAAGAAAAAATTTTTTCCCAAAAATCTCAAAAGCACTATAGGCCTCAATAACAACAATAACATTAAAAATTTCGATAGTAAATTTTCTGAGGAAAAGTTTTCTGAAGAAAAAGGTACCCCTTCCTTCTGAGGCTCCTATTGTTGTGAAGTGAACACTTTTTTGTAACACTTTTTATACGGTGGCTATTCTCATTAAATTCCGAAATATGCGTTCAGGTTCATTTCGCGAAATATTGATCTTATTTCATTTTTTCAAATTGTACTGCAATCGCTTTACGAAACTGCACATCTTAAGCCATAAAACAACCTCCTATCATTATTTCTTTCCAAGATGGCATACTTGTTGAAAACGGTCTGTAATTAGTAAACAAATTCATATTTCGAGATTTGGAAAACTGCGTTGCATTCTGGACGCCTTAAGGATCGTCAGTGAATCTTTCAGATTTTTCAAGACGTCCAGCTCGGTTTGGCAAGCCTCGATAGTCGAGGCTTAAAAAAAGTGCCTCAAATACGTTGTTTTTTGGCACGTTTTACGTCAGCGCTATCGTACAAAATTTTTTAGAACAAAAATATACATTTCTTTCAATTCGGGAGACCTCAAGCTTTCACGTTTACCTGGACAAAATTTTCTGCGATTTTTTTTAACGAGTTGCAAGCGTTCAAAGTGAGGGTCGGGGACTTTTGACGCCGACTTTAGGTGGGAGAACTAGGTGTACAAATGACTTGTAAAAGTTTTGTCTTAAATTACAACAAGAAGGTTATTGCAAAGCGTAAAAGAAAAATTTGTAATTAAACATATATTCATATCAGAACCCCCCCCCCCAGAAAAATATATTTACGAAAAAGAAAGAGATTGTTCAGAATATTTTTCTTCCTAAAGTTTATTTATTATTTGTTCCTATCTAAAAAGGCAAAACAAAATAGAAAATTTCAGAAAAATCCACAAGTTTGTAGTACTTATCTAAGAGAAGATAGTTATTAACAATAATAAATTGTTTGAACAACTATTTTGATTAACTTGAATTAATTATTACTTCACTCTAATTGAAAAATGCACAAATGTTGAAAAATTCGGAAAAGAACGCAACTATCTAGTATTAATCAAGAAGAAGATAGCTATAGACAATAATAACGTATTTAAACAACTATTTTTGCTATATTGAGTTATATATTAACTCACTCCAAGTGAAAAGTGAACAAAAAGTTGAAAATTGATACAATGATCTAGTGATAACATGAACATCTACTTTCTGAAACTCTTAAATCAACATTTAGTGATATAGAAAAATTCAATTAAATAATACTAAAAATGCTGCGTGAAGTATTGATTACGTATATTAAAATCAGCTATTATATATAACAGCTGAAAATCTGTCTTTTTTTTCTTATAACCACCATTTTCTAAATTGTAGTTTAATAAATCCATTTAAAGAAACCAGGATTTCTGGTTAACAGAATAATGGAAATACAGTTTATTCAACTCTTCCAACTTAGTAGACGAAACTTTGTTTCACTAAAATGACAACCTGGGTTACCAAAGATTATCATAGAGTGCGCCATCATCGGATACGTTGCTTTTTCTTGTAGTTGTAATCACGTTTTTCCCTGTTGAATGTTGAATTATTCTAAATCAAGTTAAATAAACTATGAAAATGTATGTGGAACAACGAGAAAGAATGGAGATTGAGGAGGAGGAGGATGCACTAAATATTACAGTTAAGTCAAGTAGGTACTGAAAATATTAGATTCAATGATTATATGCTCTAAATCGTCTGTAGAGGTTTTAAAAGCTGTGTTGAGATTCCTACAATTTCTTTTCAACATTTTTTTTTGTATGTGTGGAATTTGGATGTAAAAATGAAAGAGCACTTCGCCTTCCAAATAACAAAAAAAAAACTAAGGAAACTGTAGGTATAATACCTTGTTCCTGTATACGAGATGTATCGCCACTCTCGGTGCTGACCTCTGCGCTGGGCTTGATAAATCGGTTTCCTCATATAATATTAACTTTATGTCAGTCTTAAATCAACATTTAGTAATGAAGAAATTTAATTTGCTAATAATAATAATAATGCTTAGCGAAGTATCAGTGAAATTGAAATCTGCTTTTATATAACAGCTGTAAAATTATTATTATTTTTCTTAAAACCAACATCTAATTGTGGTTAAATAAATTCAGTTAAACAGATAAGGATTTCAAGTTAACAGAATCATGAACATACTGGGATTAATAAAGTTTATGATAGAGTGCACTACTATCGAGTACGCTGCTTTTCTTATAGTTGTAACCACGTTTCTCCTCTTGAATTTTAAATGGCTTGAGATCCCTCTTTCTCTTGTCAGTTCCATACTGCTTTCTGTCGTTGAAAAATATTGAGAGCGTCTTCGACTCTCAATATTATTTGAGTTCTTTCGATCCTTGTGCGAGTTACTCAAGGCGATTCAGCTGTGAGGAAAATATTTTAGGGAGATTTTTTGACCGCGTAATCGAATGATTTTTTTTGGGCCCTTTATTTTGATGTATTTTACTACATGAACCACTTTCGAATAGAACGAGTCTCTCGTAAACTAGTCTAGAAAGTGGCATTTCGTAAAATAGTAATATCTCTATAAAAATTCGGTAAAGTCTTAAAAGCAGACTGATTGTTTTTAACCTGGTTTAGAAAGACTTCTACCTACTTTATAGAATAAAGTGCACTTTTTGAGTAATTTACTTCATATTTACGTGGAACATCCCTTTGAAGGGAAACGTTACGGATAAAGATAATAAATCCTTCAGAGATTGCTCTCTCTCTCTCTCTCTTTCTTATTCTCTCCCCCCTCCTCCCCCCTCTCTCTCTCACCCTGATATTCATCTCAAACTGGAAGAGAACAACGCCAAGCTTCAGGCTACTTCCACTCAATATGTTGAGCTGAGCTCACAAGTTTCCGTACTCACAACCGAAAATGAAGCTCTACGGAATAAGATTGAATCAATTCAGGATAGTCAGAGAAGACTAGATCATCGCGTTCTAAGGACGGAAAATCAGCAATGTGAGGATGGTTTGATCATCGCTGGACTACCTGAGAGAGAAGAGGAAGATCTTGTGGATCTTGTCTGTTCAGTCTCAAAGGCTATTATTGTGCAGCTAACTCCTGCTGAGATAAAAAATGTACACAGGATGTCCTCTACACTATCAGTATCATCGACACAAGCTCAGTTATTTACCTTAGGAGCTGCGGTAGAGTCAAGTTTAACTTCTGCTTCTCAAGCTTCTCCCACAAAATCAGCTGTTGCTCATTCAACCAGTAAGCCACGTTTAGTGCTGGTTAGATTATCAACGCTAAGGCCTAGAAAAAAATGATTTCCAGTATGAGAAAGAAAAAATCATTATATGTGAATGAAGTATGTTCGGATCTGGGAAAATCTCGTATTCTTGAAGAGTAATGGTAAGAGGAAACGGAAGCCCTGGAAGGTCTCGCGCACTTGATAAAGATAATAGTTAGTAAGCTGATATTTAAGAACTTGTAAATAATAAGAAGGCGAAGCGATTATAGGTTAAGATAAACATAAGGCATAGTGGTTAAATGAAATTGTAGATGATGTAAAGGGAACGGAGCCCTTAAACACGTAAAAGTGAGAGTAATACAAAACAATACAATACAATAGTAAGTAGTTATACAATAATAATATAGTAAAATAAATAATTAATAAATAATCAAAATAATACACTATTGGCCAAAAGTTTAGATTCACCTCATATTTGATGGCTGATCAAGTTCTTCAAATTTTAATTATGACAGAGCTACAATTTTTTCTCTTTAAAATGTTGAATGCTCTCAAAATTCAAAATTTTGTATGAAATGAGCACAGGATAAAGCCAATGTGTCCGTTTTTTAAGCAGATATTGCAAAATTTGTGTAAACTTCTGTTTACTTAAACTTTAGGTAATATATCCGAAATTATCAACATTTTGAAATGTTCCTAGGCTAATTTTAAAGCTATTTTTCCACAGCATCGCAACAGGTTATAAGCTTAATTCTAAAAAAAATTCTATTTCAGTGCATAAGAACTTAAATGTGTATAGGGTTGTAAAGTTTCATGAAACTTTGAAAGATGAAAAGTTTCATGAAACCTTGGAAACGTTTCAAAGTTTTCAAAGTTTCAAACATTAGAGCGGGAAAATTAAATATATAAAAAATAATATTAGGTATTAAGGCCATGTGACCAAGCTAGTCCTCAATTTTTCATTGTAAATTTACGTCCAAAAGAAATAAGATATCGCGCTTAAAGTTTGGGAAATGATAGAGGAGACACTAAAGTTTACGGCTTTGCTCTTTTCCGGTGGAAATTTTGAAGAAAAAAAATTTCCGAATAAAATAAAACTGGAAGCTATATCGATACTTTTCATTGTAAACTTATGTCCACACGGAATGAGATATCGTTTTGAAATTTTAGAACGCTAATTAGAAGGCTCTAAGGAAGGCGGCTTTGGTCCAAAATATTTATAATTGGGAAATTTTTTTTTTAATTACTAAATTGAATGTCTTTTTTTAGAGATAGAGGGGTCGAAAAATGATGAAATCTGTTATATAGTGCGTGTATGTGGCAGGGGGGGGGCGGGTAAATTGATACTTCCATGTAATATTTTTAACAAATCAACACTATAGAAATTCCATGTATTCAGAATCATACTCAACATTTTCACTAACTGACTTTTGTAAAATAAACATGTGATGTTTTACTATTCCATCAGCGAAATACTAAAATATCTCTGTTTGACCTGAAAAAACTTAATACGCAGGCTAGGACCATGCTTGGTTTTTGAAATTTTTCGACTTTCTGGAAGAATGCGAACTTTTTTGACTTTTTGAGGAAAAATGCAACTAATCGACTTTTTTCCGTTTTTTTCAGAGGTTCGCTATACTTTCTTTTAATTTTAATTACAATAAACATATCAAAATTAAAATTCAAAACTATAAAATATTGTACCATTGTAATTAGGAACATTAAAAATGGAATAATTTCTCATTGAAGCTTTACTCTAAGAAAATTTTGAATTAGTAGCGTTTGAAATTGAAGAATTTGTACTTTCGTGAACCCGCATTCAAAGTTTTAATTTGTTCAAATTGCAAGCCTGAACAACTCAATGTTTATAAGTCGACACATTTTTTAATCGATAAAATTTAAATTGAGTTACAGGTTGGAAGTTATAAGTTTTTTATTAAAAACTAACTTTTTTTAAAAAATTCGTCTCTTCTGACTTAGTTTGTCATTAACTGAAAGCATTAACTTTCGGGTATAGTATCCGAGTTTCACGGTCAGTTTTATACAAATTTGGTTCTATTTCAAAAATAAAAAAAAATTAACTTTCGGCTCTCGAAAATTCTTTTTTTTTTTAAATTTTTATCTCACTTATTTGGCTAATAGTTTTTGATATCGAAAGACCAGAAAAGGGACTTAATTTGTGTTCACTTAGAACATTCATCTTCTGGGGTTGTTAGCGTTGTTACACGGTAAGCTTTATGCAAATTTTATAGTATTTCGAAAATCTGAAATTTTTTATTCTTCTTATACTTGGAAATTATTTTTCTAATTTTTTTCTGACTTATTGGGGTAATAATTTTTGATAGTGGAACTTCGAGAAACGAACTATATTCGTGATCGAATTCTCGGCTCCTTCTGAATACAACATCACTGCCAAGGAGAACGAACAGGAAGAAAGGTATCAAGACCTTAAAAGGGAGCTGCAACGACTGTACCCAAAATATTCGGTACAGGTAATTCTCCTTGTGATAGATGTTCTCGGAGGTGCGAAACTATCACTGGTTCGTAATCCTTAAAGCCATACCCGCGTGCCAAAAATATGCCAAGGCACTTGCGAGATAGATGCAGAAAGCTGTCCTCCTCGGGTCGCTTCGTGTTCTCAAGACTCACGGTTGTGAGACGTGGCCTTAAGTGTGATTTGCCGCGGTTCTACTGGGAGCCGGTGTCATTTTTAGATGGCAGTTGCTCTCAGTGGGACCCTTCGGTGGTTGTTTAACCTTGTCTTTTAGTTATATATATATATATTGGGTGTCCCAGACTCAAGTGCCTGGACTTACACAGCTGTATAAAAATAAAAAGAATGAATCGATAATTCCTTTTCCAAAAATCAATTGAAGTTTTAGTTTTCGAGTAATAAAATATTTAAGTTAGACCAATCAGGGGCGCTGTATAAACAGTCGTGTGTTCGTGAGCGGGAATCCAACGTAGTGTTCTCCCGTCACTAACCCCACCTCTGCGCTCGCTTCGATAACACTGTGTTGGACCTTCGCTCATGCACACGCGACTCCTTATATGGCGCTCCTGATTGGTACAGCTTAAATATTTTACAACTCAAAAACTCAAACTTCAAAAAAACATAGTTATAGTAAGTGCTGTTCCACACAATGGAACGCGCAGGGCTCCCGACAATAAGTCGGACAACAATGCCGGCTATCCTAGAGTTTGGGGAGCCAATCAAAACAGAGTCAATGCGATGGACCGGCAAAATCTCATTACATTTAAGTGGCAGGATCGACTTAGGTACGATCTGCTGGAGTGCTATGATACCAGTATGGCCTCCGGAACGAGAAGGTTACATCGTGCGACTGCATACTGTGTTGAGCGAGAAACACCAAGAGCTCTCGCATTTTTCGCATAAACGTCTGCGAAACCGTGCCGAGGAACTCCGGAAAAGGGGTTATATAAGCGGAGCAACTTGAACATGTGGAAGTCATCTTGTCACTGGCACAGTGAAAATGGCTGTTTATTCATGAAAGCTGAGTTTATATTCTCCTCCTCCTCATGTCATCCTCTTTTAACTCCTCCTCCTCCTCATCATCATTCCCTCCTCCTCATGCCCTTCTCTTCCAACACTTCCTCGTCATGCCCTCCTCTTCCAACTCCTCCTCCTCCTCATGTCCTCCTCATTCCCTCCTCTTCCAGTTCCTCCTTCTCCTCTTTCAACTCCTCACCATGCCCTACTCTTCCAAATCCTTCTCCTCATCATGTCCTCCTCTTTCAAATCCTTCTCCTCCTCATGCGCTCCTCCTCCTTCTCCTCCTTCTCCTCATGCGCTCCTCTTCCACCTCCTCCTCCTCCTCACTCCCTCCTCTTCCAACTCCTCCTCCTCTCATGCTTCTCATGCATGAGAAGGAGGGCATGAGGAGGAGGGATTGGAAGAGGAGGGCATGAGAAGAAGGAGAAGGAGTTGGAAGAGGAGGGAATGAGGAGGAGGAGGAGGGCATGATGAGGAGTTGGAGGAGGAGGATGAGGAGGAGCTGGAAGAGGAGGGCATGAGGAGGACATGAGAAGAGGAGGGGGGAGGGCATGAGGAGAAGGAGGAGTTGGAGGAGTTGGATGAGGAGGGCATGATGAGGAGGAGGAGTTGGAAGAGTAGGGCATGAGGAGAAGGAGTTGGAAGAGAAGGAGGAGCTTGAGTAGGAGGGCATGAGGAGGACATGAGAAGGAGGAGGAGGGCATGATGAGGACATGAGAAGGAGGAGGAGGGCATGAGGAGAACATGAGAATGGGGAGGAGGGCATGAGGAGGACATGAGAAGGAGGAGGAGGGCATGAGGAGGAGGACATGAGGAGGAGTTGGAAGAGGAGGGCATGACGAGGAAGTGTTGGAAGAGAAGGGCATGACGAGGAGGGCATAATGATGAGGAGGAGGAGTTGAAAGAGGAGGACATGAGAAGGAGGAGAATATAAACTCAGCTTTCATGAATAAACAGCCATTTTCACTGTGCCAGTGACGAGATGACTTCCACATGTTCAAGTTGTTCCAGAACTTATTCAAGACTCGATAATTTAATAGTGCTTTGGACATTTTTGGGAAAACATTTTTTCTCCAGAAAATTCTTCCTCAGAAAATTTACTATCGAAATTTTTGATGTTATTGTTGTTATTGAAGCTGATAGTGCTTTTGACATTTTTGGGATAAAATTTATTCTCCAGAAAATTTTTCCTCCGAAAATTTACTCTCGACATTTTTCATGTTATTGTTGTTATTGAAGCCGATAGTGCTTTTGACATTTTTGGGACAAAATTTTTTCTTCAGAAAATTTTTCCTTAGAAAATTAATTATATGGACATTTTTAACGTTATTGTTGTTATTGAAGCTGATAGTGCTTTTGACATTTTTGGGAAAAAATTTTTTCTTCAGAAAAATTGCGCTTTTGACATTTTTGGGAAGAAATTTTTTTTCAGCAAATTTTTCCAAATATGATTTACTATCGAGATTTTTAATGTTATTGTTGTTACTGAAGCCGATAGCAATTTTGACATTTTTGGAAGAAATTTTTTCTTAAGAAAATTTTTCTTCAGCAAATTTACTATCGAAGATTTAATGTTATTGTTGTTATTGAAGCCGATAGTGCTTTTGACATTTTTGGGAAACATTTTTTCTTCACAAAATTTTTCCTCAGAAAATTGACTATCGAGATTTTTAATGTTATTGTTGTTACTGAAGCCGATAGCGCTTTTGACATTTTTTGGAAAACATTTTTTCTTCAGACAATTTTTCCTCCGAAAATTTACTATCGAAATTTTTAATGTTATTGTTGTTACTGAAGCCGATAGCGCTTTTGAAATTTTTTGAAGAAATTTTTTCTCCAGAAACTTTTTCCTCAGAAAATTTACTATCGAAATTTTTAAGGTTATTGTTCTTATTGAAGCCGATAGCGCTTTTACATTTTTGGGAAATAATTTTTTCTCCAGAAAATTTTTCCTTAGAAAATTTACTATCGAAATTATTAATGTTATTGTTGTTACTGAAGCCGATAGCGCTTTTGACATTTTTGGGAAAAATGTTTTCTTCACAAAATTTTTCCCCATAAGATTTACTGTCGAGATTTTTAATGTTATTGTTGTTACTGAAGCCGATAGCGATTTTGAAATTTTTTGAAGAAATTTTTGTCTGTCTGTCTGTAGTCTGTAGTATCGTGTAGGCACGATAACTTTCGAAAGATTGATCAGATTAGATTGTGCTTTAGCACACTTTTGGAAGGCCTAAAAAGAAAGAACGAGTTCGTTGACCAGCTATTTTGGATCAAAATTCAAAAAGTAAGCACATTTTGAAAATTTTTGATACCACTTTTTTTCACAATTTGAAAATTCGATGTACGGGCGTTAGTAGTGCTCCAAGAGACAAACAATTTATCCTAGTGAAATTTTTCGATAAACTTAAAATTATCAGAGTTATAGCATTTTCAATATCTCAAAAAACAAATGAAAATTGATATTTTAGGCCGAACAACGCATGATATGAAAAAAAGTCAAGAAAAGAAAAACGTTTATTTTTGAGAGCCCTACAAGATTATTATAGCAACTTTTTGAATTTTTTCGAAAAATCGAAAATTCAAATTTTGATCGCACAAAAAAAAATAATGAAAAATTACAAATTCCATTTTGCGGTCAAACTATGCAAGACACAAAAAAAGTTGAGGATACAAAAATCGTGCGACCAAAAAAGGTCTACTAATTTATTAATAATCACTTTTTGATAGGACGCGTAGTTGTTATTTTATTCGTGAAAAATAACACTTAAAATAAAAAAATTTAATGCTTTGGAAGACGACACAAGGAAAGAAAAAATAATAATATTTAAACTTGCTCACTGGAAGTGGATGTACAAATTTGTTGTTTATTATTTTCAGAAAGGGGGAGTATATTTTTCAATCGTGAAAAATAAGCATAAAAATAAAAAAAATTAAGTTTTTAAAAAATGACACAAGAGACGACAAAAATAAAAAGATAAAAACTGTTCAACCAAAAAGGATCTACAAATTTGTTAAAAACTCTTGCTATAAAAATACATCAAAAATTAAAAATTGACTTTTTGGAAAAACGAGACAAGCTGCAATAACTTTTTATTTAACAACATTTTTCGCCTAAATTATATCTACAAATTTGCCTAGAACCATTTTACACGAGTATGTGTATTTTCAGTTTAAATCATAAAAAAATAACGTTGGAAATAAACAAATTAAATTTATGGAGAAACGACACAAGTTGCCTCTATCAATCAAATTTTTAATAATTCCTATTTTATTTTGAATAGAGTGATTTGAGAGAAAACTAAGTGTTCTTCCTAAATAAATAGTTTTCCTATACCAGTCAGTGATGTTATGCCTTTCATCGGTTTTAATTAAAGTCATGTCAGGAAAATTTAATTCTTCTTCAGATTCAATTTCAACAGTAAATTGTAATCTTTGATGTATGCTATTAAAAGCATTAAGAAGAATATAAACATTATTTTTATTTACACTAAGTACTGAGTAATCCACATATCTTGCATAAAAATCAATATTAAATTCCATTTCTTAGAAAACTTCATTCCCTATATCCTCTATAACAATTTCAGCTAAAATAGGAGAACAAACTGATCCTATGAGAGTTCTAAACGTTTGTTTGTAGAAATTATTATTAAATGTGAAACATACCGAATGAAAAACATATTTTGTAGCATCGAGAAATTGTTTTTTTTTTTTTTTTTTTTTCAAGGAATTTTGGTATTAATTTTAATCGAATCCCACCGTTTTTTATAGCAATTTCAACTCTTCCGTAAGGGATGTTAGGACACGTAACATAGCTATTACATCAAAAGAAACAAATATGTGATCCAAAGGTATTATTACATTATCAAGTAGCTTCAAAAAAGCATGACTATTTTTAATTGATGTTTTCGGAATCTCCATTGATTTTTTAATAATTTGACTCAATAATACAGCCCGACATGACAATTGCACATTGATGACTGAGCATGATATGACTGATGTGATAGAGCAATTCTGAGGTCGGATTTGAATTCAGCGACCAAAATCTACGAGAAATGACTAGTCTCGTCCAATGTATAATTTTCAAGTCGGGCTGTGTAATTCTTCCAATTTTCTAATTGGAGAACCTATTGTTAAAATAACGGGTCGTAAATATCCATATTTTGGGAAAATCTTGAAGATTTTTGAATCAATCTTGGGTTAAATAAATCTATTTTATTAAAAAGACAGTGTTACTTAATAAAAGCTTGAAGAAAAATTATACAGAAAACAGTTTTGACAACGAAAGAATGGAAGATTCGCTGGCAGAAATATAAAGTTTTCAACATTAATGGCAATACTTTCCAACAGACAGATGATAAGTCTATGAGAGGTTGAATCGAAAGCTTTGCGGTAGTCAATCCAGGCCATTGACAGGACGCGCTGATGGACTACAGCGCCTTCACAGACACACCCGTCAATTAGCAGGTTCTCCCGGCAGCCTCCTACGCCTTTTTTGGAGCCACGTTGTTTGTACATCTCACACCACACAGGTTCCATTCGTCGAACAATCCTGTTGTTTAGGACAGCTGTAGAGATCTTATACAGTGTGTTCAAGCAAGTTATTGGCCTGTAATTCTCTGGGTTGGATAAGTTGCCTTTTTTCGGTAGGAGTATAGTGCGTCATAAATACCAGCCACTGCGGAATGGGCGTTTCCGACTTTGAATATGAGGTGAATATGAGGACCAAATGTTGGTGTGTAGAAGTAAACTTCTCCCACCAGAAGTTCTTTATACAATCTGGTCCATCAGCGGAAAAGTTCTTCGTGCCTCCAAGTGCTTTTTTACCTGTTCAGCAGTGATTGATGGGCATTCCTCCTCAGATTTCATGAGGTCGCAAAACTCCTTGAAGCGAATGATATTGTCAGTATCTTCTTTCAACTTTAGTGTTTTCGGGACCTTGTATACCTCTTTCCAAGAGGTCTGTACCTCGTTGGGCTTGGGTGGGTTTTTGACAGAAACAGGGTCATCACCGAAGGGGCGAGATGGGTCAGCGAGAAACTGTTTATTCTCTCTGATCCATTTTTCCTACTTCTGTTTTCTCCTCCTTGCGTCAGATAACCGCCGTATTTTGTCAACAATATGCTGCTTGATTGTCAGCAGCTTTGACCTGTTCAGTGTGTGATTCAAGACCCTCAGTTTTCGGGCAAACTTTCAAATCCTTTCCGTTTCGTTCGGTTTCGTTCGGTTTGACCCTTCGATTGGAATCAGCCAAAGCTCTCGCATCACCTTAAACTGAGCAATTGATGGTCCAGAGGTCGGACTCTTGCGAGTTTTCTCCACAAAGAAAGGCATCCATTTCAGCCAGATCTTGGGGCTTAGGTCGAACTTGCATGTTAATGTTCCTTCTTGTCCTGAAATCATGATCATCTCTCAGAAGGTGCCTGCTTTCCGCGGTTGGTATCAGCATCCAATGGTGACATTTTTGCAATATTAGAGTATAGCGGAATTCTTCGTGCAATATGTACGACAAATACAGCTAAATCGAGAATTAAAGTAAATATGATAAGTGGCGCAGTTATTATTATGACCCCAGATGAAATTCGAGATTGTCCAGTAGGCAGACGTCACCCAATCTTCCCCGAAAGTTTCATTAGAGCTTCAGCAAATAACGATTCACTACAGTCCGAATGGAATCCTAATAGCGAACGTAACCCTGGTTCTTCTTCTGACAGAAAACATTCACCTGACCGGACTTCTCCTCAGCAGCCTTCTCTTTATACCGAAACTGGGTCGCCTCCTGGGTGGCCACCTGCACCTAAAGTACTTGGATATGAACTTGGACAACTTGGATACATTCGGCTTATTCCCCGCACAAATCAGAATCTACGATTCGAATTTCGCAGATACGTTTTTCCTGCTGGTAAACCAATTAGGTTGCGGACAGGAAGGAGCTATATTCCCGTGCAAGGCCAAGCACATATTGTATTATCAGCATCCAATGGTGATATTTTTGCAATATTAGAGTATGGCGGAATTTTTCGTGCAATATGTACGACAAATAAAGCTAAATCGAGAATTAAAGTAAATATGATGAGCGGGTCAGTTAATATTATGACCGCAGATGAAATTCGAGATTGTCCAGTAGGCAGACGTCACCCAATCTTCCCCGAAAATTTCATGAAAGCTTCAGCAAATAATGATTCACTACAGCCCGAATGGAATCCTAATAGCGAACGTAACCCTGGTTCTTCTTCTTCTTCTGACAGACAACATTTACCTGACCAGACTTCTCTTCAGGAGCCTCCTCTTCATGCCGAAACTAGGTCGCTGCATGGGTGGCCGCCGTCACCTAAAGTACTTGGATATGCACTTCGACAACTTGGATACATTCGGCTTATTCCCCGCACAAATCAGAATCTGCGATTCGAATTTCGAAGATACGTTTTTCCTGCTGGCAAACCAATTAAGTTGCGAACAGGAAGCAGCTATATTTCCGTGCAAAGCCAAGAACATATTGTATTATCAGCATCCAATGGTGACATTTTTGCAATATTAGAGTATATAAGTTCATGTTTCAATTAATGCAAATGTTTCTCTAACCTTGCTTTTGAATTGTTTATTAGTGATACAATTTCAGAAACTTCACAGGACGGAAAATTTCGTGTTTCAACGAGGTTTTAAGTTTTCGGATCATAATATACTTAGGTTGATGAATTTTTTGTTACTGCGAAAATTTCGATCGAAAAATTTTGAAAAAAAAATTTGCGAGAAATTTTTGTTCCCCCAACAGCGTTATAGGCTTCTATAAAAAAAACTAAATTTGTTATTTTAAACATTTCGATAGCAAAATTAAAAAAAAACTTTTCTGGAGAAAAATTGTTTTTTCCTCACAGCGTTGTAGGGTGCTCGAAGCATGAGTTGGTGGTTAGCACAGAAGCGAGTGTGAATACGTAGAAGAGTGCTTCGAGCCGCAGACGAATGTTGCAATCACACGAGATAGCAATCATCTGTGCGCACGTGTATCAAACGCTATTTTTTGCAGCGCCCGTCCGAAAAAGTTGTGTTAGGAGGAGTTAACGAACAATACCAATCTTGAAAGAGAAGATTTTTAAACTTTGTGAGCAAATTTGTTTGAAAAAATGTTTGGAAAACAAACTTGTGCGACGGACGAAAACGGCTACAAAACCCTGAAAACAAAACTTTAATGATTAAAAGATTTGTTGAAGTGAAATCTAAATTTATTTTAAGAAATATCAACACCAGTGTTTAAAGTTACCTATGCTAGTGTCTAAAGTAGATCATCTCGAAAGTGCGCATGCGCAGCTTTTCCACCAGTGCCTAAAGTAAGCCATCTTCAAACTGCGCATGTGCGCAAATTGTTTCGCACACAGTATGCTATAATAAGGTCCTTTAGGCACCATTTAAAAGCATAAAAACGTCAACTTTTGAGTTGGGTGTTGCAAAAATGTATTTTCCTCACAGCGTTATAGGCTGCAATAAAAAAACTAAATTTATTATTGTACAAATTTCGATAGCAAAAATTGGAAACAAAAATTTTCGATAATTTTTACATTCTCATCAGAGAAGGTATTAGATTTGTGTAACATTTGACCCCCCCCCCCGTTTTTTTCACATGTCCACGTTTTAAGACCTTTTGAACCGAGTGGAAGAATTGTTCAAAATTCATTTAATTTACATTTAATTTAAGGTGACGTTGTGTATTAAAACGATTTTTTGTTTGCAAAATGAAAGGAGTAATAAAAAGAACAATTTTCATGTGTGAAGAATTGCGACGTACCTTTATGCAAAGAAGAATTCATTGCTTATCACAATCAATCAAAAATTCAAGTTCTTTAATACAAAATTATAACCTAAATAATTTAAGAAGGATCGTAAATTAAAAAGTAGAAAATTCCACATTTTTGTATGATTTTCTTCCTTACCTGTAACGAAAACATAACTTCTCCTTTCTACTATTGCAGGATATGAAATGACCTTTTAGGCGCGAAAATTGCATGAAATCTTGCGAACAATAGTTTTAATACACAATTTCACCTCAAATTAAATGTAAGTTAAATGAATTTTGAACAATTCTTCAACTCAAAAGTATTTTGTTCAATTTGACGTTTCCTTCTTGAGGTTATGTTCCACATGATGGTTTTCTTATCATAAAACTGTCACTTTTTATCCAATTTTGAGCAATTTTCTTGAATATTCTTCAACTTTAGTACTGATACTTTATTTTGTGTATTTTTTAATAAGAATTATATTATTATTTGAAAAGTTTCTATCGAGGGGCACTCCTGCCCCTCGAAATAGCTATACGATACAGCTCTGTGGCACTTACAAACATCACGTTACGTAAATGAGCACTGCTATTGATTGTTCCCTTTCTACATGCCTCATTTGACGATTTTTGGCGATAACGGTCAAATGACCAGACAGAGGGTTAAAGTGATCTTGTGCTCAGTTAATGTTGTGCATGGTAGTGGGTCTGTTTCTAACGTAAATATTTAATTGTATTTAACTATTACTTTTACAATTTCTTCTCTGATTTGATTTTCAATGTGATCTAGTTTTGAAATTTGTAATAGTTCAATAATTCTTTCCGATCCTATTCTGTTTTCTTTTTTAGAATTATAAACCTGATCTCTTGATTTATTAGCCATTATTTTTTCGTAACTCATAGTTTTTGGTACTTCTATGGGTTTCATGTTATAATTAAATATTGGTAAAGTTATTTTGTTATTTTTTATTCGGTATACAACGTCTGTAAAAATTGTGAACAAAATAAAATTTTTTACAGAAGACTTACTGATCTTCAAATATTTTTCTGTTTTAAGGAATAGTATCAGATCTTCAAGGTAGATGTGTCCCAGTAATTGGGATGATCTTCCATTTATAAGCCAAATAAAATTTGTACAATGTTTGCTCGAATTGATAAAAAAAATTGTTTTTATAGTGGCTCGCGGTTAAAGCAAATTCGGGTCAGGGAACATGCCTTTTTGCGTGTAGTCTCCACCTCGACAATAAGACTTTATCTCTGATGTCTTATCCCATTTTTTAAACTTAGCTAGGTATCAACGTTTTGAAGGCGAACTGATATAACTTAATCGAGTCGGAATTTAGGGGATATTCTTAGAGGCAGTTTTAACCAGAGGGAAGTGTTAAATGTACAATGGGCGCAATTATACTTTGATTTCGGGCATTGTTGAAATTTTTGCATTGAAAGAGTAAATAATGAATGATGAAATATATATTTATACAAGTATTTAAAATAAACTAGCAAAGTTCATTTGTTAATAATACCCTTTGGAAACACAATAATCTTGCAAATACAATTTCGAACGTACACGTCGCTCAATATAAGTGGATTATATTTCAAGAAACTTTTCATGACGCACCCTCCCGTGCAGAAATTTTGAATGGGATCTAGTAGAGCTCTGAATAGTTTTCCCTATTTCTAATCGGGTTCTAGCGGGGAAAACTAGTGGGGGCTCTGTCACTAACGTAATGCATTGGCCGCGAGGGCCCTACTAGACTTTCTAGTAGTGTTCTAGTAAGGGTCGCCCTTCCACAATCCTACCAAAAAGAAGTGACCCTGCGAGATTCTTTTGGGGGTATTTGTTCACTTAAACTAGATTTGATTGACATATTATTAGAAATCGTCTAATAATATGTGAATCTGGACTAGGATAAGTAGGTCTCCAAATAATTCCAAATAATATGCAGCAAGACGAATGCCCTGTAAATCATATATAAAATTTCTACAATTTGTCCGAATCTTTAACATTTGAATATTGTTTAAAACAGCCACATTCTTCAAACTTGCACATCTTAAGCACGTAAAATTCCTCAATAAACTTCCTAGGGGTAGAAACCACCCCTAACAAGCCACGAGCATGCTAACCCACCTGACTCTGGGAACAATAAGTTTAGTTAGTTATTTCAAATTACAATATTTTGGTGAAAAATAAAGATATCCTAATAAATCCAAGTAGGTTAGGATATCTTGAAAACCTGACGTACAGGAGCAATTTTCAGCTCGGATTCAGATTCAGCGCATCAAAATCCTTTGGAAATGTTAGGTCTGGTCTCTGGCTTTAAAATTTGTCGGCCTGTGTGATTATTTAAATTATGTAGGTTTTAAAAAAATGTAGGAATAATTTGAATCATTTAAAAAGAAGGTTTTAAGGTTTTGAAAAGATTTAAAAATAGTTAAGTCTGAGAACATTTCAACAATGTTTTAAGAAAATGTAAATTTTTGAAGATTTAGAAAAAAAATTGAAAGCTTTTTTAGAATTTTGAAAGGTTTTAGGATTTGTTCTTACGATTCATGGGGAAATTTGGAATTATTTTTCATTTTGAAAAATGAATTCAGAGAGAACACTAAAAAAGATTTCAAAACATTTCAAATGATTTTCTAAAATTTTGAAGAAAAAATTTAGAAACAAATTGTATTAGGTTTAAAAGACATTTAGAAGTTTCTAAACCAATAAAAAAGAAGTAAAGACTTGTACAGATTTCAAGAAATTGTTGAAAAGTTTAAAGCTTTGAACGTTTCGAAAAAAGAAGTTTTACGAAAGTTTTGAAAGGTTTCAAGAGAATGACAACATTTTCTTTACATTCCTAGGACAATTTTAAACGATTTTTCTTTATGAGAAATGAATTTTAAAAGAATATTAGGGATAATTTTTTTAAATTTTAAAACATTTAAAAAATTTTGAAAAAATAATCTGGAAGATTTGAAGGCAATTTTTCAGAATTTAAAAAAATTTTAAGATGAACTAATATAATTTCGAAAGATATTTGAGAATTTTACAAGTTTTTGAGAGATTGAAAATATTTTAAAACTTGAAAAGATTTTCGAAACTTTATAAAATATGTTTTAATTTCTTCTAAACTTCTAAACGTCAAATGTTTTCTAATATTCTGTAAAATCCTGTGAAATAAAAAAAGTCTTCCCGTTTCCTCTGAAGGAGTCTATCTGGGTCGCTCCAACAAGTCGTACCTGGGGATCCTTTTGGATGGGACGGAGCTACGCAAAAAGGAGAGCGTGGCGCAAGTTCTGCGGTCGCCCGTCACCACGTCGTCAGCAGGAGCTGACGAGCAACTCCACGTCGTCAGTAGGAGCTGACGAGCAACTCCACGTCGTCAGCAGGAGCTGACGAACTACTCCGCGTCATCAGCAGGAGCTGACCACTAGCGACTGTCAACTGGAGTTGACAGTCTACACTAGAACTTCTCCACTACTTCCGGACGGAAGAATGTGGAACGTATCAATTGGCGGCCCAACCTAGGGGCACGAAGAAACCTGTGAAAACTACCTCATCTATATCGGCTGAGGACCTAAAAAAAAAAGGTCATCGAAAAATTAAAAAGGAAGAATGGTGCTTCGGACACCGCCGAAAAGGAAGAAGACCATAATCGAACGAACCATCTCTACACGGCAGACCTCCGCCACTTCCGGAAGTGCATTGCAAAATCCGGTGGCGCCCAGCGACCCTGCGCAACAGACCGCAGCACTCGACAACTATTCAGTACCAAGTAAAGACGCCTCAGGAAGTTCGGCAATTCACAACATCTTGGGCTTCACGAATTCAGTCCCAGTTTTCAGAAACACCGCTACCTCGCTGCACAAAAACACTGTTGTCTCCCAATCCTCATCTACTGATATAAGCAACATGGCTTCAGCCAATTCACCGTAAGGATCAAATTTTTTACCACGGAGGCGATCTCCGAGCTTGTCTCCGGTACTCGGTCGACGTCACAGTTCCATGCCATCATCTTCGAGAAACATCGAACTTACAGCACATGGTCGGCAACCTCTCAGATCGCAGCGTTTTCAATAGTTAGCTACAGAGTATGTTCCGCGTAGGCCGGAATCACAGCAAAACCCACCAAACACCTCCATGGTACCACAGTATGGCGCACCACTAGCATTTCCCATGATACAGCCAGGACACGCGGACTGGACAGCTCTCATTGGGGCTATCCGAGCCCCACCATTAGACCTGCCGAACTTCGCTGGAAACGACCACGAGGATCCCGATGCTTTCTTGCGCTGTGAGAAGTACTATCTAATAGAACTACAATTAGGCCAATTTTTAGCCCGATCGGACAACTTTCATTTTGGAGGTGGATACACTTCAGAAATTATGCCCCAAATGCAGATGTAACGCGTGAATAGATGGAAAATCTACACGACAATCTGGACAGTGCGGCATTTTGGAATGTTCCACTTATGAGTGGAAATTCTACAAATAGAAATTCTGCAATTATAGAAAAAGAAAACTTTCCTTTCACGAAAATCAACCCCAACAATTCAAAATGGAATACCCGAAAGACACAAGATTAAGAAGTTCTCACTCGATTAGATTAAGAATAGTAGACTGTCTTCAAGGAGCACTAGGACAACACAAGCAAGTCGAAGAAGGTTGAATAATTATTCAATCAATTATAATTAAAAGAAATGAATTTATTTTCTCAAATTTAGACTAGTATTCTATATCCAATTGTCCTAAAATGATTGTCTGCTATAATAAAATTCTTCCCTGCTAACAGGTGAATCGTTAATTATCTAGGAGTAGATACAACGCAAAGTAAGCCATTAAAAAATAATACTGATGAACATAAATTAGTTTAAAATTTAAAAAAATACCACTAGTTGCACACTTTTATCACTATCTTCATCACAAAACAGACCGTGTGTCAGCTTCAACGTTACACTTCCATCTCGAGGTCTTGGTATTCCTTTACCCTAGTCTTCACACATGGCACTTCAGGGTCCCACTGAGTCACTAATCCATACACCGCCTTCTGTAGGAACAGCCACGGGTGCACACTTTGATGTGGATAAAAAGCATGATATGCCTTGAAGCAAACATCAACGGCTCTTAGTTGACTATCAACCGCTCTGCGTGTCCACAGCAGACATTTTCCACCTTTCAACATTTATTGGGCCAAATAATGCAGGGATTAGATTAAGTGTCTCAACAGTCTCATCTGAAACAGTAAAAAATACAGTCAAAGAGTTTTAGCATTTTTACTGATTTGTAAATGGCAACAGATTTTCCATGCTGACATACTTATCGTGTCAAGGAAGATGGGTTCCACATTGGACATACACTTAATCTTCACGGCGATTTCTGGCCACTTCTCTATGAACCAAATGCGAGCACACATCACATATTCGCAATACCTCACAAACGCTTTTTGTGGAGGAATACGAATTCCTTTTTTTTATGGTGATTAAAGCAATCCTCACTAAAAAAGAGACGCAAGCATTGTTCACACTTGCGACCTGTGGTGCATGCTTCATCAGGGTTTTTCTTACATTCCGGCTGCGATAAACATGCCCCACATTTTTGCGAGCACCTATGGTCATTGATGTTTTTATAACCCTTATTACAAGGTGTACAAAATTTTCTAGTTGAAACCGCAGCCGGAAAATTCAAAATTGTCTGAAAATGACGTGTGTCGCTATCATACAGAAGGTGTACGGTATGTGTAGGGATTTGACCTGTTTCGATAAAATATCGTGTGCCATCAAAAAAAGGTGGGTAGTCGCCGCCGCCGAAAGTTTTGAGATTGTTTTGAGATTGTTTTGAGAAATTGTTTCATCAGGGTTATACCGAATCGCAATTCGGTTTCAGTACCATTTAAGGCAAAACGCAGATAATATTTATGTTTTTATTTGTAATTAGAAATCTTGAGTTCATCGGCATTTCATCACCCTTATTTGAAACACTGCTCTGATCACGTAGTGCTGCTTCGTCGAATATACCCTTCGAATATAGCCACTCGTGGAGGGATTGGGTTCTACGTGTAAAACACGCAATTAAAAAATATTACATGTAATTTGAAAGAACGCAAAGGATTTAACACAGAAAAACTTTGTTAGAACTATTATAGTGAGCGCTGAAAAACTAGATTTAATTTTTGGTATCATTGTCAGATATTATTTTAGACTCGAAAAGTTATACTTTTACATTTAAATTAAAAATAAAATGACACTGAGATCGCAAAACTGAATCAATATAGTAGCAGTTGAGACTATTTTTAGACACTTATCATTATTTTAGAAGTTCTCACTTTCTTCACGTTGTAATAAAGTTTAAATAAAATGTTCTTAACTTCTCACATAATTTTGAGTGAAAAGTGAGAAAAAAGGTGAAAGCTGACATTTCACTTTGTTGTTGTAACATTAAGTGAGCTCTAGAATACGATACAATGCAAGATTACGATATCCATGACGACAAAGGTTTACATGCTTGCCGTCCCGGTTCCACTCTACTCGTTTGGGGTGGTTCAATGGACGAAGAACGAACTTAAGGCCCTTAATGTCACAACACGTAAGATCATGCATATGCAGAAAAGCTTGCATATCAATTCGTCAGTTCTGCGATTATACATTTCACGCCGTCAAGGCGGAGGCGCACTTTTGAATCTCCAGTGTCTTCATAACCGAATTGTTTTGAGTACAGCTTACATCGTTGCAAATAGAAAAAATCCTCGCCTAAAAATATATAACATCTAAAAATACAATGACGTTTCAATGCGATTAAGAAAAACTGATAACTACATTTTTTGTTCTATGAAATAAGATTGTAGGGCTTCGAGTTGTCGCTTAGAGTATGTTTAGGTAAATTGAATATTTCGCTATTTTAAAGGTCTAGTGAGTTTCCTTAGTTCATATGTATACCTCAAAGCTAGAAGAGTAATTTGACATTTTATATTTTGTTTAATTAAATAAATTCAATAACAATTAGTCAAAGTAGGCGCCGAGCGGTGTCATGGTTTAATCCTTGTGTGCACACTAGGGTGGTCCAAAAATGCATTGAAAATTTTTTTTTTTAATTTTTATCGGGACACCCCCCCAAATTTGTTCGAATACACCCAAAAATAAATCCATTTTTTTTTGTTTGAAAAAAAATTATATTTAGGGTGCCGCAAGCCCCATGAAGTTTAACATGTATTTCCAATAAGAAAAAAATACGTTTTTGTAAATCTTATTCAGAAT
Organism: Andricus grossulariae; assembly: GCA_011634705.1. Taxonomy (NCBI): domain Eukaryota; kingdom Metazoa; phylum Arthropoda; class Insecta; order Hymenoptera; family Cynipidae; genus Andricus; species Andricus grossulariae. The sequence continues at coordinate 213,179,124 of JAABKJ010075445.1, read as the reverse complement.
CCTCAATATTATCTTAATCGAGTTGAAATTCAACATTTGTCTTCACAATCAGCCATAGAATACGAATAAAATATCACTTTTCAAATATCACCCTCATAAGTCTGTCTCATATGGTCTCAAAGAAACTCCATAAGTGAAAAAATGGGATTTTGCGAGCTTTTGGCGCTAATTATGATTTTTTCGCGGTTTCTTCAATGCGAATTGCTTCTAATACATAAAATATTACTTATATACTGAAAATTATTTATTTTCATGAATTGTTTAAACATTTTATTATTGTTTTTAGCAATTTTCTCATAGAATGGAGTTAGAAAGACGCGGGTTTTTCACAAATTTTCCATTTGTTACACAAGGATGTCGACTGTTTTTACTTGAGCCAGACATATGCCCATATTCCTAAACATCTTGTACGCGATAATGTTATTTTACTGGTGTTATTAAGACAAGATAAAGTGAATCTAAAGCATATTTATGATGATCATGTGAATACTGATATGACTTATTCGCAATTTAAGCATATGTGTTAAGCTTGCTGGAATAATGACAAGTATGGATTCGTTGTAATTGACAAGGATAGGAATCTTAACCAAGGAAGATATGGGAGAGGTTTTGATTATTTCATAAATCTTAAAAAGTAATATATACATGTGTTGCAATACATACAGAAAGAGTCACACCTTAGATGTTGACGTATCAACATGTCTTCACATGAGGAGAATTTTTAAAAGCAAAAAGATATTTTGCGTCAAATTGCTAGAGCTAGTGAATCAATTCGACGAAAGCATAGGTTAATAAAGTTGGGCAAAGAAACAGTTGAGCGCACATTAAATGATAATTTTAAGCCCATTGTTAATCCACTAGAGAAAATTGTTGGTGGTCTCAATAATATAAAAAAAGTTGAGCCAATTAAAAGGAGCGAAGAGGAAGCAAAGAGTGAAGTTAAAGAAAGTATTGATGATGAAGATTTGTCATATAAGTCAATTTATGATGAGGATGAAGCAGACAAGTCCGAAAATCCCAGTAATTTAGAGTTACCAACTCGTAGTGAAGCGGAAAATAACTCAGAAACACCTAGATCTTCATGGATCGACGATGATGCAAACTTGCTTGAACTTTTATTTAAAACAGTCCCGAAGAGTCCTCCATAACTCCCAGTGATCTTGAGAATTATAAACAAATTATCATTGCAACAAATGCGTATAAAAAGCATTATAAACCAGGTGGTGAACTTCGTGACAATAAAGCCTTTAAATATCAAAAATTTAGAAAGAAATTAATTCCCACATCTCCATAAAAAAATACAGATAGGCGAAGTAAATCCCGCAAATAATTATCAGGTAAAGGTCTGATCCCATAACACATGATGGCTGGAGAGGGTAGTCTGATGGATTACATTTACTGGGATGACCCGAATGAATTGGTCGATCGATTACGCTTACTGATAGCGTGTACTTATGTAATTTGTTACTCTGAATAATTGTTGAACTGTGCTTTTGCCTTCAACGAATCCAAATTGTTCAGGAACTAAATATTTATTAATAGATTCAAAATTCTCAATTCTAGTCAAGATAATTTTTTCAAAAATTTTACTTAGAGTAGGCAGAAGACTTATAGGTCTATAATTTTGCGGAAAAAGTTTATCTTTACCAGTTTTCTGTATAGGTAGAATGTTTGCCTTTTTGCAGCAAGAGGGGAAATACAACAAAGTGAAGCAAGCAATGAAAATGTACATCAGTTGGACAAAAGCTTTTTTATGTAGATTTTTTAAAACAATGTTTTGTATGGGCCAAAACAAGAGTTGAAACATTGCGTCTAATAGCCATTTAGTACCTCATAGAAAACTTGCGAATTTGATATATTATTATCTTTACAGTTAATTAATTTCTTATTCGACATTACAACAAGCCTCAACATCTTACCCACATCTATAAGCTGGTTCAATTTGCCCATTTCATCCATTAGACTTTGAAAGTCCGTGAGATTTTCGTTCGATTTCTCTGGAGGTGTCCTTTGCTGCCCCCATGTGAAGGACGTACTCTCTGTTGATGGCTGGTACTGAGAGGGGGATTCTCTCTTCCTTAAGGCTGGAAAGTCCTCTTGTCTAGTAGGCGGTGGTGCAGCGACTTGCCTGCTTATTCTAGTAGGTTCTTCGGTTCTTCTGTGACCATTTCTAGTAGCAGTCCTTTTAGCTTGGACTTTTTGTAGATGCTGAAGATGAACACTGCACTTCGAGTAGTTCGCTGGGTTGTCACAACCACAATTTACACACTTGGGGGAAACACTTTTGTCTTTACCACATTTTGATGTTAAATGATTTTTCTCACACTTAACACACCTTGGACTCTTGGCAATAGAGGGTTCCGTGTCCAAAAGACTGGCAATTGTGGCAATGAGTGATTCCCCTAGAATTTTTATATTTCTCCCACTTCACATTAACCTAACACAGGTACTTTATTTCCCACACTTTCCTCAGGTCCATATCCTTGTCGAAGGTCAGCAAGTAGACTGGATTATTCAGTGGATTGCTCACTGACTTGTGCTTTTTGAGGATCCTCTCCTAAAAATGGTCAGGAATCACGAGATGGTTGGCAAAGGAGCGTTCCTTTACAAAGCCGCGGAGCAGGCTGCTGAGACGATTGGCCTGAATTTTAACGTCACATGTGAGAAAAGTGCATTGCTCCATCTAGATGCTTCACTTCCAAAAGCCAAAGTGAAGAAAGCAGAAATGGAAAAATTCCATCAAGAGCTATTCCACACGAAAATGCACGGAAATGTTGATAAGAATGTAGAAAAACCGTCCTTGTCAAAGGAGCAAACTTTTGCTTTTTTTTATATCATCAGGGCTCAATTCAGGTAGAGAGTGTTCTATTTTCACATGCCAGGACAGTGTCATTTCCACCTTAGCATATCGTGACCGCATTTTAGGTCAAGAAGTTCCAAGCGATAGGTTCAGAGCGTGTCATACACACGTTGAGTACCTAGAAGACACAATGCGGCCCCAAGAGTGCTTTATTGCCAATCCAAACCAGTTATTTTAGCAACCGATTCAGCTTTTCCCAAAGAGAACGGGCAACATTTCCGGTATTTGTTGTTCCATAACCCTGCTTCACCACATCAACTGCTAAACCCAGTTTTGATCTTAATTTAATCTGAATACGTCGCTTTCTTGATTTTTTCATTTCCTTTTCTTCCTTTTTTCTCGCGGAAAACTTTTTGAAATCCATATTGTAGGAAACATGTAACAAATATTCCAGAATACAAATCCAGGCATGCAACGTCGAGAGCCCAAATTTATAGTGTGCCTCATTACACGGAATTTTAGCTACATATGGTAAGTTGTTAACATGTTTTGATCCAACTTCACAAATATTGCAGCGAGAAGATGCTTTCTGTCCATTAAGAAGATTACACATCTTTCCATCGATCATCTTACACTTCAAGTCAAAACTGATATCAAAACTCATTCCACTGACATCAATGGAATGGGTAAGAACTTTTTCCAGCAGCTTTATGTGATAGCTATACTCTTTCTTTACAAGGGAATCAGTTTCTTTAAGGAAATTAAATTTAAGTGTCCTACAGAAATTGACAGATGAAGGTGTTTTGTTTGTCCAAATAATATCGCCATCTGCTTTTAATTGAAGAGGGATTTTCCATATTCAACATAAGATGGCTGCCATTCGGAATAATAGAAAATTATTCGTTCGAAAACTGCATCACACATTTTGCCAATGTGATGAATAAATTTTGTTACAAAAAATGTCTTGCCACGTCCTGTAGGACCGCAAATCATCGATATAAACGGATGCTTCCATCTTGGGTCCATTTTACAAGTAAAATCATAAATCTAAGAATCACCATCTTTTACACATTTCCCCACCTCCCACGCACTCACACAGACAGTCTAACCAATATTGTAAAAAAAAACTTGAACAAGAAGTTAGCTAAAAAATCACAGTGCACAACGCAACCAGGCTTATTACGAGGGTTTTTCTAGAAATGTTTTTATTTATATTCAAATTTTCTTAATTATATTTAACTTTTTTTCTGTTTTCGTTTTTTTTTTGTTTTCTATGTTCTCGCGTTTGTCCGGGGCGTAGGGACGTAGGCGTAGGGATGTGGCGACCCCATCGCCCGAGAGCTACGGCTCCTGCAGTCTGCCGCGTTGCATTGGGCTAACTCCCAAACGCAACGAATTATGCAGTTACTTCACCAGTATCACGCAGTGCCACCCAAAATAGGCATCTCTCGAATGGAGGTCATGGTTTAGTTGGGAGTGGCAATAGGATCGAACCGAGACGACGACCAGGCAATGGGACCAGACCAACGCGAGAACAAAGATTGCAGTGATCGGACCAACTCCGGAGGGACATCCTTACCTGTTGGCAAAGAAGTTCACTGTCCTAGAAGGTAAGCCAGAGCGGGAAATTTACGCGAGAAAAAATTATTCAACACTGTTCCTTGGAGTCAGGTTTCTAGCCGCGGATAACCTTACGCGGCAGTCGGGACAGTTGGAGATGAAAATTTCACCTCTGGATACTTTTTTAGAGCTACCAATATTTGTAGAATTTTATGAGGAACAGTGTTGTCGGACCAGATGAAGTGATCCCAGAAGATCAGCCTTTTGCATCCGGTTCGCGATGGAGTGAGCCTGATGGTGGCAAGCCGGAATCTTGTTGAGTTGACTAAGAAATGAAGCTTTCATACCTCCAAGGCAGCCTATTATGAGAACTACAAGATGGACTTTGTAGAGGTGGGACGAGCGACGTCCAAGAATTCGTTAATGTTTACCACGAATGAAAACTTGGTCTCAGTATCGTGCACATGTGCAGAGCTGTTTTCGCCGTCACTTGTTATACCCACTCCCCTATGTTATATTTTGACATCTCGATGCGTACGTAGGTTATCTTCGTTTGTATTTTTATTTTTTTGGGTGTATATCACGTTCCTGAATTAAAAACGAAAAGGATCTAGAAAGTATAAGTACTACAATAACATTATTATAATGATTCATGGATTACGTGAGTAAGGGATTCTATATTTTATGTATAAAGACTTTATACTATTATAAATATATTCGTTTTTAGGTTAGGTTGACATTATATTCTGCAATGTTTAGAAACATCTACACTGGTATATTCAACTAGTACTAATACATACTTGCCCTGCAAGCTTTATGCACTCCTTAAACTTGAAATATTTATACTTTAAATGTTATTGAAACATTCAAATTCACCATTTTCTTTTTCTATACCGGCAACCAAGAAATGTTCAAAACACAAGTTCAAAACTTTCAACGCGTGTTGACATCGTTGACATGGCAATCGCCAGTGCGCATGCACGCGATACAGAGACCAAGTTTTCAGCCGTGGCTAGCATTAAGGAATACTTGGACGTTGTTCGTCGCACTCCCCACTTACAGGGATACCCCTTCTTAATATTCCTTCGTGGGGGACGTAATCTATCTTTCGATGGCGCTGATTGACCAAAAAATTGCGGCGACCGTGGCAAAAGCAGGGATGGGTACGTATAATATATCACGTATATTACATGGTTTTCGATCCAATCGCCTTACAGAAACAACTAATATTGAGCAACAAATTAATTATTCGTCATTATTTTTCACTTTCCTAAGCAAATTATTTCTAAAAAATGTGCCCGCTGTGCGGGCACATTCTCATCGCGCGCTTTGCGCGCGGCTCGCTCTTGCTTCGCACTCGATTTTTTCCAAAATCTGAACTTTTCTACATTATGTTCAACACTGTTATATCAATTGTATATCATATTTATTTCTGTATCTCAGGCTGGTACTGCTTATTCAGATTTTGCAAAATAATGTACAAATGTTATTTTTAAAAATGAGTTCTGCCGAAATGCTGTGTTTGATTAGAAACCTTCCACTGATTTTGGGGGATCTGATACCAGAAAAGAATCTCCACTGGAAGTTACTAATACTTTTGTTTCAAATGGTCCAAATAGTAACAGCTAAAGCTCATCAACGGGAAATTTGTGATCTATTGGAAACTTTAACATCCGAATATTTAGCACTACTCTCTGAAATGTACCCATGTTCATTAGTTCCAGAACACCACTTCTTGATACACTATTCGCGAAAAATGAAACTATTTGGGACCCTTTCAAAAATTTCTTGTTTACCACACGAGCGAAAGCATAGAGAAGGCAAAATGACTGCCCGGTTATCTCTAAACCGAATCAATATCTGCAAGACAATTGCTTTAAAACACCAGCTAATATTGAACCATCGATTTTTGCGGAAACTATCAGAACCATTGTATAAAAGTGGACAATCCAAATCTGTTTTGTTGAATCAAATTCCAGAGTTCACATTATTTGCGTCTAAGCTACCTTTAGATTTAAGTGCGAATTTATCGATAGCAAAGTGGATTGAGTTTCTGCGCCAGTATATTAAGCCAGATTCCATTCTCGTTGTTCCTTGTGAGAATGGTCCAAAGTTTCTTTCGATTCGGTGCCTTTTATTAGGAAAAATGCATGACGTATTAGCAGTTACAAAGGTCTTACAACATTGCTACTATTCTAGACACTTTCAATCATACGAAATCAAAAGTTATGAGAGCAACGCTTGGAATGTGCTCACATGGAAAGACATCTTGAGTGCAACTGTGACTCATAAAACTAGGCTTCATAATGGTAAAGAGTGCATATTCAAAAACTGGATGTAAAGTTAAGCGTTCCTTGCAATCTTGTAATAATTGTTTAATAGAAAACTGCGGCTTTAAGCTATTTTTAAAATTATAAGTATTGAAAATTATACTACTACTCAAGTTCTTTTAGTTCTGGCATTGTTAAACATACTTTTTTGCTAAAAATACTGAGTCAAAGCCATAAAAATAATATTGACGGGAAGCCCAAAGCATTTTGTTCATATTGCAAGACAATATTTTTTAAATAATAATACATCAATAGTTCTTTGCTTTTGCCTCACATTATTGCCACTATCTCTCGCACTTCGCCATTCCGAAGGGTACCTCTGCGGCAAACCTCGAAATCAAAAGCATGAGGTCACTCATGTATTTTACATGGATGATTTTAAAATCTATGCTAAAAATCAAGAGAAACTACATCTAGCTCAAGAGTGCACTCAAGAGATTGGAATGGAGTTCGGGTTAGAAAAATGCGCTAAGGTTTATTTGATGAAAGGGAAACTTAATGGCGTCCCGGAAGACCCTGAGCTCGTGGACAGAAGCGCTATACCACACTTTGGCGCTGGAGAGACCTATACATACCTGGGCGTGCCACAGAGCCGAATTCAGGACGTGACATTTATACAGGATACTCTCCGATGCAAATACAAACGTCTCATACGACGGATTTGGTCTTCCGAACTGTCCGCGCGGAACAAAGTATCTGTGACGAACATGCTTGCCGTCCCGGTACTACTCTATTCATTTGAAGTAGTTCCATGGACGAAGAACGAGCTCAGAGCCCCCGACATCGGGTGCCGAAAAGTAATGCACATTAACAAAAGCATGCATCTCAAATCTTCTGTTCCGCGACTTTACATCTCACGCCGTCAAGGTGGTTGCGGAATACTAAATCTTGAATGTCTTTAGAACAGAATTATTCTGGGTACAGCGCATATAGTCGCAAATGAACAAGACGCTCTTCTTAAAATGGTCAGGAAACATGAAGAAGTGGGCAAAGGAGCGTTTCTATATAAAGCAGCGGAGGAGGCTGCTGAAACACTCGTTCTTGACTTCAATATCAGGGATGAGCAAAATGCATCAAATCTTATCCATCTCGCGTACTCAATCCTGAAGTACCGAACTAAGAAAGCACAGGAGAAAAACTTCTGCGAACAGCTCCTCGACAAGAAGATGCACGGTATCTTCCATAGAAATGTGGTGGATCTGTCGATGTCGTATGAGCTAACATTTGCTTTCCTTAAATCACCCGGATTGAAGTCGGGCACGGAGGGCATCATTTTGGCATGTCAGGACCGTGTCATTTCCACTCTAGCATACCGTCGCCACATTTTGAGCCAAGACATTCCCGATGATAGCTGCAGGGCGTGATTAATTAGAAAAATATTCGAGCATTATCATAAAATTCAGTGGAAATCATTAAATTAATCCATGGAACCTGTCAAAAAGTCCTAAAAATGCCATGCTTTTTATAAAAGGATAAAAAAGCTTTGAAACTTCCTTCAAACCATTGAAATCAATCAAGAATGCCCTTGAATTCAAATGAATAACAATTTCAAATTCATATCACTATAAATTAATTAGAAAAATATTCGAGCATCATCATAAAATTCAATGGAAACCATTAAATTAATCTCTGGAACATGTCAAAAAGTCCTGAAAATATGATGATTTATATAACAGAAAAAAAAAGGTTTGAAACATTTCAAACCATTGAAACCAATCGACAATTCCCTCGAATTCAAAAAGAATAACAATTTCAAATTCAAATCACTATAAATTAATTAGAAATATATTTGAGCATTAACATAAAACTCTGTGGAAACCATTAAATTAATTCCTGGAACCTGTCAAATAGTCCTAAAAATGCCATGTTTTTTATAAGAGGAGAAAACAGCTTTGAAACTTCCTTCAAACCATTGAAATCAGTCGAGAATTCCCTTTCATTCAACAAGAATAACCATTTTGAATTCAAACTACTATACATTTATAAGTAAAACATTCGAGCATTATTATAAAATTGAGTGAAAACCATTGAATTAATCCCTGGAACCTGTCAAAAAGTCCTAAAAATGCCATGATTTTTATAAAAGCGGAAAAAGGCTTTGAAACTTCCTCCAGACCATTATGATCAATCGAGAATTCCCTGGAATTCAAAAAGAATGAAAATTTCAAATTCTAATCACTATAAATTGATTAGAAAAATATTCGAGCATTCTTGCAAAATTTAGTGAAAACCGTAAAATTAATCCCTGGAACCTGTCAAAAAGTCCTAAAAATGCCATAACTTTTATAAGAGAAAAAAAGCTTTGAAATATCCTTCAAACCATTGAAACCAATCGAGGATTCCCTTGAATTCAAATGAATAACAATTTCAAATTCATATCACTATAAATTAATTAGAAAAATATTCGAGCATTATCATAAAATTCAGTGGAAATCATTAAATTAATCCATGGAACCTGTCAAAACTACCTTGTACTTTTTATTATTATCACAAAACCCTACATCACGTAGATATTTGTATTCTTCAAAGAAAGGTTTCAAGAAATCATGAACCGAGTTTGGTTTTTTATAACCATGATTAGCACCCATTACGAAGACAGGCGAGAAACTTTCTCCCCATATTTTCCCCAAAATTGTCCATAGTTGACTCTTCGAGCTCTTGCTAAGAGGGACTCCGTCTATATGTCTATATGTCTTTTGGCAATTTAGTATGCCCCTCATCTCGAAGAATCTGAAGAATTTCACCAATTCCTCGTCGGTTTTGCAGTTACATAAAACCCACCTTGCCAATTTTTCCCATAATGTTAATTCATCAGGTATACTCCTATCATATTCGTAATCTAAAACAATTTTCGATACATTTAAAATGAAATTGAATACTGAACATGAGCAGAAAATTAAAACAAAATCTTATTAACTTTAAATCTTTATTGCAAAGAAGGCAACATATTAAGACATAATAATTTTCCCGTACGAAGTATATCTCAAAAAGCTGAATAAACCCTTAATAAATTTTCCTACATTTAAACTGTAACAATTTTATTTGTATAGACATTTCTGATCGTTTTAAATTAAGAAAATATGACGCGCAAAAAACAAAAAATTATTTTACTTAAGTCGGTCCGACGGAAATTCGCAAATTTCTCATCTGAGATTAAAAGCTAGATTCCTTTTTTTTGTTTCACAAAAACCGTTTCTTTCCACCATTCTTCCCCAATTTTTTGCTTCATGGACTTGCTATGTGATACTAGCCTCATAAAAAGTTTACCGGCAACTTTTTTCGCCATCCCTCTGTCCACACCTAATAAGATATAGAGTTGAAAATTTTAACAGTTGAATAAAAGACAGTAAGAAAGGTTTATCTGCTGATAAATGTTTATAAATAGACAAGAAATTATTTTTTTTTTTTGTAATTTAAGCATTTCAAAATTGATAAACCTGTCTTTGTAAATTTTGTTCGATCATCCAAATTGTAAATTCGATTTCTAATATCCTGTGGACAGGGCGATAACGAAAAAATGCCAGTTAACTTATTTTGTGGTTAGTATCCGGAAAGTATAGCTTGATTCTGTGAATTCCATGAATTCTGTGAATTCCATGAATTCTGTGAATTCCATGAATTCTGCGAATTCCATGAATTCTGTGAATTCGATGAATTTTGTGAATTCTATGTACTCTGTGAATGCCATGAATTCTGTGAATTCCATGAATACTGTGAATTCCATGAATTCTGTGAATTACATGAATTCTATGAATTCCATGAATTCTATGAATTCCACGAAATCTGTGAATTTCGTGAATTCTGTGAATTTCGTGAATTCTGTGAATTTCGTGAATACAGTGAATTTCCTGAATACAGTACATTTCGTGAGTTCTGTGAATTTCGTGAATTCTGTGAATTTCGCGAATTCTATGAATTCCATGAATTCTGTGACTTCCATAAATTTTATAAATACTGTAAATTCTATAAATTCTTTGGATTCTACGAGTTATACCAATTCCATGAATTCCACCAATTCTATGAATTTCACGAATTCTGAGAATTCCATGAATTTTGTGGATTCCACGTATTCTGTAAATTCCACGAATTCTGTGAATTCTGTGAATTCTGTGAATTCTGGGAATTCCATGGATTCTGTGAATTCTGTGAATTCTGTGAATTCGATGAATTCCATAAATTCTGTGAATTCCATGGATGCTGTGAAATTCATGAATTCTGTGAATTCCATGATTTTTGTGAATTCCATGAATTCTGTGAATTCCATGAATTCTGCGAATTCCATGAATTCTGAGAATTCCATGAATTCTGCGAATTCCATGAATTCTGTGAATTCCATGAATTCTGTGAATTCCATGAATTCTATGAATTCGATGGATTCTGTGAATTCCATGAATTCTGTGATTACCACGAATTCTGTGAATTCTATAAATTTTATAAATACTGTGAATTCTATAAATTTTGGGGATTCTACGAGATATACCAATTTCATGAATTCCACCAATTCTATGAATTTCACGATTTCTGTTAATTCCATAAATTATGTGAATTTCATGGGTTCTGTGAATTCCATGAATTCTGTGAATTCCATGATTTCTGTGAATTCCATGAATTCTGTGAATTCCATGAATTCTGTGAATTCCATGAATTCTGTGAATTCCATGAATTCAGAAAATTTTTCCTCAGAAAATTTACTATCGAAATTTTCAATGTTATTGTTGTTATTGAAGTCGATAGTGCATTTGATATTGTTAAGAAAAAATTTTTTTTTCAGAAAATTTTGCCTCAGAAAATTTACTATCGAAATTTTCAATGTTATTGTTGTTATGCAAGTCGATAGTGCATTTGACATTGTTGGGAAAAAAAATGTTTTCAGAAAATCTTTCCTAAGAAAATTTACTATCGAAATTTTCAATGTCATTGTTGTTATTGAAGTCGATAGTGCATTTGACATTGTTGGAAACAAAAATTTTTTTCAGAAAATTTTTCCGCAGAATATTTACTATCGAAATTTTCAATGTTATTGTTGTTGTTGAAGTCGATAGTGCATTTGACATTGTTGGGAAAAAAATTGTTTTTCAGAAAATTTTTCCTCAGAAAATTCACTATCGAACTTTTCAATGTTATTTTTGTTATTGAAGTCGATAGTGCATATGACATTGTTAAGAAAAAAAAATTTTTTCAGAAAATTTTTCCGCAGAATATTTACTGTCGAAATTTTCTATGTTATTGTGGCTATTGAAGCCGATAGCGCTTTTTTCACTTCTTGGGAAAAAATTTTTCTTCAGAAAATTTTTCCTCAGAAAATTTATTATCGAAATTTTCGATGTTATTGATGTTATTGAATTCGATAGTGCATTTGACATTGTTAGGAAAAAAAAATTTCTTCGGAAAATGTTACTTCAGAAAATTTACTATCGAAATTTTCAATGTTATTGTTGTTATTGAAGTCGATAGTGCATTTGACATTATTAAGAAAAAAAATTTTTTCGGAAAATTTTACCTCAGAAAATTTCCTATCGATATTTTCAATGTTATTGCTGTTATTGAAGCCGATAGCGCTTTTGTCATTTTTTGGGAAAAAATTTTTCGTCAGAAAATTTTTCCTCAGAAAATTTACTATGGAAATTTTCAATGTTATTGTTGTTATTGAAGTCGATAGTGCATTTGACATTGTTGGGAAAAAAAAATTATTTTCAGAAAATTTTTCCTCAGAAAATTTACAATTGAAATTTTCAATGTTATTGTTGTTATTGAAGTCGATAGTGCATCAAACAAGATAGATAATTATTATTGTTTCAGATCATATGTAATATAAAAATTGAAAACTGAAAATATTTATTATTTAAAAATATTCAGTATTTGCATTTATAAAATAATTTGTGTTCCATATTTCTTCAGTCATCAAATTTGTACATACGTGAACACCAATAATTTTGCATTTAAACAAAATAGATAATTATTACTGTTTCAGGTAATATGTAATATAATAATTTAAACCTGAAAATATTTAGTATTTGAAAATATTTAGTACGTGAAAATATTCAGTATTTGCATTTATAAAATAATGTTTGTTCCACGTTTCTTCAGTCATCAAATTTGTACATACGTGAACTCTTATAATTTCGCATTCAAACAAGATAGATAATTATTACTGTTTCAGATCACATGTAATATAAGAATTGAAAACTGAAAATATTTAGTATTTTAAAATATTTAGTACTTGCAAATATTCAGTATTTGCATTTAGAAAATAATTTTTGTTCCGTATTTCTTTAGACATCAAATTTGTACGTACGTGAACACCAATAATTTAGCATTCAAACAGGATAGATAATTATTATTGTTTCAGATCATATGTAATATAAAAATTGAATACTGAAAATATTTTGTTTTTGAAAATATTTTGTATTTGAGAATATTCAGTATTTGCATTTATAAAATAATTTTTGTTCCATATTTTTTCAGTCATCAAATTTGTACATACGTAAACACTAATAATTTCGCATTCAAACAAGATAGATGATTATTACTATTTCAGACCAAATGTAATATAAAAATTGAAAACTGAAAATATTTAGTATTTGTAAATATTCAGTATTTGGATTTATAAAATAATTTTTGTTCCATATTTCTCCAGTCATCAAATTTGTACATACGTGAACACCAATAATTTCACATTAAAACCAGATAGATAATTAATATTGTTTCAGACCATATGTAATATAAAAATTGACAACTGAAAATATGTAGTATTTGAAAAAATTTAGTATTTGAAAATATTTAGTATTTGTAAATATTCAGTATTTGCATTTATAAAATAATTTTTGTTCCATATTTCTTCAGTCATCAAATTTGTACATACGTGAACCACAAATCGGGGTGCTTTATTATTGTGAGTCCCCTCGCTTCTCACAAATCGGGGTGCTTTATTATTGTGAGTCCCCTTGCTTCTCACAAATCGGGGTGCTTTTTTAATGTGACCCTTTTCGCCTCTCACAAATCGGGGTGCCTTATTATTGTGAGCCCTTTCGCCTCTCACAAATCGGAGCGCTTTATTCTTGTTAGTCCCCTCGCTTCTCACAAATTAGGGTGCCTTATTATTGTGAGCCCTTTCGCCTCTCACAAATCGAGGGGCTTCATTATTGTTAGTCCCCTCGCTTCTCACAAATCGTGGTGCTCTATTATTGTAAGTCCCCTAGCCTCTACAAATCGGGGTGCTTTATTATTGTGAGCCCCTCGCTTCTCACAAATCGGGGTGCTTTTTTATTGTGAGTCCCCTTGCTTCTCACAAATCGGGGTGCATTTTTAATGTGACCCTTTTCGCCCCTCACAAATCACTGTGATTTATTAATGTGAGCCCTTTCGCCTCTTCCGATTCGGGGTGCTTTATTATTGTGAGTCCCCTCGCTTCTCACAAATCGGGCTGCTTTATTATTGTGAGTCTCCTCGCCTCTCACAAAACGGGGTGCTTTATTATTGTGAGTCTCCTCGCCTCTCACATATCGGGCTGCTTTATTATTGTGACACTTTTCGCCTCTCACAAATCGGGTTGCCTTATTATTGTGAGCCATTCGCCTCTGACAAATCGGAGGGCTTTATTCTTGTTAGTCCCCTCGCTTCTCACAAATTAGGGTGCTTTATTAATGTGAGCCCTTTCGCCTCTCTCGATTCGGGGTGCTTTATTATTGTGAGTCCCCTCGCTTCTCACAAATCGGGGTTCTTTATTATTGTGAGTCCCCTTGCTTTTCACAAATCGGGGTGCTTTATTATTGTGAGTCCCCTCGCTTCTCACAAATCGGGGTGCTTTATTTTTGTGAGTCCCCTCGCCTCTCACAAATCGGGGTGCTCTATTATTGTAAGTCCGCTCGCCTCTTACAAGTCGGGGTGCTTTGTTATTGTGAGTCCCCTCGCTTCTCACAAATCGGGGTGCTTTATTATTGTGAGTCCCCTTGCTTCTCACAAATCGGGGATTTTAAACTAAGTAATATTAATTTTCTACCAAAAACCCTTATTTTTTAATAAAAAAGTTAAATTTTCAACAAAATAGTTAAATTTTCGACAAAAAATTTGATTTTCAATTAAGAAAGATGATTTTTCAACCAACTGGTTTAAATTTCAACAAAATTGTCGAATTATCAAACAAAACAGATTAAACTTCAACCAAAAACCAAGGATTTTTTAGAATACAGTGGAATTTTCAACAAAGAAAAATTAATTTTCAACCATATATTTTAGTTTTTAAGCTAAAAACTTGAATATTTTAGAAACCAGTTGACTTCTCAACCCGAAAAGTTGAATTTTCAACATAAAAGTTGATTTTCAATCAAGAAAGATGATTTTTCAACCAAATAGTTGGATTTTCAACAAAATTGTCGAATTTTCAAACAACAAATATTAATCTTCAACCATAAACCACGGATTTTTTGGAAGAGAATGGAATTTTAAACTAAGAAATATTAATTTTCTACCGAAAACCATTATTTTTAAGTAAAAAAGTTAAATTTTCAACAAAATAGTTGAATTTTCTACCTACAAATATGTATTTTCAACAAAAAGTTTAATTTTCAAACTAAAAAGATGATTTTTTTAGAAAAAGTAAACTTTTCAACCCAAAAAGTTGAATTTTCAACAAAAAAAGTTGATTTTCAATCAAGAAAGATTATTTTTCAACCAGATAGTTGAATTTTCCACATAATTGTCGAATATTCAAATAAAAAATATTAAACTTCAACCAAAAACCCAAGAATTTTTTGGAAGAGAATGTAATTTTTAACTAAGAAATATTAATTTTCTACCAAAAACCCTTACTTTTTAATAAAAAAGTGAAATTTTCAACAAAAAATTTGATTTTCAATCAAGAAAGATTATTTTTCAATCAAACAGTTGAATTTTCTACAAAATTATCGAATTTTCAAACAAAAAATATTAAACTTCCACCAAAAAACCAAGAATTATTTGGAAGAGAATGGAATTTTAAACTAAGAAATATGAACTTTCTACCAAAAAATCTTATTTTTTAATAAAAAGAGTTAAATTTTTAACAAAATAGTTGAATTTTCTACCTACAAAGATGTAAAAAAATTAATGTTTCTTGGTAGAAAATTATTCTTCGTTTTTGAAAATTGCACTATTTGGTTAATATTAATGTACATTGTTGAAAATTAAACAATTTTGTTTAAAAGTATCCTTTTTGGTTTATTTTTTTGTTAACAATTTATTTTTTCAACTGAAAACTTAACTCTATTTCATTTTTGATTTCAAATTTATCTTTTTTAATTTATCTTTTTGATTGACATTTTTTTTTCATTGAAAATCAATTTTTTTAACTAAATACTAAACTTTTCCATTTTTCATTGCAAATTAATCTTCTTTAGTTGAAAATGAAACTATTTGGGTTTTATCTGAAAATTTGAATATTTAATTTTTAGTGAATATTTTCTTTCGTAGTTGAAAATGCATGTATTTTGTTGAAATTTTTTTTTTTTAGAAAATTAATCTTCTTACTTGAAAATTCAACTTTCTGGTTGAAAATTCATATATTTAGTTAAAAATTTACGAATTTTATTGAAAATTCATATATTTAGTTAAAAATTTACGAATTTTATTGAAGATTCGTCCTCTTGTTTGAGGATGCAACTATTTGCTTAAAAATTAGTTTCTTGTTGAAAATTAATTATTTTAACCGACAATGTAACTGTTCCATTTTTTATTACAAATTTATTTTTTTTTAGTTGAAAATTCATATTTATGGTTGAATTTTTTTTGTGCTGAAAATCATTTTTGATAAATTAAAATAAGGCTGTTTCATTTTTTATTGTGAATTATTTTCTTTAAGTTGAAAACTAAATTATCTGTTTAAAAATTCATTAATTTTTTTTCAATTCATACATTTTGTTAAAAATTTATTTATTTTGTTAAAAATGCATTTTATTGGTAGAAAATCAATTTTTTGCTACAAAGTTTATCTTTTTGTTTTAAAAGTTTAATGATTTTGTTTAAAATTCAGCTATTTAATTGAAGATTCATGTAATTTGTAAAAAGTTGAACTATTTTGTAGAAAATTTCCTCTTTTTAGTTAAGGAAGGAACCATTTGTTTATAAATTAGTCTTTTTTGGAAAAATGTAATTTTTGTTAGTAAAAATTTAACGTCTACATTTTTTTATTGCATCTTTTAATTTTGGTTACAAACTCAACTATTTTATTGAAAATTCAACTGTTTGGTTGAATGTTTATGTCTTTTGTTTAAAATTGATCTATTTTGGTAGGAAATTAATCGTCTTCGTAGAAAATTCATCTACTTGGTTGAAAGTTGAACGAATGTTAAAAATTTATTTTTTGGCTGAAAATTCATAATTTTATGAAAGTCATTTTTTGGTAGAAAATTCTACTATTTGGTTTAAAATTCATGTATTTTGTTAAAAATTCAACTATTTGGTCGAAAGTTTATGGAAAATTCGGCGTAAACGGTAGAAAATTATTCTTCTGGGTTAAAAATAAAAATGCTTGGTTAACAAATTCAACTATTTGGTTGAAAATTGATCTACTTGGTTGAAGGTTGAATCACTTTGTTAAAAAATGATTTTTCGGCTCAAGATTCATTATTTTACTTTAAAATTCATCTCTTTAGTTGAAAGTTTAACTATTTTGTTGAAAATTTATATTTTCTGGTTTAAAATTCCACTTTTTTTACAGAAAATTCGTCTTTTGGCTTAGAAGTTCAACAATTTACATGAACTTATTTTTCTTTCTTCGATTGAAAAATCTTTATTGAATGAAAATTCAGGTATTCTATTAAAAAACCTTCTGTTTTAGTCCAAAACGCAACTGTTTGGTTGAAAATTTTCCTGTTTTGGCAGAAAAATTTAGCTTTTTTTGGTCGAAAATTCAACTGCTTGTTTTGAAAATTAAACTCTTTTGATTTCTTTTGAATGAAAAGCCTTTATGTTTTTTTTTTAGAAAAATCTTTTTTGACAAAATTGGAAAAATCTTTATTGGAACTTTTTTGAATGAAAAATCTTGATTGGTTATTGAAAATACATCTCTTTTAATAGAAATTTTATCTTTTTTTATTTAAAGTGTAACTGATTGGTTAAAAATTAATCTGTTTTGGTTGAGGATTCAACTATTTTGTTGAAAATTCATCCTTTTTGGTTATATTACAAATATTATTTTTTTGAATATCAACTATTACATTTTATGTTGAAAATTAGTATTTCCAGGTTGAAAATGCCACCGTTTTGTAGAGAATTCCTCTATTTGGCTTGAAAATTGAACATTCAACTATGTGATTGAAAAATCATTTTTTTAAATTTCATTCAACTGTTTTTGATTCAAATTTAAAATCTGTTTTTATTGAAAATTATTTTTTAACTGGAAATTTAACGTTGAATTGGTTGAAATTAATCGTTTTTCGTTGAAAATACAACAGTTTTGATTATTGAATATAAATGTAAATAACAATTTTTTAAAGTGCTTTAAAAAATGAAAATTATTGATCCATTTTTGGCTGAAAATTGAACGTTTTTGGTTAAAAATTCAACTATTAAATTATTAATTGAGAATTCGTTTTTTTTTGTTAATTTGACTACTTGGTTGCAAATTGAACTACTTTGTCAAAAATTCATTTCATTGGTTGGAGAGTTCACTATTTTGTTGAAAAGTCGTTTTTTAAATTTAAAATTAACTTTTTTAACTGAAATTTGAAATATTTCATTTTTTGATGAAAAGTGATAGTTTTTATTTGAAAGTTCAATTATTTTGTAAAGAATTGATGTATTTTTTTTAAATTAGTCTTTTTTGGTAGAAAATTATTCTTTTTGATTGAAAATTCATTTACATGGTTGAAAGTTTAAATACTTTGTTAAAAATTCCTTTTATCAGTTTAAGAACCATCTCTTTGGTTAAAAATGAGTTTTTTTTTGATGAAAATCAATTTTTAGAAGTGCAAATTTAACTATTCCATTTTTAGTTGAAAATTTCTTTTTTTTTTTGGTCGAAAGTTCAACTATTTCGTTGAAAAATTCAACTTTATTTTGATTGGAAATTTTGTTCTGAAATTATAAATGTTCCATTTTTGGTTGAAAATTGATAATTTTTAGTATAAAATTCAAGTATTCGGTTTTTAAAAATTTTTTATTCTATTATTCTTATAGAAAATTCAACTATTTTGTTAAAAATTCGTTCTTCAGTTGAAAATTAATTTTCTGAATAAAAAATTAAACTAATCCATTTTGGCTGAAAATTGAACGATTTCAGTTGAAAGTTTAACAATTCAATTTTTAATCGAGAATTCATTTTTTTTAAATTCAACTACTTAGTTGCCAGTTCAATTTTTTTCTTAAAAATTTATTTTATTGACTTGAGATTTCACTATTTTAAACACAATTTTCAAATTCAAACACTTTTAATTTTTAATTGTTTAATTTCCCCTTCCAATTTAGAAAAAATTGCAAAGCAAAATGCCCTTCCTTTCAACTCAATAAAAATTTTAAAAATAAAAAACTTCCCTGTTCCAATTCAGAAAAATTTTTTACTAAAATTTCTTCCCTTCCCACTCAATATAAACGTTATAAATAAAAAATTCCCTCTTCTAATTCAGAAAAAATTGAAAACAAACATTTCTTCTCCTCGAACTCCAAACAAATTTTAAAAATTTCCCTCTTATAATTCAGAACAAAATTAAAAATAACTAATTCTATCCTTAAACTTAATAAAAATATTAAAAAGAAAAAATGGCCTCTTCCAATTCAGAATAAAAAATTGCTGTCTTCCAACTCAATAAAAAAGGTTAAAAATAACATATTTCCCTCTTTCATATTAGAAAAAATTGAAAACCAAAATTCCCTCCCTTATAAATCGATAAAACTTTCAAAAACAAAAAAATTTCCCTCTTCCAAGTCAGAAAAAATGGAAACTCAAAAATTCACCTCTTTCAATTCAATGAAAATTTTAAATATAAAAAATAACCCTTCTCGATTTCAGAAAAAAAATGAAAATAAAAAGTTCCCCCGTCACCTCAATAAAAATGCTAAAAAGAAAAAATGGCCTCTTCCAATTCACGGAAAAAATAATTAACCAAAATTCCATCACTTAAAACTCTATAAAATCCTAAAAAGAAACAAATTTCCCCTCTTCAATTCATAAAATCTGAAAAATAAAAATTTCCTTCTTTTCAGCTTTATAACAATTTTTAAAATATAAAATGTCCCTCTGCAAATTCAACCACAATTTTTTCGTTTAAAAACTCAATACAAACGTAATAAATACCAAATTTGCCCGCCATCAACGCAATGAAAATGTACTAAATGAAAAAGTTCCGGTTTCAATTCGAAGAAAAATTAAATACCAAAATTTCTTCCCTTTCTTTTAAAATTAGAGCGGTGAAACGCAAACTTTTTTTTCATACGTAAATCCTTTTAAGTTGAATTTTGTTTATTTTAACTCGTTTCAAATTAATTATTGTTCAATTGTTATTTATAAAACTGAAAAGACGAATTTTTATCATAATAGTTGAATTTTCACCCAAAACAGATCAATTTTAAACTTAAATTAGAATATTTAAACTTTCAGTAAAAAATTAATTTTTAACCAAATAAAATCTATTTTGAACAAAATAGTAGTTAAATTTTCATCCAAACAGTTATTATTTTTTAACCAAAAAGATGCAATTTCTACAATAATAGATGAATTTTTCACACGAAAAGACAAATTTTCAACCAAATAATTGAAATTTCGCCTAAAATAGACAAATTTTGAACTTGAAATAGAATATTTAAATTTTTAGTGAAAAAATGTATCTACCAAATAAAGTCATTTTTGAACCAAATAGTTAAATTTTCAACTAAACACATTACTTTTCTACCAAAATAAATGCATTTTCATCCCAAAAAGACGAGGTTGCACATAATTCAGATTAATTTTCAACCAAATAAAATAAATTTTCAATAAAATGGTTCATTTTTCAACCAAGCACATTAATGTCCTACCGAAATAGATGAATTTTCATCACTAAAATACAAATTTTCACCTGAAACGTATAAAATTTCAATTTAAAATAGAATAGTTCAATCGTCAGTGAAAAAAAAATTTCAACCAAATAGAATAATTTTTCAAGCAAATAGTTAAATTTTCAACTTAAAATAGAATAGTTCAGTTGTCAGTAAAAATAAACTCAACCAAATAAAATACATTTTTAACAAAATAGTTAAATTTTCAACGAAACAGTTGTGATTCTTAACCAAAAAATATGCAATTTCTACCAAAATATATAAATTTTGAACCCGAAAACACGAAATTTCAACATAATATTTGAATTTTCACATAAAACAGATCAATTTTAAACTTAAATTAGAATATTTAAACTTTCAGTAAAAAAAATTAATTTTCCACCAAATAAAATCTATTTTCAACAAAATAGTTAAATTTTCAACCAAACAGTTATTATTTGTTAACCAAGAAAGACGCAATTTCTACCAAAATAGGTGATTTTTTAACACGAAAAGACGAATTTTCTATAAAATAGTTGAAATTTCACCTAAAATAGACCAATTTTGAATTTAAAATAGAATATTTAAATTTTCAATTCAATTTTCACCAAAATAATTATATTTTCTACAATATAGTTGATTTTTTAACTAAATAATTAAATTTTCAACTTACAAAGATGAATTCTTAACAAAAACTTAACAGCTGATATTTCAATAAAAAAAGTGAACTTCTATCATGAGATAAATCTTCAAAAGAAAAAGACGAATTTTCAACCAAGAATATTAATTTTTGACCAAAAAAGACGAATTTTCAACAAAAAAGTTCAATTTTTAACAAGAGATTTTGAAAACTAATTATGAGCTGTCCTTTCGTGCAGAAGAGAACAAGTTTAAAATTCCAGGACGATCAGCAAAATTCAAGGGGTTTTCCAGGTGAAAAAAACTTCAAGGAATTTTCCCGGGTTTCAAGGAATTTCAAGACGCTAGACACCCAGCTGTATGAAAAACTAAGCTCTTTCGAACAGTATAAACATTTATTTTAATTTAGACTGAGTTGAGAAAATCAACGAAAAAAAAGGGTAAATGCAAAACTTCAGTTTCAAATTTTCCTGATTTTCTCTTATTATTCCCTGACGAATTTTTAATTCACCTACAATTTTAATCTTGTAAAACTTTTAATATATAATCTTTCATAAACGGGATAAAACCATTTTAAATTAAAATTTAAAAATATCATATTTATTCATTGCAATAAAAAAATATTAGTTTTCTACCAAAAAAAATGAATTTTCAACAAATAGTTGAATTTTCGAACAAAAAATATGACTTTTTAACAAAACAGTCCAATTTCCAACAAAATACTTCAATATTTAACCAAATTGTTTAATTTTCAACCTACTAAGATGAATTTTCATCCAAATTGTCGAATATTTAATGATAAAAAAGATTAAACCTCAACCAAGAACAGTTGAATTTTGAACCAAATAGTTAGATTTTCAAGCGAAAAAGAGGAATTATTTAGAAGACAGTTAAATATGTGAAAAAAGATGAATTCTCAAACAAAAAAATGTAATAGTTGATATTTCGACCACAAAAAGAACTAATTTTCCACAAAATATTAAAATTTTCAATCAAAGAGTTGAATTTTCAACAAAGTAATTCAATTTTCACCAAAATAATTATATTTTCTACAATATTCTCTACATATCTCGAATTCTTTGCATGTCTCGAATTCTCAGAATCCTTTGAATTATCTGAATTCCTCAAATTCTATAAAGTCGTTGAATCATTATTTGAATTTCTCGATATCTCTGAATGCTTGCAAGGATCTGAATTCTTTGAATTCTATGAATTCTTTGAATTCTATGAATTCTTTGAATTCTATAAATTCTTTGAATTCTATGAATTCTTTGAATTCTATGAATTTTTTAGATTCCTGAATTCTTTAGATTCCTGAATACTATGAGTTCCTTTAATTCTACGAATTCCTTAAATACTAAAAATTCCTTGAATTCTACGAATTCCTTGAATTCTATGAATGCCTTGAATTCTACGAATTCCTTGAATTCTATGAATGCCTTGAATTCTATGAATTCCTTGAATTGATTGAATTCCTTGAATTCTATGAATTTCTTGAATTTTATGAATGGCTTGAATTCTGAGAATTCCTTGAATTCTACGAATTCTATGAATTCTAAAAATTCGTTAAATGCTACGAATTCTTTGAATTCAATGAATTCTTTAAATTCCTTGAATTCCTGAATTCTATGAGTTCCTTGAATCCTATGAATTCCTTGAATTTAATGAATTCCTTGAATTTAATGAATTCCTTGAATTCTATGAATTTCTTGAATTCTAAGCATTTCTTGAATTCTATGAATTCACCAAATTCTTCAAATTCCACGAATTCTTTAAATTCTACGAATTCTTTAAATTCTACGAATTCTTTAAATTCTACGAATTCTTTGAATTCTATGAATTCTTTGATTTCCTTGAATTCCTGAACTCTGTGAGTTCCTTGAATTCTATGAATTCCTTGAATTTTATGAGTGCCTTGAATCCTAGTATCCTAGTATTTCCTAGTATTCCTCGAATCCCTTGATCTCCTTGCATTTTATGAATTCCTGATGTTCTTCGCATTCTCTATAATTCCTAAAAAATAGTCTAAATTCCATGAATATTCTGAACCTTTTGGATTCCCTGAATTAAGGGTAGCCCCTGGAAGCTCTTAAATCCCTTGCTTCATTTTATTCTTCTTCATTCAGAGGAATTTAGAAAATTTCAAGGAAGCTGAAAGAATCTTGAAGCTTTTAAACTTCTCAAAGAGCTTATAATTTTTTTCCGAAATCTTCAAAAATTTATCAGTCAAAAGTGACTGATTTGCAGTCAATTTTGACTGATTCAAATAATGCGGATTCGAGTACTGACAAATCAGTCAAAAGTGACTGATTCGCAGTCAATTCGGATTGATTCACAGTCAATTTTGACTAATTCGCAGTCAATTTTGACTGATTCAAATAAGGCGGATTTGACTACTGACAAATAAGTCAAAAGTGACTGATTCGCAGTCAATTTTGACAGATTCAAATAATGCGAATGCAACTACTGACAAATCAGTCAAAAGTGACTGATTCGCAGTCAATTTTTACTGATTCAAATAAGGCGGATTCGAGTACTGACAAATCAGTCAAAAGTGACTGATTCGCAGCCAATTTGAACTGATTCACAGTCAATTTTGACTGATTCAAATGAGGCGGATCTGACTACTGACAAATCAGTCAAAAGTGACTGATTCGCAGTCAATTTTGACAGATTCAAATAATGCGGATGCAACTACTGACAAATCAGTGAAAAGTGACTGATCCGCAGTCAATTTTCACAGATTGCAGTCAATTTTTACTGATTCAAATAAGGCGGATTCGACTACTGGCAAAGCAGTCAAAAGTGACTGATTCGCAGCCAATTTTTACTGATTCAAAAATTGCGGATTCGAGTGCTGACAAATCAGACAAGAGTGACTGATTCGCAGTCAATTTGGATTGATTCACAGTCAATTTTGACTGATTCGCAGTCAATTTTGACTGATTCAAATCAGGCGGATTTAACTACTCACAAATAAGTCAAAAGTGACTGATTCGCAGTCAATTTTGACTGATTCAAATAATTCGGATGCAACTACTGACAAATCAGTCAAAAGTGACTGATTCGCAGTCAACTTGTACAGATTCGCAGTCAATTTTTACTGATTCAAATAAGGCGGATTTGATTACTGACAAATCAGCCAAAAGTGACTGATTCGCAGTCAATGTTGACTGATTCAAATAAGGCGGACTCGACTACTGACAAATCAGTCAAAAGTAACTTTTCGAATCAGTTAATTTGAATCACTGATGAAATCCGTATAAGAGGCCATGTGACGAGTGGGTCACGTGTCCCACTCGACACATGGCCTTAAGTCACAAAGAACTTTAATACGTATTTGTCTCTTCAAATTTAAAAAATATTTGTGTCTAAATTAAAATTTTGTTCAGAAATTAAATACATTTTAATTCAGACAGAATTATTTTTTTAATTTGAAGTTCCTATTTTCACATTCTTTTTTCCAATGTTGATAAAGAAGATCCATTAAAAGGCCATGTGAAGAGTGGGTTGCGTGACCCACTTGTCACATAAACTTTCATTGGATCTTTGTTATCAACACTGGGAAAAAGAATTTGAAAATAGGAACTTCAAAATAAAAAAATAATTCTGTCTAAATTGAAATTGTTTGAATTTCTGAAAAAAAAATTATTCAGATACAAATATTTTTTAAATTTGAAGAGAAAAAGACGTATTTACATTCTTTCTGACTTAAGGCCATGTGACGAGTGGGTCGCGTGACCCACTCGTAACATAAACTTTCATTGGATCTTTTTTATCAACACTAGGAAAAAGAATTTGAAAATAGGAACCTCAAAATTAAAAAATAATTCTTTTTAAATTAAAATTGTTTGAATTTCTGAAAAAAAATCATTTATAAACAAATATTTTCTAAATTTGAAGAGAAAAAGACGTATTCACATTCTTTCTGACTTAAGGCCATGTGCCGAGTGGATCACGTGACCGGCTTTCTACTTGTCTGACACTTTTTTTATTTCTAAACTTATTTTCACACAAATAGCTACATCCAGTTGAGAATTTGGGATAATGATTAAAAAGCACTAAAAAATGCAGCTCTGGTCCATAATTTTCATAATTATGAATGAAGAAAACAAAATTATTTACACAAAAAACTTTGTTCATAATTATAAAATTTTAGGACTAGAGCCGCGTTTCTTAGTTCTTCTTACTTATCATCCCAAATTTTCAACTCGATGTGCCTATGCGTGAGAAAAGAAGTTTACAAATAAAAAAAAGTGTCGGTAAGGTAGGAAGCGGGTCACGTGACCCACTCGTCACATGGCCTTTTATTGGACCACCTTTATCAACACTGGATAATAGAATGTGAAAATAGGAACTTCAAAATTATATGTACATATATTTTTGTTCTATGGAATTAGTTTAAAAGCTTATTATTAATTAAAATTTTCAGCAAAATATAAAGTGAAAATTATTGGAATGTTTCAATGAAAATAACTGTTTATTGCTTTTTATGTTCTGAGATGATTATGTAATATGTACATATATTTCAATTTTTTCTGGAATAAGTTTTGTATAGAAATGCAGTATAGTATATATAATGTAAAAATTATTTGAATTTTTGAATGACAATAATTTTTTATTGCTTTTTATGTTGTGAACTTATTAATTAATTATCAACTGATTCTATTAAAACTTACATTTTCTCGAATTAGTTTGAAAGGTTACTAATAAGTTGCATTTTGGGAACTGAAAGTTCTAATTAAAAAAAAAAATAAGTAAAGTAAACATTATTTTAATGTTTTAATTAAAATTATAATTGAATGCTTCTTATTTTGTGAACTGATTAATTAATTAATAGCTGATTCATTTTTTTCAGAATATTAAATTACATAAAAACTGAATCTTAATTTTTCTCTGCTGAATGACATAAATCGACTACTTATTTTAAGATTATGTAATTTAATATTGGCTATAGTTTGTATAATAGAAGTTTATTTATATTTAAAATACTGTCAACAAAAAAAAACTACCTTTAAAAAAAAGATACATTGTCAAACAAAGTGATGAATTTTCAACTAAAATTGTAAATCTCTAACTGGAATAGTTGCATTTTAAACCAGAAAATATGAATTTTCCACAAAAATGATGAATATTTAA
Source organism: Andricus grossulariae (assembly GCA_011634705.1). Taxonomy (NCBI): domain Eukaryota; kingdom Metazoa; phylum Arthropoda; class Insecta; order Hymenoptera; family Cynipidae; genus Andricus; species Andricus grossulariae. The sequence goes on along the minus strand of JAABKJ010075445.1, from coordinate 213,152,670 downwards.
CTACAAAAATTTAGTTTTTGACTAAAAAGTTAAATTTTCATCCAAGAAGATTAATTTCTACCAAAAGACGAATTTTCAACTAAAAAAGATCATTTTTTAAACCAAAAATTCAATAATTAAATTTTTAGTCAAAAAATGAATGTTCAACTAAAGAGATGAATTTTTATCTAAAATTACAGAATATTCAACTGAAATAATAGCTACATTTTCAATTTAAAAACAAAATTTCCATGAAATAGTTAAATTTTTTGCAAAAAAGTTTCCTTTTATTTAAAGAAAAAACAAATTTTCAATGAAATAGCTCATACTTTAACCAAAGGAATTAATATTTCATTTTTGATAAAAAACTAATCTTTTTGGTTAAAAAATAATCTTCTCATTTGAAAATCCATCTTTTTAATTGAAAATTCAAGTATTCCAGCTAAATATTCATCATTTTAGTTGAAAATTTATTTTGTTTCGTTTAAAATTTAACTATTTCATTTTTGATAAAAAATTAATCTTTTTGGTTAAAAAATAATCTTGTTGTTTGAAAATTTATCTTTTTGATTGCAAGTGCAAGTATTCAAGTTAAATATTCATTATTTTAGTTGAAAATTTATTTAGTTTTGTTAAAAATTCAACTATTTCTATTTTTTATTGAAAATTAATCTTTTTGGTTAAATTCAACTATTTTGTTTTAAATTCCTGGATTTTCTTTGAAATCTTCGTTTTTGGTATACAATTAATCTTTTTAGCTGAATAATAAGCAGGTGCATTTTCTATTAAAAGAATGATTCTGAAAAAAGATAGATGTTCGAGAGAAGAGTTTAAAATTCAACCAAAGAGTTGAATTTTTAACTGAAAATTTTATTTTTGACACAAAAAAATTAAATTTCTACATACAATATGAATTATTAACAGAATATATAAATTTTCAACTAAATAATAGAATTGTCAACTAAAAAAGATGCATTTGAACCTATTATTTCAATTTTAAACTAAAAAAGATACATTTTTAACCACAAATGGAATGGTTAAATTTTTATTTAAAAAAATTATTTTTCAACAAACATGAAACGAAATTTCAACAAAATATATGAATGTTCAATAAAAAATGACTTTTTAACGAAATTGATCATTTTTAGAATATTTGACTAATTTGTTACCAAAAGATCAATCTTCAGCGAAAAATTTAAATATAATTTTCTACAAAAAAAACAACGAATTTTTATTAAATGCAGAAATTTTTAATCAAAAAGTTGAATTTTCAACTAAAAAAGATAAATTTACAATAAAAAATGGAATGGGTATATTTTCAGGTAAAGAAAATTAAATAAAAAAAAAAACTAATTTTCGCAAGCAAGAAGATTAATTTTAGGGAGTCATCGTGGCTCAGATGGTATAGTGATTGTCCAATGTTTCAATACTGCAGCCTTGGCAGCCACGCCCTCTCATCATCATCCTCCATCTCCTCTGCCTCCTCCTCCACCACCGTCACCTCCTCTGCCACCTCCTCTATATCCTGATCTATCATCTCGAAATACGCAATTTTTTCAATTGGAAAAAATTTATTGTGATTTCTAGTTTGAAAATTTGAAAATTAAAGTTTTCAAATTTTCCAACGATGACTTATATTTTTTTCCAACTATAAGTTATAGTTGGAAATGCTCAAACTAGGAATCACAATAAATGTTCACCAATTGAAAAAGTTGCGTAGTTCGTGATGATAGATCAGGAGATAGACGAGGAGGAGGAAAAGGAGAAAGGGAGACGGAGGAAGGGCGAAAGAGAAAGGGAGAAGGAGAAAGGGTGAAGGAGAAGTGGAGAGGAAGAAGAAGGGGAAAAGGAAAGGAGGTAGGGAGGAGATAGGGAGAATTTGTTCAATTGGAAAACATTTATTGTGATTTCTAGTTTGAAAATTTGAAAAGTAAAGTTTTTAGATTTTCCAACTATAACTTATAGTTTTTTTCCAACTATGAGTGATAGTTGAAAATTTTAAAACTAGGAATCACAATGAACCTCTTCCAATTGAAAAAGTTGCGTAGTTCGTGATGATAGATCAGGAGATAGCGGAGGAGAAGGAGGAAAAGGAGAAAAGGCGATGGAGGAAGGGTGTCTGGAGAAAGGGGGAAAGAGAAAGGGAGAAGGAGAAAAGGAGAGGAAGAAGAAGGGGAGAAGGAGATAGGGAGAAAGAGATAGGGAGAATTTGTTAAATTGGAAAACATTTATTGTGATTTCTAGTTTGAAAAATTGAAAATTAAAGTTTATAAATTTTCCAACTATAAGTTATACTTGGAAATTTTCAAGCTAGGAATCACAATAATTTTGTTCAATTGAACAAATTCTCCCTATCTCCTGCCCATCCCCTTCTCCCTATCGCCTTCTTCCCTTCTTCTTCCTCTCCCTTTCTCTTTCGCCATTTCTCCAGTCACCCTTTCTCCATCTCCCTTTCTCCTTTTCTCCTTTTCATCCTCTGTCTCCTGATCTATCATCATGAACTACGCAACTTTTTCAATTGGAAGAAGTTTATTGTAATTCCTAATTTGAATAATTTAATTATTTCAATAAAAATTGTAATTTTTATTTGAAAATTTAACTATTCCTTTTTTTGGTAAAAAATTTAACAATTTTTCGAAAATTCGTTTTTTTTTCTTGTCGAAAATTTATCTTTTTTAATTGAAACTTGAACTATTTATTAGAAGATTCCTGCATTTTATTGAAAATTAGTCTTTTTAGTAGAAAATTAATCTTCTTGTTTGAATTTTTTTTTTTTAATTCATTTCTTTGTTTAAAAAATAAACGATTTTGTTGAAAATTCAGTTATTTATCTGAAAATTCAACTATTCCATTTTTGGTTGAAAATTTAAAAATCTTCTTGAAAATTTGTTTTTTTTTTTTAATTTTTTTTTTCTACCCAAATTTTAACTATTCCGATTTTGGTTCAAAATTTATCTTTTATAGTTGAAAATTCATCTTTTTTTGTATCACTCTTTTTGTTTGTAAATTCATTTTTTTCTTACAAATCTAACTATTTTGTTCAAAATTCTTGAAGTTGAAAATTTTTTTTTTAACGGAAAATTTATCCTTTTTAGTTGAAAATTAAACTATTTTATTAAAAATTCTATTTTTTTTCTGAAAATTTAACTAATCTTTTTTTTTTCGTTGAAAATTCGTTTTTTTTTTTTGGTTGGAAATTATTTTTTTACTGAAATTTTAACTATTCCATTTTTGGTAGAAAATTTAACAATTTTGTTTGTAAATTTATTTTTTGTTTGAAAATTTACTGTTTTGTTGAAAATTAAATTTTTTATTTGAAAATGAAACTATTCCTTTTTTTGGTTGAAAATTTAACAATTTTGTTGAAATTTTTTCTTGCTTTTGAAAATTAATTTTTTTTTAACAAAAAAGTATACTTTTTAGTTGAAAATTCATTGCTATGGTTGAAAATGAAACTGCTTTATTAAAAATTCGATTTTTTATCTAAAAATTTAACTATTACTTTTTTTCGTTGAAAATTTAACAATTTGGTTTAAAATTCGTTTTTTTTTATTGAAAACTATTTTTTTAGTCAAATTTTAACTATTCCAATTTTGATTAGAAATTTTTTTTTTTTTTTTTGTAGAGTATCATTTTTTTTGTAAATTTATTTATCGATAATATAATTCCCCAATTGGAAAATTCACGAATAATAAAATTCCTGAATTATAAAATTTCTGAATAATACAATTTCTGAATTATAAAATTTCGGAATAATACAATTTCTGAATTATAAAATTTCGGAATAATAAAATTACCCAATTTGAAAATTGAAGAATAATAAAATTCCGGAATTGGAAAATTTATGAATAATAAAATTCCTGAATAATAAAATTCCCGAATTGGAAAATTCCCGAATAATAAAAGAACTCAATAATATAATTCCCGAATTGGAAAATTCACGAATAATAAAATTACTGAAATGTAAAATTTCTGAATAATACAATTTCTGAATGATAAAATTTCGGAATAATAAAATTCCCCAACTGGAAAATTGACGAATAATAAAATTCCGAAATTGGAAAATTCCTGAATAATAAAATTCCCGAATTGCGAAATTTTCGAACAATAAAATTCCGGAATTAGAAAATGTTTGAATAATAAAATTTCCGAATTGGAAAATTCACGAATAATAAAATAACTCAATAATATAATTCCCGAATTGGAAAATTCTTAAATAATAAAATTTCTGAATAATAAAATTCCCGCATTGGAGAATTTGCGAAAAATGAAATTCCTGCCTTATAAATTTCCCGAATAATAAAATTCGTGAATAATAAAATTCACGAATAATAAAATTCGCGAATAATAAAATTTTCTTATAATAAAATTCCTGAATAATGAAATTCCTAAATAATAAAATTCCCAAATAATAAAATTCCCGCATTGAACATTCCCCGAATAATAATATTCCCGCATTACAAAATTCCCAAATAATTAAATTCACGAATTGGAAAATTCCCGAATAATAATTAACTCAATATTATAATTCCCGGATTGGAAAATTTTTTGAATAATAAAATTTCTGAATATTAAAATTGCTGAATCGGAAAATTCTCAAATAATAAAATTCCCGTATTATAAATTTTCCGACTAATAAAATTCGCGAATAATAAAATTCCCGAATTGGAAAATTCCCAAATAATAAAATTTCTAAATAATAAAATTCCCGAATAATAAAATTCCTAAATAATAAAATTCCCGATTAATAAAGTTTTGATTAAAAATTCGAAAAACACGCTCAAATTTTAACTACTTGAACAAATATATATTATTTAAATAATTGTAAAATCATTCAAGGAAATTATTCATTGTTATAATTGATTAAATGAAGCATAAAATCTAGAAACTACGTTCATTTCGCGAGTCAACTTAAAAAATGACAAAAACTTAAACAAATTGAGCTCGTTTAAACTAATTAATATTAGTTCACAAATGACTGGGTATTCTTGAATTACCGATTAATAATTACTTGATTTTAAAAAGCGCCAATGAACCGCAATATTACGTAAAATTCAAATTTGTAACTTATGGGGTTTTCTTTAGGGACCCATAAGAGTCGCCTAAAATTACTCAAACTCAAAATTTATGATTGATTCATATTTTCTGACGAATTCTAAACAAGATACTGAAACTCGGAATTATTTGTAACATACTATCGTGTTTAAATATTAGATTAGCAAAAAGCTGACTTTTTCCCATGTTAAATCAATGGGAAACTTCATGGTCATTGCGCCACTCCTAAATATTACCCGATTTTGCTCAAATTTGGAGACTTTTTTTTTGCATTTAAACAAAAGCAGGTCAAAATAAAATAGTGGAGGTCAAAATTGCTTACCTAGAATAGATCGAAAGAAATTTTTAACTGCCTGGTTTTCAACAAAACTACCACAGTTTTCATTTTAATCAAAATTCTGTCGAAACATAAAAAATTATTTTTGGAAGAAAACATCGTGTTATACATAAAATTGTTAATAGGCAAAATCTTTGAATAAAGTTACAGGTTGAGAACCTTTAGAATTACATAATTCATTATTGAAGGGTTATAAAAATCCTACAAGTTTGAATTATCAGCGTTTGAAATTGAAAAAATTTCTAATCGCAGGAATTCTTCGTTCTAAAATGTTTTTTTTTTTCAAATTGCAAGCTTCAATATTTCTAAAAGTTTTGCTGAAAATAGTCCAAATTCGGTTATTAAGGAATGAATAATTTCATATTTCATTCGGAGTCTCAAATTTAAACAAAATATTAATATTTCAATAATTTCAAGTTTAAAGTGTAAAAATTGATGTTCCTAAAGTTTTCTGATCATTCAAATTCAATTAAACAATTTCTTTATTAATAATATTTATTTATTGAAAATACAAAAATCAAATATTTTTATAACAAAAAATTGTTTTTAATATTTAAAGTTTCTAAAATTATTGTTTGAATTTAAAATAACAATAATTGAAAAAAAAATATTTCCGGATAAAATATTTTTTCAATTATTATTTTTAATTCAGACAATAATTTTAGAAAATTTAAACCTTAAAAATAATGTTTTGATACAAATATTTGATTATTGCATTTTTAATAAATAAATAATATTGATTAAAAAACAATTTCTTTAATTGTTTAAATTTGAGAATTTTCTAGTTGGGATATATTATAATTTGGCTTTTGATTTAAAATTTTTCCATTTCACATTATTCAATTTTAAACGCTTTTATTTAGAAATTATACAAGTTCACTTTCTTTTTATTCCATTCGAAATAATGAAACGACTAAAAATTGTTTTAAAAATATTTTCATTTAAAAAAATTGTAGTTGTAAAAATTGAAATTCAACCATTTTTTTTAAATTTGTAAGAAGCGATAGTAAGAAAAAAATCAGTTGCAAAAAACATTCCTAAAGTCAAATTTTTTCCAAGTTTAAAAATTTGTTCATTAAATATTATGTTTTTCATTTTAAATTAAATCATCATTAATATTTTTTTATTTTCAAAATCATAGGAAAACAATTTTTTCAGATATCTGATTTTTGGCACTCATCTTCAACATATTTAAATCTTGAAAAATCAAAAATTCATTTAGACGTACAATAACTTTTAAAAAACGTTTCATTATTTAAATATTGCATTGAAAAAAAAACGTTTGTAAATACTTATGAATATTTTAAATAATATTTCTATCTACCAGAATTTATTTGTATATACAATAACTTTTTTTAAACTTTTAAGTATTTAAATAGTGTATTGAAAATTTGTAAATACTTATAAGCATTTAAATATATTTGTACGATTTTAAATCTTTAAAAATCAAACAAGAAATATTAAAAATAATATTTCTAGCGTCCGGAATTCATTTGTACGTACAATAACTTTTTTTTACTTTTAAGTGTGCCCAGAGAACTCTTACTAAATAAATTTAAATATTGCATAAACATATGAGGTCGTTCTCTAAAACGTGATGTTTATTCACGAAAATGTGTTATCGTCGAAACTGAATTACCTTGCATCAGAGAATCTGGAACAAACGATTTTCGTATTGAAATACATAGAATAAAAAATACGTCCATTATATCAATGTTTTATTTTATTATTATTATTTATTATTACACACTTTGGATGAAAATTCTGAAAGTTAGACAGTTTTCAAAATTATTACGACCACTTTTTTCAAGACTTAGAAATTTAATGAACAGCTAATCGCAGTGAAAAAAAAGATATGAAAAAAGTCAGGTGGAGAAAAAGTTTGCTTTTTGAACATCCTGAAATATTGTTATAGCAAATGGTTGTATTTTTTTGAAAAATGAAAAATTCAACTTTTGATCGAACAAAAAAATAATAATAAATTCCATTTTGAGGTCAAACTATGCAAAATACTAACAAAAGAAATGCTGAGATAAAAATTTGTTAATGATCAGTTTTTTATAGGATGCGTAGTTTTTTATCTATTCGTTAAAAACAGAGTTAAAAATAGAAAAATAAAATTTCAGACAAGCAACATAAGCGACCCAGATGGGGGTCTTTATCTGTGCTTCATTCTAGAATTATGATTTGACATGGTACTATGTGAACATTTGTTTGCAACGTATGCTTGTAGGGGCTGTTCAACTAGGTTTTAGTATGACGGCAATGATAATTTATATTTGACGTAACAAAATCTTGGATTTTAACCACTATGTTTTCGGCCTAGCGTATACCTCAATTTTCTAACAATTTGTAAGTAATTTGATATCTACCCCGTTGCTTAAGAAGATGTCGGGGGGGAGATATACAGTAAGTGAGAAGTGGGGGAGGAAATATATTTGTAACGTCGTCACGGTCAGGGCGGTAAGCGATCGAGGGTCGGGAAGACTGGGAGTTCGCCCCTCTACTAGATTGTGGATGAGAGAGAGAAAGGAGAGGAACAGGAGAAAGAGGGGGGGGGAGCTGAACAGAGGAGCGGACGAAACGTAGTTAATTAGAGCGGGGTGGACGGGAGGCGGTATTGTTCTTGGTCGGGATGCAAAGCAGGCACCAAGTTGATCCATTCCCTGGGGGTTGGGAAGTGGGTGAAGTGAGGGAAAATAAGGGAAGAAGAAGTAGGGGAAATGAGAGAAGGAAGGTATAGGAAATAAGGGGGGAGTAGGTGAAGTAGAGGAAATGGCGGCGTTGGAAAAGAGAGAGGAAATGAGGAAAGAAGAAGTGAGGGAGGTAAAGGGGAATAATGGGAGAGAGAGAGAGGAGGAGAAATGAGGGTAGGGGTAGTAGGTGAAGAGAGGGGAAGTGAGGGGAAGGTAAGTAGGAGAAGTGAGGAGAAGCAGGGGAAGCAGGTGGACATAAAGAGAGGGAAAGCAGGGAAAGTGAAGGAAAATAAAGGGAGAGAAGCAGAAGAAGTCTGAGGAAATGAGGATAGGAGAAGAAGGGCAAGTAACAAGAAATGAGTGGAGGGAAAGTAGTTGAATTGATGACAAGTGAGACGAAATACGAGAAATGGTTAGAAATAAGGGTGAGTAGGGAACGATAAGTGAAAGATTGAGATAGGAAGTAGAAAAAGGGAAGTGTCAGTTGGGGGATGAAGGGATGGGAAGTAGGGTAAGTGAGGGGAAGTAGGTAAAATGAGGGAGGGGAAGAATATGGAACTTAGGGGAAGTAGGTTAAGTAGGGGAAAAGAGGGGGTTGGGGAATCGAGAGTAAATCAGGAAAGAATAAATAAGGGAAGTGGGGGAAGTGATGGGAAGTAAGAGACAGTAAGGGGAGGGGGTTAGGGTTAGCGAGGGAAAATGAGGGGTGTGGAAGTATGTCAAATAGGGGAAATAAGGGGAGGGGAACTAGTACAAGTGTTGCGAAATATTCAAATATTTGTTTGATAATGGATTTTTGAACTGGTTATATTTTTAATGTTAGGAAATAAACTTCCAGAGATAAGTATTTAATAAATTTCGAATTTTGTAAAATGTTCAGAAACTGAATCCTGGCACCTTTTGTCGTCAAGCGAATGTGGACCAGCTGCTCGACACAAACACTCTGCAGTTTTGCATGGTGATGCGATGTATGTTTATGGTGGAATGACGGATCTGCAGGAAAGAAGCGATTGTTGGCGATGGGATGTTAATACAGCCTCCTGGTGTATATTGAAAAATAAACCAGGACCGGGACCTTTTTTTTTAAATTAATTTTTTCAAACTGAAAATTGAACTATTCCAATTGAAATTTTTTTGTTTGGCTGAAAATTAATTTTTTAACTGAAAATTTAACCATTTTGTTGACTATTTTGTTTGTATTTTTGGTTTAAAATTATTTTTTTTAAACTGAAAATTTTACTATTCCAGTTTAAAATTCAACTCTTTTGGTGAAACTTTTTTTTACTGAAAATCACATTTTCAACTGAAAATTTAACCATTTTGTTAAAAGTTTTATATTTTTTGGTTCAACATTAATTTTTTAAATTGAAAGTTGAACTATTTAGTTGTAAGATCGTTTTTTTAACCATTATGTTGAAAATTATTTTTTTGTTGTTGAAAATTAATTTTTTTTCAACTGAAAATTGAACTATTCCAGTTTAAAATGTAACTATTTTATTGAAAGTTCGTTTTTCCTTTTTTTTTGAAAATTGAACTGTTTTGCTGAATTATTTTTTAAATTAATTTTTTAAAACTGATAATTGAACTATTCTAATTGAAAATTCATCTCTTTCGTTGGAAATTTAACTATTTGGTTGAAAGTTCGTTTTTTTTTTGGCTGAAAATTAATTTTTTAACTGAAAATTTAACCATTCTGTCGACAATTTTGTTTTTAGTTTTGGCTTAAAATTAATTTTTTTAAACTGAAAATTTTACTATTCCAGTTTAAAATTTAACTCTTTTGTTGAAACTTTTTTTTTTACTGAAAATCAAATTTTTATCTGAAAATTTAACCTTTTTGTTAACCATTCTTTTTTTTTGGTTCAACATTGATTTTTTCAACTGAAAAATGAACTATTTTGTTGTAAGATCGTTTTTTTTTTGTTTAAAATTAATTTCTTAACTGAAAATTTAACCATTATGTTGAAAATTCTTTTTTTTTTGTTTGAAAATTAATTTTTTTTTAAACTGAAAATTTAGCTATTCCAGTTTAAAATTCAACTATTTTATTAAAAGTTCGTTTTTTCTTCTTATTTTTGAAAATTGAACTATTTTGTTGATTTTTTTTTTTAAATTAATTTTTTCAAACTGAAAATTGAACTATTCCAATTGAAATTTTTTTGTTTGGCTGAAAATTAACCATAAAAGACAAATTTTCAACAAAATATATGAAATCTTAAATTAGAAAAGATCAATTTTCAACAAAAAATAGAATAGTTTAATTTTTATATAGAGAAATAAATTTTTAAACAAATAGAATATATATACAGCAATATAAATAAATTTTGAACCAAACAAATGAAATTTCTATCAAAAAGATTAAATGTCTATGAAAAAAAATTTCGGTAAAAAATTAAGTTAAATTTTTTGTTAAAAAAATTGATTTTGAATAAAAACACTAATTTTCAACCGAAAAAAAAATTAATTATCAATTAAAAAAAAAATGTATTATTATATTATATTATTAAAAAAAAAAATAATTCTCAATAAAGTACATGAATTTTTAACGAAATAGTTGAATTTTTAACTAAAGAAGATGAATTTTCAACCAAACATAGAATAGTAAAATTTTTAGATGTTTTTTTTTTGAACGTTAACAAAATAGTTGAATTATGGAAAAGTAAAGATTTTACAACTACAATGATGAATTATGAAGAAAGACAGAAAATTAATTCCTGATGTACATTTGTGAAAGAAGGTATTACTTTCTTTGAATTTAAAAGCAATCATTTATTCATAAAAAAGTCAAATTATTCATTTTTCACCTTTAGAGACCATAAGGCCTACATTTTTTAAATTTCAACGCAAAATAAATAAATAATTGTTAAACAATTATAAATTGTTCAACTCAAAGACTTAAAAAAATATGTAAACCCGCGATAACATTTTTAATACTCTAAATTGAAAAATGAATCAACGAATCTAGAGATTTTCAAATTTATATCGTTATAAGGAATTTTGTGTTAGGACCATTAAAAATTGAAAGATTAAATTTTTATTCCGAAAATTTTTGTATCATATTGAAATCTTTTCAAATATTTTGTTTTATTTCATTGTTCAAAATAAAAAGTCATTTTCCCAGGAATCTTGAGAAATTTTTTTTAATACCGTGAAACTTTTATTTCCCTTAATTTATACTTATATTCATAAATCACATGAAACTTGTAAATATAACCTAATATAATCAGAAAGTGTTATAGTACTGCAAAAATTGGATGTGAAGTTCTAAGACTGATTAGACCTAGACCTACAAATTCTACTATATTTCGTGAAAAGTATTTTTTCACTGTAAAAAAAAAGGTACCTGGAAAAATTAACTTTTTTGTCCTGGAAAACCTGGAAAAATCCTTTAATTTTTTTTTTAAAGAAACGCTAGACACCCTGTTCTAAGGGATTTCAACAACTTTCGAGGGACTCCCACGGATTTTAAGGCTTTTAAAAGTATTATAAGGACTTCCCAAATATTTTAACTAATTTTAAAAGATATCCTCGGTTTTTAAGGGATTTAAAAATATTTTCACGGATTTCAAGAAATTTCTAAAAATTTCAAGAGATTTTAGAGGATTTTTACGTTTTACAAAGATGTCAAGGGATTACAAAGAGTTTTGTAGGATTTCCAAAGATTTCAAGGGATTTCTAGTGAACTTTAGAAAATAAATTAAACTAAATTTCAAGGAATCTTAGCGATTCCACAGATTTCAAGGGATTTTAAGGCATTTCAAGGAATTCCAAAAAATTGGACGAATTTTATTAAATCCCCAAGATTTTTAAGGGATTTCTAAAATTTTCAGGGTTTCAAATGATTTATACTTTATGGAATAAACTAAATTTTATTTCAATGGATTTCTACGATTTTCAACAATTCAAGAAAAGAAGATTAAGATTGATAGGACCTCCAATTATTTTAAAGATTTTGGGGGATTTTACAAATTTCAATGCATTTCAACAGATTTTAATAGATTTTAAAGATTTTAATGGATTTATAAATATTTCTAAAGTTTTCAATGGTTTTCAAGAGATTCCAGAAGGTTTCCATATGATTTTCAATTAAATTTGAACAGATTTTAAAGATATCACGGGAATTCGCAAAAATTTTCCTTCAATATTTTTGTATCATATATCCCAATGTTGATTATCCTATAATTGTTTTCTGTATAATGACTTTCTATAATTAATTTCCTATAAACTATGGAATCTTGCAATCTTGCAACAAGATACATACATTTTTAACCAAATAGTGGAATTTTTGACAAAAAATGGATTTTCCAACAAGATGATTAATTTTATACCAACTAAGAAACGATTCTTCAACATAATGCATGAATTTTTAACTAAAAAACAAATTTTGAAAACTTCTGGAAATCCCCTAAGATCTTTCAAATATTTAAAATCTCAAAAAATCCCTTGGAATTATTTTTCAAACATTTTTAATTCATTACAACTTTTAAAAATTGAAATTAAAATCTTTAAAAGTTGCTTTAAATTCCGTAAAATCCTTTCAAACCTTTATGAATCCCTTGAAATCCTTCAAAATCCTTTGAAATCCTCTTGAAAATCATTGAAATCATTTAAAATGGCTTGAAATTCTTTAAAAGTTTTTGAAATACTTTGAAATCCATGAAAATCTTTTTAAAAAATTGAAAGTCCTTTAAAATCCCTTGAAATCCTTTAAAATCCAATAATATCTTCAAATCACTCGAAATCTAGTATATTACTCTGAAATATTTGAAAATTCCGGAACTGTTTGGAAATCTTAAAAAATCGTTCACAATCTCTTGAAATCCTTCAAAATCCTTTGAAATTCTTTTGAAAATCATGAAAATCCTTTAGAATCGCCTAAAATTTTTAAAGTGTTTGAAATACTTCGAAATCCTTGAAAATCTTTTAGGAAAGCTGAAAGTCCTTCGAAATCCCTATAAATCTTTTAAAATCCAATAGTATCTTGAAGTCCCTCAAAATCTAGAAAACAATACTGAAATATGTAAACATTACGGAAACCGTTTGGAAATCATTTGGAATCGTTTACAATCTCTTGAAATCCTTTTAAATCCTTTGAAATCCTTTTGAAAATAATGAAAATTCTTTTAAATCGCTTAAAATTCTCTAAAAGTTTTGGAAATACTTTGTAATCCTTGAAAATCTTTTTAAAAAATTAAAACTTTTTCGAAATCCCTTAAAATCCTTTCAAATCCAATAATACTTTAAAATCCCTTGAAATCTAGTCAATTACTCTGAAATATTTGAAAATTCCGGAACCGTTTGGAAATCTTTGAAAACCTCAAAAAATTTCTTGAAATCCTGCAACATCCTTTGGAATCTTTTTAAAAAAATTAGAAGTCCTTCGAAATCTCTCGAAATCCATTAAAATTTTTGAAAACTTCTGGAAATCCCCTAAGATCTTTCAAATATTTAAAATCTCAAAAAATCCCTTGGAATTATTTTTCAACAAATGATCGGAAATATCAGAAAAACTTTCCTTTTTCCTCTATAAACTTTCTTTCCTGAAAATATAATGATAATTAGGTTTGATACTTTATTTCAAATTTACAATAAGTATGAGATTTGTTCTTTGATTTTGTATTTATCAAAAAACAAAATTCTTTGAAAAGAAAGATATTCGAAATAAAATTTTAGAAGTAAGCTAAAAACAAACTTAATTTTCTCAAATAAGCGAAACATTTTTTCAGAATTAATTACGATCGGTATGTTTCTTTTGACCTTTAAGTATCGCAGTCAAGGTAAAAATGAACTTATCTGAGTATGACTTTTCATTTCTCATTGGATAATAATCAGCTTGATGAAATTGATCGAAGTTTGGTCATGCATCTGGTAGATGATTTGTGAAGAAGCGCTATTTTTTAATAGGATTTCACAAAAATTAGAAAGTTACCTATCAAGTAATGCACACGTTTTTTTAAATGAAATTTTGATAATCAGTCAAGTTTCCTGAATTAATAAAATATTTAATGCCTATTTACTCATTGGTAGATATTAATAGTAATACAGTCTTGTTGGTTCTAATCATAAGTAAGAGGGTTTAGTTGTGAGAAGGGTTTTGATTTTATGCTATAAATTTTCACTGATTTAACCAAATCGGGAGTTTTATATGCCGTTGGAAAGGTAATAAAAATATACAGTTTTTATCTGATGTGTAGTTACATTGTTCGGTTATAGTTATAGTTTTACTTGATTTTTACGCACAATGTTTGCAGTTGATACAATAATGCGTCTATTTACTTCGGTGTTAGCACAAAAACTGTCTCATGCCAAAAGAGAAGTTTGACAGTAGTAAAGTCGGCCATATTGATATTGAATAACATAAAAAATGGACTGTCTCACAACTGAGACCTATTCCTCAAATACTATTGTTTATCATTGTATCTACATTTGTATCTTTTAGCACAAAATGTTGTATTATCAACAGTTATTTATATTACAGAATAATTTTTATCGCCACTTTGCACTCCAAGGCCCATTCGATGTAGCCAGTATGATAGAATTATTGTTCAATGCTGAAAAATCAATACTAATACTATTGTCAAACTTTTAGGATGTTTACATGATCGCTATTACAAAAAAGCTTCTATGTTTAAACTTTCAAGAAATGGTCGAATATTAAAAGACAATAATGAATAATCGTTATTAAAAAAAAAATTGCATTTGATTTTTTTTTCAAATGTAGAGCAATCAATTGGACACCATATATGTCATTTAAAATTATGTCCTTCCAATATTCCCAATATTTTTCATCCTAGGTCGAAAAAAACAACTTTTTGACTGCAAATAAAAATTGAAAAATTGAAAAAAAATTTATCACGGTCATTGAAATTAAAAGATTCGTACGCTTGAAGATAACAATTTTTTTATTTGAAGTTATAAAAACTGAAGCGCAAATTAAAACACTCAAAGTAGAATACTTTTGAATTTTAAACTTTTAATATTAAAGCGTAAAAGAATGTTAATTCAAACTTTCGATAATTTTCGCGTATAAAATGAAAACTTTTAAAACTTCTCGAGTGAAAATTTCCTAATTAAAAGCCGTCATACTGCAAAATGTTTACTTTTACATATTGTACAGTTAAAATATTTAAAACAATAGAAATCCACGCTATCATTTTTAATGCTGCGAATTGAAGAAGGAATCAAAAAATTGATAAATTTCCAAAATTATATCATTTCAATCAATTTGAAGCTAGAAACATTAATGTGTACATTAAAATTTGTTTTGAAATCTTTTAAGATATTCTCTCAAAAATTGGTTTGAAAATATCATTTAAAAATTTTCCAGAAATCTAATGATAATTTTATTATTTTAGAACTCGAATTTTCCTACAATTTTTTGAAAATCCAGCAAAAGTAGTGATAAAGTTCTTTTAAAACTAATTTTTCAACAAGAAAAATGATTGTGAGTTTTTCTAGGAATTTTGATACAAATTTTTTATTCCATTAAAACCTTTCAAAATACATAAAAAGCTTATACATTTTGTGCTCATCATCTTCAAAAATCTACATTGTGTTTCAAATGTTTTGAAATCTTTTCACGTTTCGAATTATTTTGGAATTTTTATTTTCTTAAAACATTCAAAAATCCTCAAAAAGCTTCAAAATATTATTTCGAAATCTATCTCAAATTTTTCTCAAATTAATAAGTATTACCTTTAAAATTGTTTTATCCTTTTAAAATCATAGAATATATCTTTATAAAATAAATGTTGTTAAATTTATTATACAATTATTTACAATTCATTTTCAATTATAATTATTTTACAATGAAAAGAAAATTGTAAAAGTAAATATAAGTTTTATGAGATTCTCAAAAAAATTACGAAATATTTTCTATGATTTCAGATATTTTAATTCAAAATTTGAATAAAAAAAGATACAACATTTTCAACCGAATAGTTTAATTTTCAGGCAAAAAATGTTAATTCTCAACGAAAAATGTAATGATTGCTATTTGAATAAAAAAAAGATTATTTTAAATAAAAAAAAGTAGAATCTAAATTAAGAAAAAATTAATTTTCAACAAAATAGATGAATTTTCAAGTAAAAATGATGTTTATTTAGGAAAAAAGGAAAATTTCAAACAGATTATAATTTGAGGCAAAAAATTATTTTTAATGCAAAATAAAAATTTCAAATAACTATTTATTTTTTTAGTTTATTTATGTGTAAGATTATATCAATATAATTTTTCTCGGATTCCTAAGAATATTTTGAAACATTTTTCAATATTTCTGAGTGTCAATCAAAATTTCAACAACAACAAAAATTTGAACTGAACAGTTGAATTTTCAACCAAAAAAGCTGAAATTTCAACGAGAAATGTAATAATTTCTATTTCAATTAAAAAAACTTCATTTTAAATTAAAAACAGTCGAATTTAACTTGAGAAAAAATTAATTTTTGACAAAATAAATACATTTTCAAGTAAAAATGATTTTTAGGCAGGAAAAAAGGAAAATTTCGAACAGATTATAATTTGCGGCAAACAATTATTTTTAATGCAAAATAAAAATGTTAAATAACTATTTATTCGTTAGTTTGTATAAATATAATTTTCCTCGGATTCCTCAGAATATTTTGAAACATATTGCAATATTTCTGTACGTCAATCAAAATTTCAACAACAAAAATTTGAACTGAACAGTTGAATTTTCAACCAAAAAAGGTGCAATTTCAACGAGAGATGTAATAATTGCTATTCCAATTCAAAAAAGTTTGTTTTAAATTAGAAACGGTCGAATTTGCTTTAACCAAAAAGATTAATTTTCGGCAAAAAGAAATTTCTAACAAAATATAAGAATTTTCAACCAAATACTTTAATTTTTAATGGAATTTTAATTTTGAACCTAATAGTGGAATTTTCAACAAAAAAGATTAATTTGATACCAAAATAAAGACAAATTTTCAAGTAAAAAAAAATATTCAACAAAAAATATAATAGTTTAATTTTAAGTTAGAGAAATAAGTTTAAAAAAAATTATTTTTCAATTAAAAAAAAAATATTTTCAATTAGAGAAATAAAATTTCAACCAAAGAGATTATTTTCTACCAAAAAAGAAAATATTTCTACCAAATAAGAAAAATATTTTAAATTTAAACCAAATATTTTAATTTTTAATGGAATTTTCAACCCAGAAGATGAATTTTCTACCAAGAAAAGAAAAATTTTCAACAAACAACTAAAAAATGTGAATTTTCTACCAAAATAATTTAATTTGCGACTAAAAAAGACGAGTTTTCAATAGAAATAAGTAAATATTCATCTAAAAAGGATCAATTTTCTAGCAAAAATGAAATAGCTACATTTTTAGGAAAAAAGTAATTCATTTTCAAACAAAAAAAAAACGAATTTTCAACAAAATTTGTTAAATTTTTAACCACAGAAATAAAGTTTTAACTTCAATGATGCATCTTCAAGCAAAAAATTATTTTTTTATCCAAATAATTGTATTTTCAACTCAGAGGATAAATTTTCTACAAAAAAAAAAAAAAAAAAAATTTACAAAAAAGATAAGTTTTCAACTAAAAAAGATAAATTCTCAACAAAAAATGGAATAGTTTAATTTTAAGATAGAGAAATAAGTTTTCAACCAAATAAAATAATTTGTCAAAGAAAGAGTTAAATTTTAAGCCAAACAGATGAATTTTCAACCAAAAAATTAAATATCCATGAAAAAAAAATTCGACGAAAAATGGAATAGTCAAACTTTCAGCTTAAAAAACTTAATTTTCAATAAAAAAGAACTATTTTTCAACCAGAGAAATGTAATTTTAACCAAAAAGATTAATTTTCGGCAAAAAGAAATTTCTAACAAAATATAAGAATTTTCAACCAAATACTTTAATTATCTTAAAAAAAGCCCTAAAATCATCCAGATTTTTGAACATTTTATTGAATACTCTTCTTAAATTAAGTTTGCAAACAAAAATTATTTTAATTTTTTCTAGGAATTTTGATACAAACCTTTTATTTACTTAAAACCTTTCAAAATGTTTAAAAAGCTTATAAATTAGTTTTGAAATCTTTTCATGTTTTAAATTATTTTGGAATCTTTTCAAAACTTCTAAATTTATTTCAAACTTATTCTATTTTTTTCAAATTAATAATTGTTCAATTGTCATTTATTATTCAAATTTGTTTAAAAATCTTCTAAAATATTCTCTTAAAATTAATTTTTCAAAATAAAAAATCATTTAGAATTTTCCCAGCAAACTTCAGATTTTTTTTTATTTCCGTAAAACCTTTAGTGACGATGAAAAAAAAATTTCGAAATCTTCAAAAATCCAAATTTAGTTTTTTATTTTTCGAAATATTTTTCAGTTTTAATTAAAGTTTGAATCTTCTCAAAACTTGTAAATACCACTAGCTCAAATTTTTTCCAAATTTATAATTTTTCATTTTGAATGAAAAGTAAAATATTGCTAAATATTCTAAAAGATATCTTCATTAATTAAAAAATTTCAAATTAAATGGGTTAAAAATGGAATATTTCATATTGAAATAATATTTTAATATGATTTGGAATTGAATAAGATCGTTTAGTTTTGCAAATTATTGTTTAATCAGGAATAGATTACAAACTTTGAAAATTTTTTTATTATCAAGTTTTTTTTCAATAGGACTTTCAAATTGAAAAATTTCTATTTTAAACATTAAAATCTGTAACTTGCTTAATTTCAAACAGATTTTACAATGAAGTGAAAAAATATGAATAAAAACTTGTACAAATTTTTGAATTGTAGACAATTATTCTTTTTAATTGATAAATTAATTTTTTTTTAAATTCAACAAAATAAAATAAAATAAAGCATTGAAATTAATTTAAATTTTTTACTTTTTCACAAGAAAATACAAGAAAAATTTAGCTAGTTGTATTTAAGGCCATGTGACGAGTGGGTCACGTGACCGGCTTCCTACCTTACCGACACTTTTTTTATTTGTAAACTTAAAAAATATTCTTATTTGAACTGATATAATTGCCTTAGATTATGAGATAAAAATATTACTTTCAAAAATTCATCCTTTTAGACGTATCGTGGATCAAGCGAAAACGGGACACGTTTGAAGCACCTTAAAAGAGTCTCTTAAAGACTCTAGTATCCCTCCTGTATCATATAGCATTTCAACCTTGCTATTTCTCATGCTGACTAACTCTGTACTTTTACTTACCTTCATATCGATCAGAGCTAATAATAAGTTTTCAAATATCCTAAAAACATTATGAAATTCCTGGAAATCCCTTTAAATATTTTAAGTCCCATGAAAGCCTTCAAAATACCTTAAAAATAATTAAATCCACGGGATCTGACAAAATTCGTTAACATCCCTTGGAATATTTTAAAATATCCTCAACCCTAATAAGTTCTATTAAACATTCTAAATCTTCCGAAATTCTAGCCACTTTTTCGAAACTGCATGCATTTTTTAAAATCTCTTCAAATCATTAAAATCCTTGGAATTTCCTTAACATTTTGTGAATCCTTTGAAATCTGTTGAAATCCCTTGAAATGTGTTAAAGCTGTTGAAAATTCGTTGAAAATTACAATATGATAAAATCCCTTGAAATCCCATGAAATTACATAGAATCGGATAGTATTCCTTGAAATTCCTTGAAATTTTTAAAGATTAATGAAATCTTCACGATCCTGCAAAATTTATTAAAATCAATCAAATCAATCAATCAATCAAGAGCCTTTAAAATCCTTTACAATTACTGAAATCCTTTGAACTCTTATAAAATCCTATGAAGTCCATTGAAATTCATTAAAAATAGTTTGAAATCTTTTGAAATTTCGGCAATCTTCTGAAATCCCTTGGAATCTGAACAAACTTAAAAATTTTATGCGATTTTGCGAGTGATAGTAATTTCAAAAATTGTGAAAAAACTTTTCTTTTATAGCTTTTTCTTTATAGAATGATGATAAAAAAATTAAAATACTAATCTAATTATACTGATATGGACCTCCACCCCCCTAAAAGCTGTTACGTAATTTATGGCTAGCACCTTAGTAATATTAGAAAAACGCTATTTGAATATTCAGAAAATTCAATGATGGCTTGATACCGAAATGCAATTCCAGCGGAGTAAATCCCGTACTATGATGAGTAGGAATATTAAGAAAAGACTTAATTTCAGGTATATACTTAGCCCAACCTGAGTGAGAATGAGAACAAAACGTACGAAAAAATCGGCCAAGTTCCCTCATTATACGCTCAGTTGGATTGCTTTTAGGATGTCGAATTGAGCAAAATACAACTTGAATGCCAGCTTGTCGAAGTTTGTCATTATTTACCATTATCAGCCAAAATTTAATTATGCTTTCCCATTTCTGGAACGTAGGACTCAAGAATTTTTTTAACGGAAATCATAGAATTCGCCTTTTTTATTGAATACAGTTTAACGTATTTTGAAAATGCATCAAGGACCACAAATATATATTGTGCACCACCAATAGATCGCGGCAAAGGGCCGTAAAAATCAACGCTGACCAGGTCTCGAGGACAAAGTGATCTTACTAGATTATATTTGCCTTCCATTTTAGCATTAGCTGGTTTTACCCTCTGACATAAATCACAATTGATTACTGATCTCTTTATATCGTGGAGCATGGATTTCCAATAAAACAATTGCCTGGCATACATTGAAGTCTTATACACTCCTGGGTGACCCAACTTTGCATGCACATGATCAATCAATTTAACAGTCAAGCTTTCAGGAACAACGCGTTGCCACGCACTAATATACTTATCCTTATGAAAAAGTACTCCTTCGTGAATCTCAAAATAATCTTGACCTTGATTGATACTCAGTTTATCTTTAATTTGTATGATATGTACCGGCACTTTTAATTTTTGCTGAAAATAATTCTTGGAATTTACTCATTTTACCAATAAAAATATCCCGCTCCTTAGTCTTTACTCCCATTGATGTGTACGCAATCGATCTGATGTCATTCATGTAATCAATCTCACCATATTTGACCT
Organism: Andricus grossulariae; assembly: GCA_011634705.1. Lineage (NCBI taxonomy): Eukaryota > Metazoa > Arthropoda > Insecta > Hymenoptera > Cynipidae > Andricus > Andricus grossulariae. The sequence continues at coordinate 213,131,573 of JAABKJ010075445.1, read as the reverse complement.
TTATATTGTGGCAATGTAAAAAATCAAATTATTTGAGAATTTCATCGACTTCTGGGGATTCTGTATGATTATTATCAAGAATCACAGTATCAGGTAATTTATTGGCTAAATTCATCATGATTGGGGACACGCAGGCAAAGTTCACATCAGAGTTTCCGGTATTTATCAGTCAAATACTTATGAGAGCATAAGTATCCACTATTTTCGACGTTTCATGGTTTCAATCCAAGAGACTTATTTAAGAGAAATTTTTTTTTGGGACGGGAGTAAATTGACAAGAAACGACCGAACGCACGGCCACACGACCGCACGACCACAAGACTGCACGTATGACTGAGCAGGGTCTATATCAAGGAATCTCTCTGTCTGTCTGTGACACAATTTAAGGTGTCCAAAAGAAAGAGTGAGGTCGTTAACTAGCTATTTTGGATGAAAATTTAAAAAGTTCGCACATTTTCACAAATTGTGAGATTATTTTTTTTTTAATTTGAGTATTTTATGTGCAGCCATTCGTAATACTCGGAAAGTCAAACAATTTAACTCCACAACTTTTTTTGATAAAAGGAAAATTATCAGAGTTGTAGCATTTGCAAAATTAAAAAAAAAAGAAAAAAACATTTCAAGCCAAACGACGCACGATATGAATAAGGTCAAGGGGAGAAAAACGGTGCTTTTTAAAAAACCCGCAATATTGTCATAAAAACTTTTTGAAATTTCTTAGAAAATCGAAAGTTCAAATTTGGATGGCACAAATAATAACGAAAAATAAAAAATTCCATTCACCGGCTAAACTATACAAGATACGAAAACAGATAAATAAAATAAAATTTTGCACCTTAAAAAGATTCAAAAATATGTTAATTAATTGCTTTCGAAAAAAACCAACATAAATTTTTCATGAACGTGTAGTTTTTGTTTTAATGGTGAAAAATGAAATAAAAAAATAAATAAGATTCTGGAAAAAGGACACAAGCAACGAAAAAAAATTAATACACAAAGTTGCTCACCCCAAAAAGAGCTAAAAATTTTTCCACAAATAACTTTTTGACAGGAGGCGTAGTTTTTGTTTTATCATAAAAATATGTTTAAACATAAAAAATAAAAAATTTTGAAAAACGACACGAGGTACGACAATAAATTAATAAACTGAAGTTATCATCATAAATCAAATTTGTCCATTATTTTGCAATATTTGAATAAGAAATCTCAGGCGGAGGAGTTTTAACAAAAGAGAATTCACAATCACTCAAATACAGATGTCGACGCTTTGTTTTTCGCTCCTAATTACTTTTCACTAGGTCAATTACTGTAAATGTCTTCAACCCTGTAGAAATAAAAAGCCAATACACTTAATTTAAAAAAGACACCGGGGCTGAAAAATAAGGGTTCAAAATTTCATTTTGGCTCTCAATTACTTTTCACTGGGTCAAATACTGTCAATCCAATCTTGTAGAAATAAAAATTATAATGTAGAGGAAACGTGTCTAAAATAGGACCCCAATAATATTTTCATAGAAAACAATGATTCCCAACACCCTAAAATTAAAAATGACACCAGGGGTGGAAAAGTAGGGTTCAAAATTCCATTTTGGCTCTCAATTACTTTTCGTATGTCAAATACTGTAAATATCTTCAATCTTGTAGAAATAGAGAGAAAACATTCCTAAAATTGGACCCTCTTGATATTGTAATAGAAAACGATGATTCTTAACACCCTTAATTTAAACAAGACATCGGGGTTTTTTGGCTCCTAATTACTTTTCACTAGGGCAAATACTGTCAATATCTTCAATCTTGTAGAAATAGAAAGTAAAGTGTCTAAAATTGGACCCCCTTAATATTTTCATATAAAACGATGATTCCCAACAATCTTAATCTGAAAAAGACATTGGGGGTGGAAAATTAGTGTTCAAAATTCCATTTTAGCTTTCGATTATTGTTCACTAGGTCAAATACTGTAAATTTCTTTAATTTTGTAGAAATAGAGAGGGAACATTCCTAAAATCAACTCCCTTAATACTGCAATAGAGAAAGGTGATTCTTAACACCCTCAATTTATACAAGACACCGGGGTTTTTTTTTGCTCCTAATTACTTTGCACTAGGTCAATTACTGTAAATGACTTTAATCTTGTAGAAATAAGAAGCAGAGTATAGAGGAAGCGTGTCTAAAATAGGACCCCAAAATATTTTCATAGAAAATTATCATTCGCAACACCCTTAATTATTAAAAAAAACAGTGAAGGTGAAATAGCCGGGTTCAAAATTCCATTTTGGCTCTTAATTACTGTTCACCAGGTAAAATACTGTAAATTTTTTCAATCTTGTAGAAATAGAGAGGAAACGTTTCTAAAGCGGGACCCACTTAATATTTTCAGTGATTCTCAAGAAAAAATGCGCCAAAGAAATCCACGCACGTTACATGGACCAGGATGCGATAGTCTCTTAATGTCCAGTTAGGTGAAGTGAATGAAATTTCTCCATCTAAACAAGTAAGAAATTGTTAAGTAATAAAATAAACAAAAATATAGACTTCACTTCCTGTAAATGTTTTCTATAATAATACTTACTTTATTATTAATTATTTTTGATGGGAAAATGTTAATTGTTTAGATTCGGAAGTTTTTTCATTCGAAAATTTTATTTTTCGTCATTGTGAAGTCTTGGGAATTTAGTGAAGATATTAAAATTCAAAATTGAATTGTAAAATAGTTTCTAGCTAAGTGGTTTTGGGTTGACGATTTTAAATCAGTGCGTTGAATTGGATAAGAGGTGAGCTTAACGTAAATTGTGGTTTCTTAATTGTTAGAGGCTAGATCCTATTGAAAAAGGTGATGTTACTAAATATCAGGATAATATCGGAAAAATTGTTGTGAAAAATACAATTGGTTGCGAAATTGCGTAAATATGACTCTTGAGGGCTGTTTTCAGACTGTTTATCTGTTGAAAAATATTAAAAATGTCTGCACCATCAATTTTTTAATTGGACATTTCCAAATAAGTAATTCAGTTGCATGATGAAATTTATTTCTAAGTGTTACCAAACATTATTATCGATGAAAGGGAACATTTCAACTGTGAATGATTCTCAATATTATGAAATAATTATATTCCTAACATTTTAATTCCAAACTATAATTAATAAACTGTTTCACACTTTTAAAGATATAATAAAAATTAACTTATAGTTGGAAACTTTTTCGGTAACGGTAACGGAAACTGTTTGTTGCGTTATAAAACATTACCGGTGCTGACAATAAAATCACTATAGTGTTTCGAAAGATTTAGAAGTTTCAAAATGATTGTAGTTAATCTTCTTGATGTAACATTCAATCATTAGCTCTTATCGATGTTGATTTATTTTCTTGTAGAGAGGCAAGATAAGGAATTCTAAATCGTCCCCTATCCGAATCTTTTTCAAATATACTTTTAGCCTGGCGGGCTCAGTTTTATTTATCTCAGGTGGATAAATAATACCTGGAGTTACTCAAATTTTGTAGTTGCCTTGAATATTTTTCAGTTTTGAACTTGAAACTTTGTTTATTTATTTATTTTTTTCAGTTTCATGTTCAAACTGATTCTTTTAGCTTTCATATTTTTAAAAATATATTTGCTGGTGTTCTTGTGGGTGCGCATATATTAGATTAGACATATTTTTTAACCGTCAATAAATTGAAGTCAAATAGATAAAATGTGTACATATATTTTTTTTTGCTATTGCCCATTGATATGTTTCACAATCTAGCCTTCTTATTATTTCAATAATGCTGATAAAGTTGTACCCAAGAAATTATTACTCAAATAAAAAAAGTTATTACTTAAAACAATATGAAAAATTACTGCTTTTGAGGGTATTGTATTTCACTATAAGCCGACTTCCGGTATATTACCGGCTTTCAGTACAATTCATTCACCAAAAAAAGAAATTTCAAAAAAATTATTCGCTTTAATGTTTATTTCTTATTTGTTCCTAACTCAGAAGCTAAAGCAATGTTTAAAATTTCAGGAAAAAACCCCAACTTTTTGCAATTATCTAGGAGAAGATAGTTATGAACAACAATAAATTGTTTCAACGGTCATGCTTGTTAATCAAAGGATACTTTTGAGACCTTTAATTCCTGATTTTTTGATAGATTCGAAATGTGATTACTAATCGACAATCAAACTATTTTTTTTCACGTATACGTCAGTCTATGGATACTAGTTTCTTTCATGTTATTTTAATATTTGCTTTTTAATTACCCCCGACTTTTGACATGTAGTTGATCAGAAAGGATTGTCTCTCAATATTTATTAACTTAAAAGTGGTTCTTCAAATAAAAAATAGAAGAAAAACGTGGCTAGAAATTCATATTGTATATATACTGCAAATAAGATGATATGCCGCGCTGATAAGATGATCTCATCAGTAGACATACATATAGCAAATAATAATTATAACACGTGGTATAAAAGAAGGTTAAATTCATGTCACTTGAAGCAAAGCGAGAATTTAGTATATATTGAAAATTTAAAAGAGTATAATCATAGAAGAACTGATAAGACAGAAAATATGAATAAATCAATGCTTCGTTAGGTAGCAAGATTTATATTAGGAAAGGATGTAAGGGAAAGAATGTATTGGGGAAAAGGATAACAGAAACAAGAGAATCTGTGAATGGAAGGATCAAGCGTGGGATAATGTACGGGGAGGATATAGAAGAGGAATTAAAAAAAAGGAAGCTGGCAAGATGATGTGGAAAATATTTCATTTAAGACCTTAACAATGATAAAAGAATGGAGGTTTACTTATCTGGAGGTTGAGGATGATTGAGGAATCAATTTAAATGGTATAAGATTATGAAAAAGGAAAGCTTACCAAAATAATGAGGAAAGGGATGAAGATGGACAAGAATAGACAGATTTAGATTGAGAAATGAGATAAGAGAAGGGATGTATCAGGAAAATAAAGAGAAACGAAAGTAGAGATGAAATTGAAGATGAAGGAAGCTGGCAAGAGAGTGTGGTAAAGATTTTAGAGAAGGATAGATTGGGTTATTAGTGGGTGAAAGAAGTTGAGTCGGCTAGAGTAACGAATGAAAAGAACAAAAGAGTGAAAGTGTTGTCACTTTCGTTTGAGAAATCGTGATGGAATATTGCGAATTGGTCGCTAAAAAGGGTGCATGCAAGTTTAAGGCCAAAGTAAGGAAGTGAATTGGAGGAGAGTGAGCGATAAGGTGTCTAAAAGAGGTAGAAGAAAGGATAAGAAGAGCGATAGAATTGACAATATCGGGAAAAAGAATATGAGAGTTTTTGAGAGAATTGTAAAAAAAGAGCAAGGAGAGCATAATTAATAAAAAGAGCTAGGGAATGGTTAAGGAATAAAAGTAAATAATCCAGAATAATAGAGAAGGAAGGCGTACCGAAGTAATGAGAAAAGGGATGGGAAAAGAGAGGATGGATAAGACTAGAAAGATTTAGATTCGGAAACGAGATAAGGAAATGGTTGTATTGGAAAAAGAAAGAGAACAGAAGGTAGGAGAGTAATTGAAGATAAAGGAAGCTGGCAAGAGAATGTGGCAAAAAGTTTAGAGAAAGACAGATTGGGTGAGGAGTGGATGACAGAATTCACAAGAGCTAGATAAACGTATGAGAAATAATAAAAGGGTAAATGTGAGAAATGGGAAGGTTAATGTAGTAGTTTACTCTTTTCTAATTATAAAGGAGTTAAGGAAAGGTGAAGCTAAGTAGCCTTCTACTCGCTGCGCACAATCAGCAATAGTTTAGGAATCGCTGCTCGGGTGAACTTTGAAATGTTTCGCATGTCCGTTTTTTTATTTTTCAACTTTTGAACTTTTCCTTCGGGTTGTACTGCAATTAATTTTTTGGAAATAAGTCGATCTGTATGAATAGAAATTAGGGAAAACAATTTACAATTCAATCATTTTTGTGGATAGACGATTCAATTTTTCATAAGATTAATTTTTTCTCCTAATTAACACAAATATGTTTAAAAGCGTTTTAGCTAAATGGTCGGTAATTCGTGAAGTTATTAAAATTATTTGCTGAAGATCTTATCGTCGTTTCGAGATTTTTCTGCACATTAATATTTCGTTATCAATGTGATGAATTCGATAACAATTTATTTATAAATGTTTGGTGAACTAACCTTCAATATATTTTATTATAGCCACGTAACCTTGCAAGAATTTTAAACTCATAAATTATTTTTTCAGGGACCGTTTCAATATTACGAAACGTATTTCTTTGACAATTGGTATTAATACATTTTTCACAAAATCCTTTCCTTTCGCAAAGAAATTCTATAACTTTTCGATACATAACCCACTGAAATAACAATTTTGGAAAACGTGGATCTTCATTGATAAATAGAAAAAATGCCTTATTGTAGTATTGTTCTGCAATTATCAGCGATAAAAATATAATATAATACACGATCTTTATCCCCTTTTACCGGAAATATTGTGTTTAATCTTGTGTTTATTGAAAAAAAAGGAATCATTCAATCAACATCCAACAGCTTCCGATTCTTCATTTTTCCTTTAACCCTTTTCGGAATTTAGAAACTGAACATTTGAAAATCATTAGAAGCAGAGGAAGCAGGTAGAAATAGAATTCTTTGGTCTCGAGTGGACTTAACACCAGATGATGGAACAGTGTCTTTAGATTCAAAAAAGAAGACGTTTTTCAATTTTAGCCTTCGAGATGAGTATAAACAAGATAATTTATTTGCAGGATCAAGTTTTTAGGCATAAAAGATTGTATTTTTAGATGTCCGGGGTTCTTAGCTAAAAATGCTTTAAATTATTGTGAGAGTGATTGTTAGTCAGAATATCTATAAATTATTAACAATTAGAATTGTTATAAACAATTTTTTTCAAAAATTTCAATTTGTGGTTTTTTTTATTGTAGTTTTCCTTTTATCATCTGAATTGATGCATATATTCTTAAAAATAATATATGTTCAATTATATTTGTAAGAATACAACGATTGTTGGTGTTTTAAACAAATGAAATAAATAAATATAAAACTTTCGCACATTAGCCTGGAGAATAATTTTTGGCGGCAAAACTGCTTTAAATTTTTTTATTTTTTGCACTCACTGTTTCTATGTAAAATTAACAATAAACAATTGTTATTATTTAATTTCAAATATCACGAAATTTTTATAAATCAAAAAAAATATTGTAATTTTGGTTGAAAAAAATGTTTTCTTATCTGGAAATACTTTAAATTATTGTGAGAATGATCATCAGTAACAATTTCTATCAAACATCAACAATTATAATATTTATAACCCATTTTTTGTAGAAATGCCGAAGTTCAAGGATACAAGAAAGCTTTTCTAAATACATGAAAATTTTATAAAAATGTTGACTGCAAATCTGTCTCACAAAAACGTAAAGCAGTTTTAGTGAAAAAATCCGTTTCCAGGCCAATGTGCCGAAGCTTTGAATTTATTTAATTTGTTTACAACATAAAAAATTCTTCTATTTTAACAAATATAATTGAACCTATGTTATTTTAAAGAATATCTGCATCAATTCAGATGATGAATTAAAATTCGAAATTGAAAAACAATTAATTCCAACATTTTCCACAAAAATGGTTTATAAATATTATAATTTTTAATGTTTTATAGAAATTGTTACTGACGATCTCTCTAATAATAATTTAAAGTACTTCCGGAAAAGGAAAAATTTTTTTCAACCAAAATTACAATATTTTTTAAATATATGAAACTTTTGTGATATTTGAAATTAAATAATAACAATTGTCTATTGTTAATTTTACATAGAAATAGTGACAAATCCTAGGTAGTCTATCTCGCCCCATTCTCATAATTTCTAAAACGTATCTACTTGCCCTTCTTCTCGCCTCAGAAATATTTATTTAAATTTCGTGATTTTTCTGTGAGATTATTTTCAACGTGAATAAATGAAGGCTAAATATAATCTTTCTTTGTCTCAATTTGAAGTGACGTAACCTGTTTACAAGTTTTACGATATCACCTTCTGGCTGCGTCATGAACACACTAAGGCTTCTTAAATTCTTTAATTAAAGTTAAAACTGAGTACTCAGTTAAATTTTTCTGATCTACGTCTAAAGAATTCAACGGTAAATTTTTTTTTAACCAGAAGAAAACCGGAAAATGACCAAGAATTTTTTTGTAGAGTTTTAGTGATCATCCAGAAATATTTTTGAATATATATTTTTTTCTTCAGGTATTCGTTTTTATATGAGGCTGACGGTTTTTAAAAACTGTACAGGTCTCATATTATTATTATTGAAAAAATAATTGTACAAAAACAGATGCAATAAATAATAAAATGAACATTTATTTTCGTGTATACTTTTAAGAAATGTACATCTTAACCGGGGTTTTTACACATGCACTACATTATACATTAAACAACTCAAAAATTGAGAGCAAGGTGCATAATCTTCAGACACATTTTCCAATCATCCAATCGCAAATATTTGTGTCTGGCTGCGCGTGTGTGTGTGTCTGTAGAATTTTAGTCTGCCAGCACGATTACTTGCATTAAAAATAAACAATTTAAATCTATGGAAAGACGATACAAGATGCAATCAAATGTATAATGCAAAATTGTTTTCTATAGGATGCGCACTTTCCTTCTAATTATAAAAACAGAACAATGAAAATACGTCGGTTTCAATACAAATGCATATTATGAATTGTTGTAACATAAATTGATTGAAATGATAAATTTTTCCGATTAGCTGAGAGTAAAGTTCAATGCAAAATTAGGATTAAATATTAAAGTAAATAAAAAAATACTGTAGAAAAATTAGCGTTTTGAACAAAATCGAGCTCGAAGCACAAAAAACGTGATGATAATGTGTTCTTTAGAGCGGAAGAAGCTTTAACCAAAGAGAATTCAGTATCATCAAATTACAGTTGTAATATCATCTGATATACATTTCCCATAAAATCCGATCAAGTCCGACTCCTGAAAAAGAGACTTATGAAATGCAAACATTCCGATGGCTCTTTTTGGAAGCAAACAAAAGCCTCCAGTGGAAATAATGTAGAAATTCTACCAATTGTTACAGAAAATCTATTATGGACTTCAAATTAAAATCTTGATGCGTAATATCACAATAGATAAGTATCTAGAACCGTAAGCAAATTAAAACAAAAATAACATCTGATGAAATTGGTTATGTATCTTCTACTGAAATTATTAAAGTATTTAAGACGAATGTAGTAAAAAGAAGTCAGGTCATAATGGAATTGCTGATATTATTTTAAAAACCTTACTTGCAAAGCTCTAGTTACGCCAACCAATATTGTTCATGCAATTTTTCGATTGGGTCATTTTTCAAAATTGCCGACGAAAGCGAAAATGGCAGTTATAGCGAAACCAAATAAGAATCCTACGGTAGCATCTAGCTTTAGGCTTATAAACATCCTCTTTTAACTAAGCAAAATAGTAAAAAGAATAATTGAGATGACAACTGATAAATTCTTAGAAGTTAGGAATTTAATAATCAATGAACAATTGAACAGTTTATCGTCAGAGAGGGTCACAGCACAGTAGATCAATTAGTGAGGTTGACCAACGACATAACTGATAAGTTTAATAACAAAATGCATACTGGGGCTTTGTTCTTTAATGTTAAAAAAGAATTTAATACAATTTGGATCAACAGATTGATTTATAGGCGCGTACAATTTGTGTTTCATCTTTACCTTATAGCTATTCTAAGCCCATACATTAGGAATAGGTTAATAGTGGTAGAAATAAAAATTTTTAAATCGCTAGCTAAAAATATTAAGACTGGAGTTTGTTGAGGCTCTGTTCTAGGACGCCAATTATTTATTGTGCAACTAGATGATGCAACTCCTATCGAAAATGTAAATAGGGGATTATCTGCTGACGTCAAAATTTTATTTACATAAGCTTATTGAATACATACTATAATTAATAGACTGCAAAATGCTGCGAATATATTATTGAATTATTTCATAAATGAAAACTTGAATTTATTGTGAGCAAAACGGTTATCATAGCACTGGTTGACGTAATTGAAATAGAGGATACATTTATAAATTGCTTTATTTATTATAAATGGGGCCCACCACATTTCACGTTGTTATTTTAAAGTACGTCATATAATATTCTTGGATTTCAAATGGTTTACGGGAATTTCAAGGCATTTTGTTGAATTTTAAGTGATTTTTAATATATGAATAATAATATATGAAATTCACGAATTTGACGAAATTCGTGGAATTGAAGGAAATCACGAAAGTCATTGAATTCATGAAATTCAAGGAATTCGCGGAATTCAAGGAATTCGCGGAATCCGCTGATTTGAACGAAATCACGAAATCTATAGAATCCAAAGAATTCACGAAATTAACGAATTTCACGGAATTTGCGGATTTGGTAAAATTGAAGGAAATGACCACATTTATGGAATTCGCGGGATTGACTAAATTTAAGGAATTCACGAAATTCAAGGAATTCATGTAATTGAAGAAATTTACGGAATTCATAGAATTCACGGAATTAATTCAATTCATGAAATTCAAGGAATACGCGGAATCCGTGGAATTGAAAGAAACCACGAAATCTATGAAATCCAAGAAATTCACGAAATTCACGCATTTCACGGATTTCGCGGATTTGGTAGAATTGAGGGGAATGACGACATTTATGGAATTTGCGAAATTGACTGAATATAAGGAATTCACGGAATTCACGGAATTCATGGAATTCACGGAATTCAAGGAATTCAAAGAATTCAAAGAATTCAAGGAATTCACTGAATACAACGAATTCACGGAATTCAAGGAATTCATATAATTGAAGAAATTCACGGAATTCATAGAATTCACGGAATTCAAGGAATTCGCGAAATTCGTTAAATTGAACGAAATCGCGAAGTCTATGGAATTCAAGGAATTCACTAATTTTACAGAATTCGAGGAATTGAATGAAATGACGAAATTTATGGAATTCACGGAATTCACGGAATTCAAAGAATTCACGGAATTCCAAGAATTCACGAATACAAGGAATTCAAGAAATACAAGGAATTCAAGGAATACATATAATTGAAGGAATTCACGGAATTCGTAGAATTAACGGAATTCAAGGAATTCGCGGAATCCGTAAAATTGAATGAAATCACGAAATCTATGGAATTCAAGGAACAAAATCAAGAACAAATTATTGATGAATAGTTATGAATAAAAGTTGTACTTTATTTTGCAATATCTGAATCAGCAATTACAGGCCAAACTACAATAATGAATGTGATATGCATTCAATGTAATAGTGTTGAACATAATGTATAGAAGTTAATATTTTGGACAAAAGCGAGTACGAAGCACGAGATTTGTAATGAGAATGTGTTCACTAAGGCCAAAGAAGCCTTAAGAAAAGAGAATTTACAATCGCCAAATTACAGCTGTCGATGCTTCGAACTTCAATTTTAAATGGCCTGTGCACAAATGTAGGGGAAGCAAAAATACCGAGCATGAAAAGAAATCTTAAATTTTAACCTTTGTCGGTTCATATATTCACTTTGTATAAAACCTCATTTCCAAATTACATTTAAAGTTTGATGTTTGCACATTTGTCAATGGGCATTGGATAATAAGGAGTCAAAATAACATAATAATCTAAAAATACCTAATTTTGGGTGCCTAGATTCTGAAAATATATTTACTTTATCGAAATTTGGAACCTTGATTTTTTATTATTAACTGACTTTGGGGCTACATTTGGGCTCTCTTCATTTTGGACCTGTAGCAAATTTTTCAGGTTCGTTGAAAAAATTCTGTAATAAAAATCCCCGTTTTATATCTCACAGGTGGACCTGATGACTGGTCAAGTCAGCAACTAGAAGATCAGAGACGTACAAGAGTGGATAATGGAATATTAAATCAAGAGCAGGTGCTGGAGGCCATAAGGGAGATGCATCTCGAGGCCGGCTTTGCAGCACCTATGAATGAATGTAAGCATATTATAATTTTTTGAACTAACAAACAATTGCAGATATTTAGAAAAAAATCCAAATTTTATTTTTCGACCGTCACTAAAATTGATTTCGTTGAACAGGGTTGGCCCCTGGAGACCTTCGAAACATATTTCGAAATTCAACTCAAAAAGTACATATTATTATAGAAAATTCAATTGCGCATTTTTCTCATGAAACAAAAATGTTGTAACTTTCCCCGTTTTCAAAGTAAACCCGAAAATCCCGTTTTATGAAATAACAACTTTTAGAACATTATAGAAGTTTATGAAGTTCAAAATTTATTAAATTTTGCAGCAAGTGACCTTTTCTGTCTTCGACGATATGCATCACGGTATTTGCAGTGATTGATGAAGTCGGAACTGATAGTCCAAAAACTTTTTCTGAGTCAAACAGCCGATTTAGGTATGCTAATCTTAAAAAAAAATGCATGGACCCTCAACTCTTATAAAAATAATCTACTTTTTATTTTCTCACGTCACATATACATAAATGTAAACTACATTGCACCTTTTTAAGTATCTGATATTTTATACCCCTCAAACGTTTTAATTACCCTAGGAATGCCTATTGCTTCTGTTAATCTTCCGATATCCTTCGCTTCAAATCAAAAATTTAGTTTGCACTGCGTTGGTGTTAAACTTTTTAAATCCAAACGCGCACGAAAATCAACTCTTTCAGCAGGTCTACGATCTGCTAACAGTTTAATTAAAATGGCATTTTCCACATCCTCCACATAATATTCGCTTAAAACGAAAGTGAAACTTATCGTACGGGGCTCAAAAACACAACTTACGTAAAACCAAAGAAGAATAGCAATCATCGCTAGAGAATGTAAAGACTTTTAAGGTATTGATTGAAACTTCATCGAACATAAAAGACTCTTCTCTGGCAAATAAAAATTAACCAGCAAAACGGTGGAACAAGCCATTACTTGTGCCACTCGTAAGTGAAATTAAAAAGTTCAGAAACGAAGCAATCAAAATTGCCAAAGAATGTGAAAATAAGTTCCTCGATTGTTTGGATGATGCTGTCACGTACAAAACATTCGCGCATTACACATTAGCACTTGTTATCCTCTTCAACAGAAGACAAATAGGAGATGTCCAATATCTCAAAGTCACAAACTACGAAATGAAAGGAGTTCATAACAATAGTCAAGATATCAAGAAAGGAAGAAGCAGAAGTCATTGATGGGCTGGTGATAACATTCATTATGGTTTGAAAACTAGTTTACAAAAATCAAGGAGTGCCTTTAGAAAAGGCAACACCGATTGAAAGAAAAGGAGAAAATCCAATTCACGAAGATCAAGTTTCAACAAAAAGGACAATCCTTCGAAGGATGATTTGAACTTGAGGTTTAAGCACAATTTACCTGGATTTGATGGTAAATACGGGTAACGCTTCAAGCTTATCGCTTTCTTTCCTCTATCTCTTCTTCGCTTCTTCCACTTCTCTCTCTCTCTCTCTCTCTCATAATAAGACAATATTATGCAATATCATACCATGTGATACATGATCATATACTATAATATATTATGATTAAGTATCATACAATATACTACACTACGATGTAATATGATACAGTATTGCACAATATGCTTTAGTATGATACACTATAACACTATATGACACAATATAATATGATGTAATGAAATATAATGCAATATGATGTAATATTATAGTACATGTAGTATATGTAGTATGATAAAATATGATACAATATGATCTCGAATATGATACAATACGATACATCCTAATACAATGTGATACATCATATGACATAATGCAATATAATAAAACATGATACAGTATGATGCAATGCCGTACATCACGAACCAATATCATACAATATGATAGAGTATGATATGATATGTAGCGTGCTGTACCAAGTGACACTATGACACACTATAAAGATTCTTAAGATAGATAGAAAATGGAAAATTCAACTATTATGTAGAAGATTCGTTTTTTTATATTAAAAATTTTTTTTTCTATATGAAAATATAATTCCACTTTTGGTTAAGAATTGATCATTTTAGTCTAAAAATTTGACTGCTCGGCCTTATGTCAATTTTTGGCCCTATTTAAAGTTTGGTCCCAATGTTCATTTTGGGCCTTATTCAATATAAATTGTAGGACTCATGTCAATTTGAAGAATGACAATCTTCCCTTGGTTCGAATATCAACTACACTGAAACCTCAATTCATTCAGCTCCACTGATGCAACTCATGTGCTAAAACTGAGGCCTTCATGCTGTTTGTCACGCTTGACTGAGCATTGCCTCTCTCGCGGACACGCGGCTGTCCTTGTCACAAATCTGTGAAACCTGTGGAATAAAAAATACTTTTGGAAGCAACAAATAAAGAAGTTTGGAGAGTTGGAAGTGTAGATAGATGTAGTCGACTCGAAAATTCAGGATGACGGGCCAAGCTTATGGAAATTTTTGGAACGACGATACACTAACATGAGTAAATTTGTCGTAAACTATTACTTTTGAATTAAAAATTCATCTTTTTTGTATTAAAAAAGTTGTAAATGCAACTGTTAAAGAAGAATCATTTCTTGCTAAAAAGTCTGCTTTTTTCTTTATAAGTTCAAGTTAATTGTTGAAAATTCTTCTTCTTGGATCGAAAATTCGTCTTCTTTGATTTAAAAATTTATCTAATCTGTATGAAAGTTTCATCTTTTTTGGCAGAAAACTTTTAGGTTAAATATTTAACCGTCTTCCAGAAAATTAGTCTTTTTGACTCGGAGATTCGATTTGTTAATTGAAAATGCAAGTGTTCATGGTTTTTATTAATTTGTCTTGAATGTTGAATTATTTTGTTGAATATTAAACTTTTTTATTCGAAAGTCTAATTTATGATTAAAAATGAACTGAATTGTTGCGAATTCTTTTTTTTTTAGTGAAAATTTATCTGGTCTACCATTTATTTTTTCCACTGAAAACAATTTATTTCGCAAAACTACTTTTTTATGTGGAATAAAAACACTATAAAAATTTGATTTTAAGAATAATCCCTTGTTCTTTTTACTGGTAGACCTGCATTTTAGGAGTCAACCTCTTTCTAGCTACATTTATACTTGAAACCTCGTAAGAACGAAGCAGCTAGATCACAATTTCAGATGTGAGATTTTTAATTCAGCAGAAACGGGCGCTCGGTCTCCACTGAAATATTTCAGAGCCGTTCCGTTGAGGACCCTATCAGCCACCGGCATACCCGCATGCAAACAATAGACCAGTGAATTTCACTGAAAGCGTTTGCGGTTAATTAGGCAGCAAGGCTGTGATACCATCCAAATTGCCTTCCTTTAGTTCAAATTTTGATACCAAGTTATCTTCCCTTTCCTACATACCCTTAAGTCCCTCAAGAGACTGATTGATCAACTATTCATACAATACATTTTAATCAGTTTTTGACTAGCCACAAGTAACGCGTTATCGTTAGAAATCGTACTGAAATTACGCAATAGAATGTAAGAAGCTTTAATCACTCCAGTCCTCGGCTGGAGGATTAGTCTCGAAGATTTTTACCTCAAACACGGTATAGCAGAATCCCAAAAGTGATTTCACTTATTTAACTATTTCACTTAAAAACTGATCATTTCAGTAGAAAATTCATCTTTTTGGTTGAAAATTTAACTCTTTTGTTGAAAATTCGATTTTTTTTGTTAATGAATTATTTTTTCAATTGAAAACGGAACCATTTCATTTTTGCAAAAATTAATTTTTCAAGTTGAAAATTAAACTATTTATCTGAAAAAAAATATATTTTTTAATTGAAAATTCAACGGCTTGTTCAAAAATTATTGGATTTAGTTGAAATTCGATTTTTTTTTGTTCAAAAGTTAATTTTTTAACTGAATATTTGACTATTTCACTTACAAATTGATCATTTTAGTAGAAAATTCATATTTTTTGTTGAAAACTGAACTCTTTTGGTAATTCGATGTTTTTGTAAATAATTAATTTTTTCAATTGAAAATGTAACTGTTTCATTTTTCGCGAAAATCAATTTTTTAAAGTTGAAAATTGACCTTCCTCGAGGAAGGTCAGGGGGGAGGGATCCACACATCAGAAGCATGGTGCGGTCTCTGGGACCGCACAGCCTTTCTTAAATGTTAAAAGACTTTTTTATCAATTAATTTTTTTCCGTGTGTATATTATATCATATGTTAATCTCCATATTAATTTTTATTCAAATTAATATTTACAGGTTGTTTTCGAATAACGGATGTGGTCATCTCTAGTATTTGTGAGATGGAGAAATTGACTTTTTTTAAAATAGGTAACAATCTCAATTCTCAAAATAAGAAACCCACAACTGGAAAAATTAACAAGTTTGGTAGTATTGGATTCGTTTTTTAATGGATATATACTAGAGGAATGTTTATGCAAATTTTTGGAAAAAGCACATCAACTCCGGGCACTTAATGTTAATTTTTGCAGATTAGTTACTAACAAACTTTTGAAGGTTGCTGCTGATTTTGTTCGGAGGTGAAATGCCTATTCTATGCTAAAATACAGCCCAAAAAGCCCTACTTCCTAGCTAAAAAACGCGTTAACCTAGATTTGTTCTATTGACAAATAGAATAATAATAAAAGAGTTTTGGAAACACAGTAGATAAAATATGTAAAAATAAAAAGGAACACCGTAACGACTAAAAATCGAGTTTTGTTACCGGTACTATAACAATAAGATATCTGGAAAAATGTAAAATCATTTAGGTTTTATTTTAAAAGTATGACTGTAAGCTTTGAAAATTTCACAATATGTCGAAAAAGAATCTGGAAAATATTAAGAAAATTTTTTAATTTTGGAGAATTTAAAAAAATGTTAGGAAAACCCAATTGTTTCAATAGATGTTCAGAAGTTTTGAAAAGATTGGAAAATGATTCAAATCTTCAGAATTTTTAAAGCTTTTAAAAGAATAAAATTTTTTAAAGATTGCTAGCAGAATTTCAAATGCTTCTTATGTTTGAAAATTAATTCTCAGAGAATATTTACAAAGATTTTAAAATATTTTCAAAGATTTCAAAAATTGTCAAAAAAGCATCTGGAAGATTTTACGGCAATTTTTTCAATTTTGCAAAATTAAAAATAAATTGGAATAATTTTTAAAAAATATTTAGAAGGTGCACAAGTTTTGAAAATACTTCAAAATAATCTTAAATTTGAAAAGAATAATTTTAAAATTTTGTTTTTAAAGTAAATGTCAACATATTTCAAAAGGTTTCTAAAAATGTGGAAAAAATCTGTGAGATTTTAAGGTAATTTTTTTAATTCTGAAAGATTTTTTTTAATTTTGAGAAAAATTGAAGTCTGTTTAAAATATAATCAGGAGTTTTAGAAGTTTCGAAGAGATTAGACATATTTTAAAATTTTCAAAGATTTCTGAAAATGTAGAAAAAAAAGGTTTCATTCAAATTTTGTAGATTTTTTTTCAATAAGTCTGAAATCTTCAAAAATCTTTTTGAACTTTCTCAAGAATCTTAGGAAAATTATATTGATATAAGTTAAAAAAACAAACTGATAATACTTTTTTGCTCGGTCTCTTTTGCACGGTGAATAAAATTTAAAAGCTCGGTGACTATAAACTTTACAAATTGGAAAAACAAAATTTTATTTAAAAGCTTAATAAGTTAAACGTGTGAAATGAAAGCCCTTAACACGCTTTAATTAACAAAATATTAATGAACTGAATTTATACTGCAAAATAACCTTTTTTTAATTTTTATAAATTGTACAGTTCAAAGATTCAGATTCAGTTAAAAAAATATAGATTTCGGGGGTAATGCGTGAGAACACACACAGGCCTACTGCGCGCATGCGCGCGTATACAATTCGCAATGAACAGACGTCTAATTCAAAACAGCGCGCGTTCGCGCGTGCCTCACTTTCGACTATGGTGGGAAAAAATTCCGCTCGCTCCTTTGGAGTCGGGGCGCTCGTATCTGTGGAGTGCTCGTATCTTTGGAGCTCGTATTTTTGGAGTTCGAGTGTATTAAGATTTCTCCGTAGAAATGATTTGTCTTATGTGTTTCCGAATGTTGAAATTGCCTATAGAATATTCATTACTATTGCTGTTATCAACTGTAGCGCAGAAAAATCGTTTTCTTGTTTAAAAAGACAACTTAATCACGCAATTTGCTAATAAAAAAGTTAGGCGAATATTTATCTAAGGAGAATATTGGTTCTCTTAAAAAACTAAAAAAAAGGTTGCTAGTTCCTAAATATCGTATTTGTATGGTGTAAAATTATTCTTGAAAAATACAAACAGTGATGAAAAAACTTGTTGGATTTGTTTTGTTTATTATCGTTTACCATATACTAATTAATGAACAGATTTTAATGCAAAAGGTAAACAACAAACGGTTTTGTTTGCATTGGTTTTTGTCGAAAAAATTCGAGGCCAGAATAAAAAAAAATGAATTGGAGCCAAAAGGACCAAAAATTTGAAAAATCACTAAATTTGTCACTAAATACTGTATAAAAACACTAAATTGTGTTATTACACTATTCCAAAGATATTACTTTGACGATTCCCGAAAAGAAACACAGCGGGCCCTTAAAAAACACTAGATTTGTGTTTCCTTATTTATTAATGAATTTATTATTATTTATTATTATCATATGTTATTTCAAGTTCAAAAAATGAACCTTGTTAAAAATTATTTATAAAATCGAGGAAAATATGCTAATGTTAATTACAACTAATTTTGGAAAAGAACTCGAGGTGAACTTTTGAAAAAAATATTTCGGGTTTTCTTTATTTGACAATAACTATATTTAGAGTTTAATGTTTTTCTCTTTAGGTAAAAGTTGCAATTCTTATTTAATTCTGATGCTGTAGCGCTTATTTTATTCCTTAAAAGATTCTCAAATGTGCTCAGTTTTTGAATTTTGATCCAAAATAGTTGGTTGACGAACTCGTTCTTTCTTTTTAGGCCTTCAAAAAATGTGTCAAAGCACAATCGAATCTGATCAATCTTTCGAAAGTTATCGTGCCTACACGATACTGCAGACTACAGACAGACAAGACACCTTCGTAAAAACCATTTTTTCTGACTCAGGGGGACTCAAAATGTCGACATTTGATTGAATCAGCGAAAGGCATTTTTCACATAAAACCAATACCTTCTCATTGAGATGAGAATGTAAAAATTCATTGGAGTCACCAAATATTTCAAGACCTTTTAAAACTGTAAAAATCACTTAAAACGTTTTAAAGCTTTCGAAAATGCCTTGGAATCTTTTAAATTACACTAGACTATTTCAAATCCTCTGAAATCAATTAAATTACTGAAATCAATTTAAAATTCCTTAGAATCTGTTAAAATGCCCTATAACATTTCTAATCCTTCAAAATATTTTGAAATTCATTGAAATTATTCAAATATCTTAAAAAAGCCTTAGATTCTTTGCCCTAAAATCTTTCAATCTCTTTGAAATCTTTAAAATCACTTGAAACTTTCCAAAGCTTTAAAAAATAAGTCAGAATATTTTTAAATCATCTGATATCAGTTAAATTACTGAAACCAAATGAAAATTCCTTAGAATCTTTTAAAATACTCTAAAAGTTTTCAAATCCTTAAAATTTGTTTTAATTCCTTAAAATGTTGTAAAACTTTCCAAAATGCCGTGAAAATTTTTTAAATACTTTGAAATATTTCAAATTTTTTGAAATAAATTAAATTACTAAAATCAACTGAAAATTCCTTGGAATATTTTGAAATACTCTAAAAGTTTTCAAATTCTCTAAAATTTGATTAAACTCTTTTAAATTATGTAAATCTTTTGAAAATTCGTTGCATTTTTTTTAAATTATCTAAAACTCTCCTAATCCTTTGAAATCCCTTGAAATTGTTGAAACAAATACCTGCAAAATTCCCAAAAATATTTCCAATTCTTTAAAATCACTTTAAACTTTTTAGAACTCTTGAAAATTCCTTGCAATCTTTTAAAATTTCCTAAAGATTTATTAAGCAGAATTTGAAAAATTCCATCAAGAGCTATTCGACAAGAAAATGCACGGAAATTTTTACAGGAATGTAGAAAAATAGTCCTTGTCGAAAAAGCAAACTTTTGCTTTTCTCAAATCATCAGGCACAAGTGTATTTGGGCAACTTTATTTTGTATATTTATACTCACTGCTAGCCTGAAAAACTTATAATTTACCTTCATTTCATGAAATAAACTCGACCGAATAGAGCCTAATGCATTGCAGAATTGAATTGAGAGGTCCAGTTCGACAATGGCAGCAAATCGAATACACCAAACCTAGCCTGAGTTCGTTTTCGCGTTATATCTATTCAACTTTTTTTACTGGGTAGGTGTAAGGTATAGATATTTTAGATTGATCTAGAATTCTCGCGTTATTTATTTAAACGACACGTTCGCTACGCAACACTGCTCCAACCCAGGTTGCTGATCAATCTCTCTATCGATCACACCACGTGAGGAGCCTTACAAAATTGTTATGCGAGGCTCCCCACTTGGGCCCATTAGTATCCAAGGTCTTTGTTTGAGGCGTCATTCACACTACTCACACTCTTTTGACCATTCCACCATGCATCACCAGATTTTCCTCCTACTACCACCGTACCACATACTTCAATCGCAGTTTTAACAATGCTATCCCGTAATTATTTTTCTCTAGAGCTTATTAAATCTCCGACTGCTTAAGAATGTACTTTGTCATTAAATAACTAAATCCCCAAGATTAACTATTTTCGGAAGTTCTTTAAGACGATATTGCGAAAAAAATCAAAATATTTCGATTTATTCTTAAGTTATGAATATGTACATAAAAAAGTATTACGCTGTTTTTGTTTGAGTAATCGTGGACAATAAATATCAATATTAGAATATCAAATGCCAATATCACGACATTCGCAATCAATAATCAAATAAATATTAATCAAATTTAAACAAAATTGATAATAGATTTAATACTTTCACGATAATTCATTATGATAAATTTAAAGCTTTTTCGGGTTTCAATCGTATGCAAAATTACGAAACTTGCCGACGTTTCGTGAACATTGCAGTTCACTTCTTCAGGGCTGACCTGAAACTGAAGTTTGACAAGCGCAGCAGTAATTCCTGTGTATTTTTGGGTTATGTAACCCCATGTGTCAAACTAAAAATACCCAGGAATCGCTAAGAGATATCTGCGTTCTCCGATCAATGCCGCAGGCTAATATTTGAAAAATTTTAAGATTTTTAATCACATAATTAGAAATAACACAGGCCTACAAAAATTCTAAAAACGAATAACCTACAAACGAGACAATACTTATCCGAAGGTTTTTGGTGCACTGAATCCGAATTTGACCGCAGAATTGTCTCGATCATCTCAGGTTTTTGAGATATCCTAACCTCAAAGAAAAAACATGGGTTTTTGATATGTTCGGGGTTAAATTTCATTGCAAATTAATTTTTTTTTAACCCGTTACGGCATCTGAAAGTACCACACTTACCCTGCAAACCCCTTTCTGAATTCTTCAAATATCTTTTTTTTTCTTGGAGATATCGTTCAATGAAGTTTAAAACTTTTCCGCTTTCGTGAATACAACCTTACCGAAAAAAAGATTGTCCAGAAAGCAGAAATAATCTGCTTCTCCGCCTACTCCAACTCTTCCAGCTTCTCCACCTGCACCTACTCCAGCTCCTCCACCTCCTTCAGCTTTTCCACCTCCTTCAGCTTTTCCACCTCCTTCAGCTTTTCCACCTCCTTCAGCTTTTTCACTCCAGCAAAATAAAATAAAGCAATTCAGAAACAAATGAAAAAAATAAAACTAAATTGTTTCGGGTTCATAGCATTTGGGTTTATGGTTATAGTGGGTTTATGGGTTTTTGGTTCTGCTTTCCAGACGAACTTTTTTTCGGTTAGGTTGTATTCATGAAAACGGTAAAGTACTGAACTTCATTGAACGATATCTACAAGAAGAAAAAATTTTACCCCGAGCATAGCAAAAAAAAAAGCAAGTATTTGCACTTTTAGGTTAGCATATCTCAAACACCTGTGTTAGGATATCTTAAAAACCTGGCGATGGAGTAATTATGAGGTCGGATTCGGATTCAGCACAACAAAAATCTTCGGATAAGTACCCTATTAACACCGAATGTTGCCTCAATATTGCATCGATATTTCCTGCAACATCGAAACATTGCACGAAACATCGTGAAATGATGAATCTTGAACCAACAAAAATTAATGTTTAACAAAAGAGTTTAACTTTCAACTCACAAAATTAAATTTTTATTCCAAAAAAGATAAATTCTAAATGAAAAATCAAGTAGTTGTTATCCCAACTAAAAAAATTAATTTTTAATCAGAAACAGTTGATTTTAACAACAACAAAAAACTACTTTTCGACATCAGTTTAATTTTCAACTTAAAAAGATTTTTCACTCGTCAAGGGAGAGAAACAATTGCAAAGAAGCTGTTGAATTTTCAAGCAATGAGATGAATACTTTAATTTTCAAACTAAAAACGATCAATTATCAAACATAATAGTTCAATTTTCACTTGAAAAAATTAAATAAACTAAATTAAAATTCTCGCGCTTTAAAGTATGTAGATGCTTTTATTTTAACTTATTCGAAGTTTACCAATATGGTGGTTCAAAAAAGGATTTTTTCAAGACAAAACATTTTTTAATTCTGTTTAAAATTTAGCTTAAAAAATAATTTTTGTCGCTTAGGAAAACTGGATCTGATAATTATAAGTGCTGCCTCAAAAGTGATAAGTTTGAATCATGAAAAACGACTTAAAATCATGGATACAGTGATTTTATGACATCCCAATTTTTTTACTTTGAGAAAATGATTGAAATTGTAATAAAAATCTTATTTTATTTTCTATCGAAGATTTTATACAATAATAATAATTTTGATATTTTAATTTCTGAGAACGCTGTTATTCTACCTGATTTCACGAGTACACGTTTTAGCCGCACTGAAAAAATATATGGTGTATTGCAGCGCAGTGGATCCCAATACAATAATTCAATTCAGTTTGAAAAAAACAAAACAAAAAAGAGTTTCTGGCTCCATACCTAGAAGTTGGCCGGGAATTTAGCAGATGGGAACATATTAACTCCTATCTAATAAAACGCTGCTGATGACTGGTGACCTTCTCAGCATAAAACATCAACCAATTGCGAATCTCGGTTCCCCCCACCCGTCCCAGTAACAGAAGTTTTGGTGGGACTGACGTTACAACAAGATTCTCCACCATACGACGAATCACTTCTTAACTAGGACATGATTTTCGACTCACAAGCGTGATACTGGTGACGTAACCGCATAATTCGTTGCGTTGGGGAGTTAGCCCAATGCAACATGGCTGACTGCAAGAGCCGTAGCTCTCGGGCGATGAGGTCGCACGAGAAAATTATTATTATGGAAAGAGTTTAAAATAGCCAAAGGAGGAAGTGTATCCAATACATTACAATTTATCAAAATTTCAGTTCCTTTAGACGAAGTAAATTTTTTAGAGAGAACACTAGAAAATGATTGACCATTATATATACCAGTGGTAGCAGAAATTATGTATAACAATAATATCTACTGATTGCACATATAAAGTAAAAAGATTTAGAAATATTTTTTAATTATATTAAACTAAAATATGTACGAAAAGCAATCTTGGATAGTCAAAAATCATGATTTTATGTAATCTATCTAAATTTATCAACAATTTATGCTATAAAAGAATTTTTTTCTTGCTACGTAGCTTTCAGTGGATAATTGAGGGGTGGCAATACAGAAGTAGATAACCACTTATTTGAAATCTCATTTCTTTCATACAATAATTAAAAAAAAAAGACTTTAATAAAGTTGCTGTTGAAATTAAGTTAAAATGTTAGCATGGGAATAATTTTTTTATCCTTTTAGCATTGACGTTTCTTGACATTATCATTTAATAGGCGCTTTAATGTACACTCAAAAAATGAATTTTTTTAACCAAGAAAATGCATTTATTGAATCCTATTTCTTAGCAGCAAGAAAATATTCTTTAACAGTAGTAATTTTTATTTAAACCAGACACAAATCTTTTAAGAAATTAATTCTTTGGCTATATTTTCTTGATTTAAATAAATATATCTTATATTCATGAAAATGATTTCCTTGATTCAAAAGGTCTAGATTCGTTGAAATCTTATCAGTCGTTCAAAGAAATATTTCTTTGATTTAATGAGTTCGATTCCTTGAAATGAGTCGGACGCATTTGAATCATTTAATTGCGCATACTTGAATTAACTCATTTGATTTATTTAAATCAAAGAAATAATTATTTAATTCAAAATAATATTAATTGAATTGAAAATTTATTTATTTCTTACCAAAATATTATTTTATTATTATTAATTAAATATTATATGTTGTTGATTCTCAATTACGTGTTCATGGTATTAAAAATTTATATGTAATTGATGCTTCTGTCATGCCGAATGTTGTGAGAGCTAACACTAATGCTGCGGTTATTATGATTGCCGAAAAAGCAAGTCATATGATTAAAAATAAATACGCTGTATAAGCTTGATTTTTGTAATACAAATATTTTTTTCACGAGGATGTACGTTTCGTGAAAAACCAAAATAAACTACTTGGAATCAATATCGACTTTTTTTACATAAAAAGAATCATTTACTCACTACACCCTTCATTTTAAAGGTTGCTTGAAATTATATAATTAGGTACGAATTGTTTAAAAAAAACGAATAACATGCAGAAGACATTACTTTCTTATTAAGTGCAGTAATTCTTGGCAATACATTGATTCAGATTATTAATGATATAAAAATATTTTCACTTTTTCGTCCCTAATGTCAATTTCTATTTAAAATTTTTTATTTAAATGTTGTGTTTTCTAATAATGTTTATAGTGCCAATAAAAATAACGATATATTTATTCAAAAATCTAGACATTGTCAGATATATATTTTTTTAAACCTAAAACTTGCCCGTTGCTGATTATCTCCATGATATAAATATGTATGATGTCACGAGATAGAGGATACATTGACATATGATTGCCCATCTAGTTTCCAAAATCAATGCTTTTGGCCTCTGTTTTTGAATTTTAAAAATGATGTAACTCTGATAATTTTCTTTTTAGCAAAAAAAGTCGTACGGATAAATTCTTAAAATTTCCGAGTGCTACGAATAGCCGTACGTAGAATTTTTCAATCTAAAAGGAAAACACAGAAAAAACTGGGGTTTCTATTAGAACCAATTTTTAGTTCCAAAAGAGCTGCAACAAAAAGGAACCTTCCTCGCTGAAAAGGAACCGAAAATGATAAATGGTTTCTAAATGAACCCAAAGTATGGATTGAAACGATTTCAATGGAGCCCTTTTTTCACTTTAGCCTTGAGTCACTAAGAAGATTTTACAAATTTATGGTCTACATTTTACTTTGTAATTCGAATTAAATAATATTGCACTGGGAAAAATTTAATGAAGAAACTACAATTATCGATATCCGTATCGAAATATGAGTGCGAGCAAAAATGGGTTAGGCCACGCGCCACGGGCAAAAACGAGTTAAATCTTTAACTCATTTTTGCCCGTAGCGCGCGGGCTAATTCGTTCTTGCGCTGAGGAATAATCAACCCGCTTTTGCTCCAACTCTTTTCTTAGTCCGCTTTTGCTATCAGTCCCTAAAATGTTAACCAGAGTTGATAATAATAGATTATGTTATAAAACTATTTGTTTGGTGTTGATCACTCGTCCATAATTTATTTAATAAATCAACTGTGATATCTCACAGTATGATACAAACAACGTTTCGATCGTACATCGACGATTTTCCTCAAGTTATTACAATGGTGGCTGTATGTATAACCTGATCAAGTTATTGGAGGTTAGATTTTAGGTGATGTGTGAACTCTTAACTTTTATATTGTGAATCAAAAAGAAAAAAAATTATTTACCTAAATTTATGATATATATATTAGGGGTGTGCAAAAAACTCGAAACTCGAAGTTCCGACGAGTCGAGTTGAGCTTGTTAGCTTTCGAGTCAAGTCGAGCTGAGCTCGATCCGATTCGAGTCGAGTCGAGATCGAGCTTTCGAGAAAGTTCGAAACTTTTTGACCACTTGAATGTCTTCGAGAACTCGAAACTTTCGAGTTCTCAGATGTCTTCGAGATCTCGAAACTTTCAAGTCCTCAAATGTTTTCGTGATCTCGAAACTTTCGAGTACTCGAATACTTTCGAGCTACTCGAAAGTTTCAAGCTGCTCGAAAGTTTCAGTTTCTCGAACCTTTTGAAATTAACAAAAAATTTTTCAAACCCGACACTACGAGGTTTTTCGGCTTGCTAGCCGCGATTTCGAAATAAAAATTGAAAATTCAAGATGTTTTATCCAAAACGATGACAAAATTCTGTAAAAATTCAATAAACTAACGATATCCCTGAATATAATAAATTTCGTCTGTATGATCAGAAGCCCGAAAAAAACTCTAGTATACTGAGTCTCATGGAAATCAGTCAGTTTATTAAATTTTTCATCTGTCAATTTATTGAAATTCTCAAAAATTTAGTCGCCGTTTTGGATGAAAAATCTCGAATTCTTACTTTTGAAAGGTATCTGCGACCAACATGCTTGCCGTCCCGCTTCCACTCTACTCGTTTGGGGTGGTTCAATGGACGAAGAACGATCTTAAGACCCTTGATGTCACAACACGTAAGATCATGCATATACATAAAAGATTGCATATCAATTCGTCTGTTCCGAGATTATACATTTTACGCCGACAAGGCGGACGTGGACTTTTGAATCTCCAATGTCTTTATAACCTAATTGTTTTGAGTACAGCTTACATCGTTGCAAATGGAAAAGATCCCATCCTAAAAATGGTCAGGAATCACGAGATGGTTGGCAAAGGAGCGTTCCTTTACAAGGCCACGGAGCAGGCATCTGAGGCCCTCGGCCTGAATTTCAACGTCAGAAGTGAGGAAAGTGCATTACTACATCTAGATGCTTGACTTCTGAAAGCCGAAGTGAAGAAAGCAAAATTTGAAAAATTCCATCAAGAGCTATTCAACAAGAAAATGCACGCAAATTTTTCCATGAATGTAGAAAAACAGTCCTTGTCGAAGGAGCAATTTTTTGCTTTTCGCAAATCATCAGAGCTTGATTCAGGTACAGATGGTTTTATTTTTGCATGCCAGGATAGAGTCCTTTCCACCTTAGCATGCCGTAGCCGCATTTTAGGTCAAGAAGTACCAAGAAGTTGGTACGTTGAGTACCAAAACACATACTACCGGGGTGTCCCATCCACGCAGAAACAACGTATATCTACAGACACAATGCAGCCCTAGGAGTGCTTTATAAGCATCTTTGTCGCTCTTACGGTGTTGACCGCGACCCTGCCTTGCCCAACGCTCCAATGGACCTAGATTCAATTGTCTAAAACGAGAAGTGTAGAATTTTCTGAAAATACGATTTTCGGACAGCCTTCTTCGTTGCACACTCGAGGCCTGACTGTGTTCTCCAAGACTTCGAGAAACGAACTATATTCGTGATCGAATTCTCGGCTTCTTCTGAATACAACATCACAGCCAAGGAGAAAGAAAAGGAAAAAAGGTATGAAGACCTTAAAAGGGAGCTGCAACGACTGTACCCAAAATATTCGATACGAGTAATTGTCCTTGTGATAGGTGCTCTCGGAGGTGCGAAACTCCAAATATTCTATATCGATTTTACTCTATCGTTAAAGCCTGAAGATTGTTATTATAATTTATTAATAATTTTTTAGCTTTTTTAGTTCTAATTCTCACTCACTCGGTACATGGTCCAGTAGTTGCTAGATAATATAGATACATGCTATAAGCTAAAACGGAGAGGCAATCTACCCGGACACAAGATGGATTATTTATATTGCGCATAGGCACCTCTGATCTCCCTTATGTTAATAGGTGAAACTCATTATCAGCGAAGTCTACCGCAATAATGGCAACTGACCGGTGGCGCCATCTGTCGGTGGCAGCTTGAACTACGTAGTGGTGTTCCCGAAGCCCCCTAGCTATACTACTCAGCCCTTAAACAGATTCAAAATCTTATTTCAAAATATTTTAAAATCTACATTTTGTTTTAAATTATTTGGAATGTTATCCAAATCTTAATTATTTTTGTAATTCTTTCAAAAATTCGAAGTATTTTTTAAAAATGATTCTAATTATTTCTAAAACTCTTATTACATCCTGGAAAATTTAAAAAAAATCGCTTAAAATGTTCCAAATTATTTCTTGACAATTTTTAATGTCTTTTGAAATCTTTTTTAATAATTTTTTTTAATTAATTTTTCAAAATAATAAATCATTTAAAATTTTCCCAGGAATCTTGAGAAACTTTTTTTTGTCATCATAAAACATTTCAAAATCCTTAAAAAGATTCGGAATTTCTTCGCATCTATCTGGATTTTTATACGGTATTTGTGTCTGATTTCAAATCTGGTTCTATACGGAACTTAGTCGGTGTATACAACATTTTCTATCTGGTTTTTCTCCGGTTATATGCGAAATATTTTCGGTGTCCAGCAAAACCCTATGCAGTTTTCATCTGACTCTATCCGGATACTTATACGGTATTTGTGTCTGGTTTTAAATCTCCCAGCCGACACGTTCTGTAAATATTACATAACAAAAAGGCAGCATTTATACATAACATTGTTATAATCGTGTGCCAGAACAATTACAGAACATAAGGGTCACACTGTTCTGTAACGCTGTTACTGGAAGGATACGTAACAGTTCTGGAATTTTGTGATGGAACTAATATAGAAGAAAGTTGGTCTGTTTGGTTTGAAAATTCATCCTTTTAGGCAGAAATTTCATTCCTTTCTTGTTCCCAAAAATTTTTAAACAAAATAGTTTAATCCTCAAGCAAAGAAGATTAATTTTCAACCAAACAGTTGCATTTTCATTCAAGTAGAATTAAATTTTCATCTACAGATGATTTTATTGACTTTTTTATATCAAAATATGAGTTTCAAACGAGAAGTAAATTTTCTACAAAAATAGTTGAATTTTCAACGCAACAAGACTAATTTGTAACAAAACGCTCGAATTTACAACCAAAAAGCATGACTTTTTAACAAATATGTTAATTTTTCAATCAAACAGTTTCATATCTCTCCAAGAACGGTGCAATTTCTACTGAAATAGATGAATAAAAAAATACAAATTTGAAAAAAAATAGTTGAATTTTCATCAAAAAAAGATTTCTATTAAATTTTCAACACTAAGATATGAATTTTAAATGAAAAGTTAATTTCCTACGAAAATACTTGAACCTTCAACCAAAAAAGACGAATTTTCAAAATAAGCAGCTGCATTTTTATCCAAGAAAGATACAATTGCTACTAAAACATATGAATTCCTCAATTAGAAAGACAAATTTTCAAAAAATAGTTGAATTTTCATCCAAAAAAGATTTTAGTTTTACTTTTCAAGATTAAAATCCGAATTTTAAACAAGATGTGAGTTTTCCATGAAAATAGTTGAATTTTTAACCCAACAAGACAAATTTCTAACAAAACTGTTGAATTTTCAACACTTTTTCGCACTTCGTGTACTCGCTATTGCACGCTTCGCCGGCTAATACTCTCTTAATAAGCTTCATCGTTATGACCTGCTTTTGTTTTAATGATGCCAGTTCTACAGAAAAAGAAGAACTAATTCACTTAAGGTTCTATCGACGTCAAGGAACACATTCTCATCAAGACACTTGCGTTCCACGCTCGTTTCTGTTCATCGTATAATAGAAACCCAAAAGTTTGAGCGCGCTTACGCAACGACCTTTCTTTCCGCGGTCTGCCTCTGGGCATACTGCCATTTACTTTACAACCCTTTTCTTCGTGTCAGGTACACATAGAATATCTAGTTAACCCTTGGTACAGGGACTCTCTATCCGCAACCCGAGGACGCGTTCGGTGGCTTTGTCATAGGCCCTTCAGTTCTATTCTAAAGGAATCGAATCCTTCTTGTTCCAATCTTACTATTCCAATATTTCAAAGAAATTTCAATGTATTTCCATACGATTAAACAACTTTGGAAAAGATTTCTTCAGATTTCAATTGATTTCACGAGATTCAATGAAAATTTTGTCTGAATCAGATCAAAATATGTATTGGCTTTGAGTCAAATAACATGTTTGTCGATGCAAAGAAATTTCTTTGACTTAAAGAAATAGTTTTTTGTTCGAATGAGAATTTTTTTCATATTTGAAATTATATTCTTGTTTCTCAAGATATATTCGGTTAATTTAAAACAAACAATTTCAAGGAAACAGTTTCTCCAGTTCAAGGCAAATATTTTTCTGATTGTCGAAATCACCTTAGCAATAGTACCATGTTCATTGTAAACTTGTCCATTTTCAGACTTGGAAACAAATATTATCTTTGAGACTATTCTCAATGATTAGATTCTGAAGAGGACTTAATCATTTTGGAAATCTGATGTCCATATACAATAAAACTATGTTGTCATCAGTTTTTACGAAATTTTAATCTGAATCCTATGTAAAGTCCGTAAACCACGTCATAAAACCACGTATAAATCTACGTCGTAAACTACGCATGAAAAGACGTCGTAAACTCCGTATGGAGGAACATCGGAAACCACGTATGAAACGACGTCGGAAACCACGTATGAAATTACGTCGGAACCTACTTTATTTACTATCCCAATTTCCGACGTAGTTTCCCACGTTGTTTCTCACGTAGTTTCCGAGGTCGTTCCACACGTAGTATACGACGTGGGTTCATACATAGTTTATGACGTCGTTTCCGACGTCGTAATTTTCAATAGTGGCGGGGAATTCAATGTTCACAGGACGACCGGAAAAATCATGGTCCTTGGCCACTGTTTCACTACTCATCCTGCGAACATTGACCTTCCCACGGTGAAGACGTATCTAACCATACTTGTGATGTAATATACTATTAAATTAAATAATTACATATATATATTATATATTATATATATGTTTTCAAATTAGATTATTGTCGCAAGAAATAAAAAATAAATCCTAATGCATATCCTGACGGAAGGATTTCTTTATCTCATTTTATAATTTTGTGGATGTAAGCATTCCGTAAGGGCCTAACTATGCATTTGACGTTAAGTCCCTTTGCACATGCGCCGTCGCATCAAGCTGAATAACTAATGATGGCTGACAAATATTTTTAGCGAAAATACAATAATCCCTTTGTTTCAAATTTAAATTTGTATTTTTCGTCGCCGTCCAAAGTTTCAAAAATGTGCCCCTCGAGCGAAATAAAAAATTCCTATTCTATTTTGTCTAAACATAATAATATTTTGTAATCTAGCTGTTTCGTATCGATTCACTGACTCAGTAGCTAGCAAACAAATTCTCACTTCTTTCAAAATTGAAAATGCGATGCTTTATATTCGAATGTTAATTTTTTTATATAAACATGTAATAAGCGAAAGCAGCCCGCTATTTTTGATAGTTATATTATAAAATAAGATTATATAACTAGATAAATTTCAGCCTAAGGAAGATAAATTACGACACAACCGTATCAAATTCCCAGACTTGGCCGAATGAGATTCGAATTCTATATTTGTCAGACTTCCAAAATTACGAATTTTTTCAGATCAGCTCGATTTTTCTCGAACATATTTTGCACGTCAATGGATAAAAATCGAGCAACCTGTCGGATCTCAAACTGCATGTGTGTAGCGAAGCGCATTATATTATCCGAAAAAAATTATAAATGAAACTTTTTTAGAATCCTTTCCAAATAATATTTCCTACATATTTCTCGTCCAGCTTGCAATAAGTTTCCCAGGGCAATCTTGCCTCAGTACCCGCAGTCTTGCCTCGCAATTTCGCCACAAGGAGTTCCTGATATACCAACAATCCAATATACTTAAAAAAAAAAAATCCACTTTTTGTTCTTGCAGATTTAAGTACACAGTTCGAGTGTTTACCTAATGGCGACCCTATTCCTGGCGTTCCTCGTCACGAACCTACTTCTTCAGACAAACAACATTCTCCTGACAGGTCCAGTTCTCCTCCTGTCAGGTCCAGGTCTCCTCCTGCCAGGTGCATCGCTCCACCTATAATCTTTAAATTGAAGTAAAACAAATTGCCATTTGTTAAGTACATGTTACTGAATACTCATGAATTTTTTCAAATTTCTAGTGACAATTTTTGAACGTACGGAGGACTTCAAAGTCGACGCAGTGAAAGTTGAGGGTCATTTCTCCTGTTTTTCACACATTTTGTCTCACAGGAAAGTAAAAAAATTTTTGACGAAAATCAAGCTGAAATCGTTTTACACGTATAATGTTGAAGAATATTTCTGCATTTGACTTAACATTCTGCGATTTTTTCTCGCAGAGTAATAAAGTTTCAAAGCCAGGCGTCAGGACTTTTGAATCCGACTTTAGTTTAGTACGGTCTCAGTACTGAGTCCAAGTGCTGGCTTCAATTTATTATTGCTTCAATCTAACTGAAAAGTTAAAAATAAGTTGAAAAATAAAAAAAAAACCGCGACTTTCTAACTCAATTCTAAGAGAAAATTGCTAAAACAATAATAAATTTTTTAAACCATTATGTTTGTTAACTTGAATTAATTATTACCTCACTCTAATTGAAAGGTGGACAGAAAGTGGAAACTTTGTGAAAAACTGCAACTTTTCAGCATTATTTTAATTAAGGAGAATATTCTTCTGAATAATAAATCGTTTAGACAACTAGTTATGTTAAATTTAATTTATTATACCCTCGGCTTGATTGACCAATTGAAAAATTCCGAAAAAAACCGCAACTTTCTAACTTTATTCTAAGAAAAAAATTCTAAATACCATAATAAATGTTTAAAAAATGTATCTGAACATTTACCCAGCGGAAACGTTCTATAAATTTTACATAACAAAAAGAGAACGTTTATACATAACATTTCTACAATCGTGTGCCATAACAATTACAGAGCATAAAGGTCACACTGTTCTGTAACGCAGTTGATATAAGGATACGTAACAGTTCTGGAATTATGTAATGTAACCAATATAGAACTAAGTGATAGAACTGTTATGTCACTAGAATGGCACACGTGTTCCAAGAAAGGGACATAAAGGTCAGACTGTTCTGTAACGCTGTTACTGTAAGGATATGTAACAGTTCTGGAATTCTGTAATGTAACTAATATAGAACAGAGTCAGTTGAATCCTTACTCAAAACTGTAGAAGTTTTAACCAAACAGTTTCATGTTTTACCAATAAATTTGATATTCTACAAAAAAATACGAATTTGCAACAAAATTAATAAATTTCAAACCATATAGTTACATTTGCTACTAATTTTTTGAATTTTAGAGCCAAAAATAAGAACTTTCTACAAAACAGTTGATTTTTTAACGTAAAATTAAATGTTTAACCGAAACAGTATAATTTTTAACCAGAAAGTTGCATTTTCAACCGAAAAAAGTGAACTTAATACAGAAGTAAATGAATTTTCATAGGAGAAAGACCATGAAGTAGGACAAAATAGTTCAATTTCGAACCAAATAATAAAATTGTTAACAAAAAAAGAGGAATTCTTCGCCAAAAATTCAATAGTAGATTTTTCGACAAAAAAGAATGAAATTTTGAACAAAAAAATTTAGATTTTCTCATTGGGTTCTATTAATATAATTCGCATTTAAGTGGAAAAATGAGAAAAAGAGGGGAATAGGGAAAAGACTGTGAATCTTTATTGTTCATTTTTAAGTTATTTATTTGGCACTTTACATTAGATTAAAATGATTGAAGTTTAAAAATCGTGATGCACAATTTAAAAATTAATCATGTTAAACGATTAGTTTCAAGATCTTAATTTGAGAATTCTTCAATTTTTAAACGAAGTTTGGAATTGTGTAATTTTTAATTCATCTTCAAGTTTAAATTCATTAATTTTGAAAGTTTCCAATTAGAAGACATATAATTTCAAACTCACATGATATGATACGTAGTAATAATTATATTTATCATCTGTAACATGAATATAATTTCAACTTAAAATTATAGTTCTAAATGCGCAATTCTACAACAGTTTAATATCTGCCAGGCTTCGAAACTACAGTTTTTTTGCTTCAAAACCTTAAATTAGAAAAAACTTAGTGTAAAATTTCTTACTTTTTGAGAGGTTTTGAATTTAAAATCTCACAATATTGTAGTTTCAAATTCAAAAATGAACAATTTCACGACAATTTCGCAATTAAATCTTTCAAAATTTCTTATTAAAGCCTTGATAGTCAGTTGTAAATTTGATAATTTTAGGTGTGGAGACTCTCCAGTCCACTACCCTGCTCCTCAGTGCACCAGAACATAGAGTCAAATCGAGAACCTCACTCCTGTTTTCAATCGGGAATGTGGGAGTATCACCCCGATTCAGAATCTCCAGATCTGTGCCTGCTATATAGTCAATTATATCTCTCCCTCTGTCATTGATGTTTGTGCTTCCCCACACCGTGTGGTGAGAGTTTGCATCACAGCCCAACAGCAGAGGAATTTTCGTGCCGAATTAGAGCCTCCACCTCTCTGGGAAGCGGGGACCCCTTGGCATCGCCAGGGAAATAAGCCGAGGCAATAAGCACCTCTATCCTTTCTCCGCTACTGCCCCTGAGTCTCACCTTAATAACTGTGAGATCTCTAGAGCAGATTTTAGGCACCAAGATCGCATCCATACCCTTAACGGCTATTCATGCCCTTGGCGCTTTTTCTCGTGCCCCTTATATATGGAGCCACACCCTGACAAGCCACTAATCCTTTCCCTGTATAATCAGGGCTCTTGGATTAGGGCCATTAAAAGGCCATTAAAAGGCTAATTCAGGGTCCCTACATTGGGTCTGTTATCCAGAGCCGCAAGGGCTCCAGAAGTTCGCACCGCTCGTGGAATGCCCCTGAGGAGCCTTCCACCACTAACGGTGGGTTAGAATAGGGTACCGGAACGGGCCCCTCATTGTTTTTGTTTTGTTTTTTGTGTTTCAATAAATTGTCCCACGAGAAGCTAGGGAAATTAGAAACACCCTCTGCAGAGCCCCGCTTGCAGGAGGCAGGTCTACGTACTATGGGATTCGACCTGGTGTCCCAAAGTCCCCGTTAAGGCACCTCCTTTGAGACCCGGCCTGTCCGCCTCTACTGAGGGGGGCAGGCGGGGATGTTGAAGGATTTGTTAACCCTAGTACCATTCAGCCCATGACACGGCGATCACATCGTAGCTTGGGAGCATGAGAACTCGCGCCCTCGACATTCCAGGAGGCTTTGCCATTACCGCCTGGAAGGATCGCTCCTTAGTTTAAGACCCACTGACTAGAGTCCGTCAGTTCCCCAGAGTAGCTACACCTCGCGATGCAGTCTCTCTGGTTCACCTATCCAGATCTATAATATATCTTTCTCAACCGAGACTTGTATTCAAATATTCTTCCAGCTCTCTCAATATTTTCTGAATAAACAAAAAGTTTAAGACTTATTATTGAATTTTCCAAACAGTGGAATAATAATTTCGTTCATAACATAAGGATATAATTTAACATAACTTGACACAATCGTTTTAGCAGAATCTCATTAAATTATTTCGCATAAGACTTATTTGATTGATTTTTTAAACTATCGAATGGAAGTATGGCATTGTTTTCCTAAATATTGGACAGTTTGGGTGTTACATAAGAAACAAAATTTTGAATTCTTCCAGGGCATGATGCAGCAAAGTCCAAAGAAATGTACGAATTATTACATTTATAATATTTTATTGTTACGATATGTTGGAAACTCATATTACTTGTTTAAAGGCAATGTATAAGAAATATAGGGCGGGGGTGAAATAAAATTGATAATTAGCCATCTGATCCGCCTTTTTTTTTGTTTGCTCATCAAAATATTTTTCGGTAAAAAGGCGCCCCCAAGCATGCCTCCCACCACTTTTAAAACCATTTTTCGTCTCCGAGATATTCACACCCAAAGTGAATCAAAAATAATTTTTGAATAATTCAAAAAACTTATGAGATATTCAAATTTGAAAATTTAAGTCCTTTTTTCTTGACCTTGCATAACTTTTGTGATTTTAATGATTTTAATAATATTTCAATATTTAGCTTAGACCTTTTTAAATCTACCTACTCGTTAAATGTGTAAAACAAAAAAATAAAAATATACATTCCTCAGTTAGCCCTGACTTTCCAACGAAACAGCTTAGCTGAGATTTTGTCATCAAGATCCAAGCGTTTCGATGGCTCAATTGGTTAGTGCGTACGGTAGATTTGGGTTTAGACTCAGGTTTTAGGTAGTTTAAGTAGGGTTCTTCTCCCCAGCAATTGTGTAAGTTCAAAAATAAATTAAGTGCAGTGATAATATATAAAACAATTTTTTTGCAAATTCATTGTCTGTTTCGAGCTGCTGTAATGGAACGCCGACCGACGATTCTGCAACACCTGCCTCAATAAGCGCGCGAAAGCGGCATGCGCGAGACAAATGCGCAGTAGAAAAGGAAGACAGGCTCTCAGGCATGACAAACTGACTCACTGACTGTGTGATTGTTCTCAAGATTGCAAACGTCTCGAGAAAGGATCTTGGGCACGAGAACCACAATGCTGGTGGATTTTTTGCAACATTGCGAACACCTCGGGGCAGGCTCTCAGGCATGACAAACTTACTTACTGACTGTGTGATTGTTTTCAACATTGCAAACGCCTCCAGACGGGCTCTCAGACATGACAGACATATTGATGATGAATTGTTCGCAACATTGCAAACGCCTCGATACAGGCTCTCAGGCATGACTAACTGACTCACTGACTGTGTGATTGTTCTCAAGATTGCAAAAGTCTGGAGACAGGCTTTCAGGCATGAGAACCAAGATGCTGGTGGATTGTTTGCAACATTGCGAACACCTCGAGGCAGGCTCTCAGGCATTACAAACTTACTTACTGACTGTGTGATTATTTTCAACATTGCAAACGCCTCGGGACGTGCTCTTGGGCATGACAGACATATTGATGATGAATTGTTTGCAACATTGCAAACGCCTCGATACAGGCTCTCAGGCATGACTAACTGACTCACTTACAGTTCGATTGTTCTCAACATTGCAAACGTCTTGAGACAGGCTCTCAGGCATGATCACCATACTGCTGATGGATTGTTTGCAACATTGCGAGCGCCTCGAGACAGGCTCTCAGGCCTGACAAACTTACTCACTGACTCTGTGATTGTTCTCTACATTGCAAGCGTCTCAAAAGAGGCTCGCAGGCATGACAAACTGACTCACTGACTGTGTGATCGTTCTCAGCATTGCAGGCGTCTCGAGACGGGCTCTCGGGCATGACAACCATACTGCTGATGGATTGTTTGCAACGTTGCGAGCGCCTCGAGACAGGCTCTCAGGCCTGACAAACTTACTCACTGAATGTGTGATTGTTCTCTACATTGCAAACGTTTCGAAAGAGGCTCTCAGGCATGACAAACTGACTCACTGACTGTATGATTGTTCTCAGCATTGCAGGCGTCTTGAGACGGGCTCTCAGGCATGACAACCATACTGCTGATGGATTGTTTGCAACATTGCGAACGCCTCGAGACAGGCTCTCAGGCATCATTTTTTAGATGACAGTTGCTCCCAGTGGGACCCTGCGGTGGTTGTTAACCTTTAGTTTTCAATTATATATATTTGCTATATATCTTTACTTTTTATATATGTTTATTTTGCATATATGTTTTTATTTGGTTATATTTGTTATCCCCGGACAGGAAGAACATGATCCCATTATTTAGATTCAATATGTTTATGTTAACTGAGGTATCAGGATTGATGCGTTGGGCACATGCAGCACCTTGATAGCAAACACCTAAAATGATTCGTAAAAGAATAGGGACCTAATCTACCTTTCCGATACTGCTGCCGCCACCGAAAAGTGCGGCGACCCTGGCAAAAGTAAGGTGAGCAAAGCTCGATATCCATTGGAAAAAATACAAAATAAATTAAGATTATAAAAGCCTCATAAATCTTACGTATTTTGAAAAAATTGTATGCGATTTGGAACAAGTTTCTGTATGGTAACAAAATTGTTCAAGATGTGTACGACTTATGGAAGCATTTTAAAATTTTACTTCACTTAGGATTGTTTCCAATGGATTTCGAGTTTTTCTCACCTCACCTTTGCCACGGTCGCCGCGATTTTTCGGTGAATCAGCGCCATCGAAAGATCGATTAGGTTCCTATACATACTTTTAGGTTTAGAATAGATGGATTATAAGTTTTTCAATATTATCAATTGTAGGTAGAGTTCCCGCAGGAAGTTGTAGATAAATTTAAGAAGGAAAATACGGAATTTTATTTTAAAACATATTTTTCTAGCACTTACTTCATTCCTATTGTTCGCTTGAAGAACTATCGGTCGCTTTTATTTACCTGCTGAGATTGAACACTGGACGCTGATATACCTAGGTCCCGGAAGTTGGAATTACAACTTTGTCATATCGATATGGGCACTATGCCATAATTGAGTGCTTATTTAGTGCCAATTTATGTGGCAAAAATTAAATTTTGTGCCCCGTAATTTTGGTCAAAAACATGTAGTAATGCCAGCTTCAGCTGAAGCCACAACTCCCCTATGCGACACTCGGAAACTATTAGAGATATCAAATTCTTCTTTGCGCAGGAATTTTGTGCTAATTAAGTGCTCTGGATTTGTGCCAAATTTTGCATATTAGTTAAGATAAACGCAAAAAACCATGATTTTCATGGGTTTTTCACGATTTCACCATGAAAATCACCGAGTCGCTAATTTCCACGATCATTTTCGTGATCAGCGCAATCAAAATACATTAATATACATATTATGAGCGAAATCGTCGGTATACGGCTTTCGGATCAATTTTGAACCAAGTAGTTGAATATTCAATCAAAACAAATTGATTTTCGACAAAAAATATAATAGTTGATATTACAACTGAAAAAGATTGTAATTTTCAGTCAAAAAAAGTTGAATTCAAGCAAAAAGAGGAATTGCCAACGAAACGTAGAATGCTCAAACAAAACAGATTAATTTTCAAACAAAGAGTTGCATTTTTCAACAAAAAATGTAATTTTTCTTTTAAAAGAGATGAATTTTCAAACATGTTTTAAAATAAATCGAATTATCTCTAAAAGTTAAAAAAAAAGTTTCATAGAAAAAATGTCCTTTAAATCTACCAGATTTTTGTAGAAATTTTTAGAAAACGTTGAACCTTGAAATTATCTTTTAAAATAAAACCTGAATCATGAAAAAATTTTCCGTTAATCTTACTCACGGTACCGGTAATTTGTTGTCCGTAACTTTATTTTCCTCATCTCGTCGGAAGTGTGAAAAATTTTGGAAATTATAGTGTGATATCAGAATGTTAAAAACCTATTTATTTCCAAATATTGAAAGAGTAATAAAAATAAAAATTTTGGCTTTCATCAAAATATTTAGAAACATTCAGAAATAAATTTTGTCATCAAATAAAATTACTTATTTCGAACTTTTGATTTACACACCTAATCATGCAGAAAGTTCGTAATCTTAATAAATTTTAATAGAGAAACCATCGACATATACAAATGGACTGATAACGCTGTGGGGAGAACGGAAATCGGCTTTAGAGAGAGAGAAAACATTTGAGAGGTAGATCTACCTTTTTCTATTCCCGAACTGGGATGGACTTCCGCAAGCCGTAAACCGATGATTTCTTTCATATCATGTATATTCATGTATTTTGATGCGCTGATTACGAAAATGATAGTGAAAATTGGCGACTCGGCGATTTTCATGGTGAACCACTTTTTATAAGAGAATCCTGCATGTTCCGCAAAATACTGCTGGATATGCTGTTAGATTAGAAATAGGTGCATCTCAACTTGCAGTTAGAGTTTTTGGGTCAATTCTCAATTGGATGGAGAAAATTCTCAATATGTCCGACGATCGATACCCGAAGAAATGTTATTTAAGACAAAGAGAACTGGACAGATTCAAAGATGATTTTGAACCCTAGAGAAATACAACTGGGCCCGCCAAGTTAGAATTATATTTAAAAAAATTGGGATAGAGGGCGATTGGGAATTTCTTTCTCTTGCCTCTCCACAAAAAAAATAAATTGGCATGGATACGAGCTTATGATAAAATATTATATCTAGAAGATTTACAGAAAGCCCACTCGTCCTCTACTCTAATACTTTATCCTCAATTCACCTTGCGAGGTGGACCTCAGAAATATTTAACTCTGTCGAGAACACCACTCGGTTTTATCAGAATTATAGCGCAATTGAGGTTAATAAATAAGTTCACACCTAGACTTATAATCAAGAATAAAATCTACAGTTTGAATGTTGATACTTATTGCATCTACTGTCATGAGAATAGTTTTAACCCGTGGTAGGCATATTCCATTCGCGCGCTCTCTATAGGCACACTGGTGCAAATCGGGATTTTCCGTTTTCGAAGCTCGTTATCTCCTTGAAAATTATAGATCATTCAAAAAGTATATATGCTTTCCCATGTAAAATTTTATGCACAATCGAATAGTGATATTCAAATTTTAAAAAAAAATCCACTATTTTGAGTGAACATTAATTTTTGAAAGGAAGATTCTGAAAAAATATCTTTTTTTACTTTGTGATGCAATTTTTTGAAGACGCAACATAACTAAATCAAAGTTATCACAAACTAATGGTGAGATCCTGAGCTTCAGTAGACACAATCTTTTATTTCAATAATAAATAATATAATATTTTGTAATGATCGGTATTTTTGTAGTTGAAAAAATAGAAGAAATTAAAGATTGACTTAATGCAACTTAGTTTATTCATATATATATATAATTAAAAACTAAAGGTTAACAACCACCGCAGGGTCCCACTGGGAGCAACTGTCATCTAAAAAGCTTGTGGATATAAGTGTTATTAGACATCTTAACACTGGAGAGACCTATACATACCTGAGCGTGCCTCAAAGCCGCGTTCAGGACGTAACATCAGTGAAGGAGTTTCTCCGAAGCAGATACAGGCATCTTCTTCGACAGATTTGGTCATCCAAACTGTCAGCGTTGAACAAGTTATCTGCGACTAACATGCTTGCCGTCCCGGTTGATGTCACAACACGTAAGATCAAGCATATGCATAAAAGCTTGCATGTCAATTCGTCAGTTCCGCGATTATACATTTTACGCGGTCAAGGTGGACGCGGACTTTTGAATCTCCTGTGTCTTCATAACCGAATTGTTTTAAGTACAGCTTGCATCGTTGCAAATGGAAAAGATCCTCTCCTAAAAATGGTCAGGAATCACGAGCTGGTTGGCAAAAGAGCATTCCTTTGCAAAGCAAGAGCTATTAAACAAGAAAATGCACGGAAATTTTCACAGGAATGTAGAAATCAGTCCTTGTCGAAGGTGCAAACTTTCGCTTTTCTCAAATCATCAGAGCCTGATTCAGGTACAGAGGTTTTTATTTTCGCATGTCAGGAAAGTGTCATTTTTACCCTAGCATACCGTAACCGCATTTAGGTCAAGAAGTTCCAAGCGATAGGAGCACAGCGTGAAAACGTTGAGTACCTAGAACACATACTATTGGGGTGTCCGACTCAATCAGGAACGACGTACATCTACACATACAATGCGGCCCTAAGAGTGCTTTATAACCATCTTTGTCGCTCCTACGGTGTTGACCGCCACCCTGCCCTGCCGAACGCTCCAAGGGAGATAGAGTCAATTGTCGAAAACGAGAAGTGTCAAATTTTCCGGAACTACGATTTTCGGACAGCAGTCTCCGTTGCAAACTCGAGGCCTGGCATTGTTCTCCAAGACTGCGAGAAACGAACTATATTCGTGATCGAATTCTCAGCTCCTCCCGAACACAAAATCACTGCCAAGGAGAAAGAAAAGGAGGAAAGGTATCAAGACCTTAAAAGGGAGCTGCAACGACTGTGCCCAAAATATTCGGTACGAGTAATTGTCCTTGTGATAGGTGCTCTCGGAGGTGCGAAACTATTCAATAGTTTCTTGTATGTAGCCCAGAAGATAAGTGGCTGTTCTACATTACCGATCACTTATCATAACCTAAGCAATTTAAAACTATTATTTCCTTCGGGCTTGCCCCCCTGGTAAGCCCTCAATTATTTATGATATTTAATATACTTTGAACTTGAATTACGTTCAAGGATT
Source organism: Andricus grossulariae (assembly GCA_011634705.1). Classification (NCBI taxonomy): domain Eukaryota; kingdom Metazoa; phylum Arthropoda; class Insecta; order Hymenoptera; family Cynipidae; genus Andricus; species Andricus grossulariae. The sequence continues at coordinate 213,089,354 of JAABKJ010075445.1, read as the reverse complement.
ACAATAAAATAATGTGATATTGTTTTATCTGTCAAAATAACAATTTTTCATACTGTAAGTATTGCCAATAATGTTGAATACTTTATATTTCTACCAGCGAAGGCTTCCATTCTTTCGTTGACAAAACTGTTTTCTGCATAATTCTTCTTTTACAACGTTAATTTTCAAGCTTTTAGTAAGTAACACTATCTCTTTAATAAAATAGATTCATTTGGTGCAAAGTAGAATGAAAATGGTTAAGTAATAGCGATGTTATAAGCAAAGTCGCCTTTGCCCCACCGGTCGGCGCTGCCCCTCCTTACCCTATACCTGAATTCAGTAGAGGTTAGCAACTTATAATTTAGTCAAATTCATTAAATTAATTTATACTTAATTTGAATTTACTTCGAACTCACTTGAATTCATATGAATTCTCATGCATTCACTTAAATTAATTATATTTATATTTAAAAAAGACAGGTTTACTCATAATTTGTTTTTGGCAGGGAAGATTAAATTTAAATGGATTTTTATTATCAAGAAGTAAAAATGTGATGTTATTAACTTATTCTGTAATAAATATCTTTTTCAATTATATATATTTAGTTACGAGGGCTGCTTGATGAGTCAGTGACTTTTCGACTAAAATTTCCCTCAAAATAGTCGTTTGTTTTGGCGATGACCTCTTCATTCGACCCAAATCTCTTACCGCCCGGCCATTTCTTCAGGTTTGGAAACAGGAAATAATCGCATGGGGCTAAATCTGGAGAATATGCTGAATGAGGTAGCAGTTCGCAGCCCAATTGATGGATTTTTGCCATCGTGACTGCACACGTGTGCACCCTTCAATTGTTCTGATGGAACAGCATTTTTTCTTCGACAAATGCGTTCGTTTTTGCTTCAAATCAATATCGAATCTGTCCAAAAGCTCTGAATAATATTGGCCGTAATAACAAAGTTGACACCGTTCGGTAAACAACGAAGGAGTAAGAGAGATAGATGAAACGTGGAACCCTCAGCGACGTGTGCGTGTAGCGGGAAAGACCTACAGAGCCATCTAACGAGCCCGCAAAACAGGACCAGAATATACGTCGTCGCGTTTGCCTATACTAAGTGACCACAGCCTGATTACATATATGGAGCATGATCAAAGGTATGGACGCAGCTTGAACGTATTTCGTACCCCCTAGTCGTGAGCCCATAGTTTGTTCAATCATGCTAGAAAATTAAATAATAATTGTACACGTGTAATTGAATATATTATAAAGTTGAATTTTATTGGAAACGTTATATCAATTATTTTTGATACCAAATCGTCGAACGAATGATTTTAAACCAAATATTACCTCAGAACTCATTGTGGAAGGCTTATATTTATCGGAGCTTCAAATTTTCTAAGAATTTAAAAGGATATACATTAATGGCTGGAAATGAAGAAAGCTTCCTCCCTGCGGAGCCTGAATCGGATAATTATGTTGTAAAGAAAACGTTAGCAACTGACATATCATTGAAAGTAAGTCTTTTTATTTGATATAATATATGGAAACTATTAATTATCAAGATAGGCAGTTAAAAGTTGTAACATTTACGTTCCGCTAACATTTGCACATTGTAAAACCTGTAAAGCAGACTTATGTCTTTTGTATAAAGAATCGATTGTACACGATTTATAACGATTAAGATTGATCAAAAGTTGAACCGATTTAAATTGTTGCTAATTGTGTCAATTTCCAATCGGATTGAATTGAGTAAATGCACTTGCCTGCAATGCGCCATCTGCAGTTTTCGTTTGTAACACACACGGCGCGCACGTGTTTATAGGTTAGAAATTAAATGTTCAATAATTTAACAAAACTTCAAGTACAAGAAAATAAAATGTTTGTTCAGGCGGTATACCGATGAAGAAAGAGTCGAAAGTATGTGGGTTAACGACACGTAAAAATCAAGCCATTGAACGATGTGAGTGATATAGACAAAGATATTATAAGCCTAGATGCGGCACGGGATATAGTTCGAGGAACTAATTGTAGACGGCGCTCCCGGCGAAAATGAAATGTACACAAACTTTCAAGCTAATTACTATGGTAAAGAACAGCAACCATTGCTATCGAGAGGAGAATTTATAGAATATGCACATCTAGTGAAAATTTTCCCGCTCCAACGTCAGCATATTGCTTCATTTTGCATGATCGTATAGATGAGTATAAACCAATAAGTAGCGGGATGAAAAAGTTGGTATAAAACTGGTGTAACAAAGTAGAAATAGTTTAGTTGCATTCAAGATGGAGTTCTTGATGGATATGCAGGGCTTCAAGTTACCAGTCAATAAATTTGTAGTCAAAGAATTGGCTATATTACCATTCTATGATGCGACAGGTATAAAGCCATATTCTTTTCTCTTTCAAACACCCTGTAAGTGGAACAACGTTCCGCCAAAATATGGGTTTATAAACATATGGGCAGAACGGAAACATCATGGAATACCTTGGAATTCTGGCCATTTACCGTATTCTCAAGTACCTATAATACTTGAGAACATTTTAACAGATGCAACACGAATTTTTTTGATAGGATTGGAAAAAAAGAATTGGCTGAAACAATTTGTGGAAACATCATGTAAAATTATTGATATGCTTAATTTGGAATGTCCCTCGCTACAGGAATTGCGTGAAAGGATTGTAATTAATGATATTAAATGTACGCATCAGATGTACAAAAATTACTCTAATTGTGCAACTGAAAATGTACTTTTATTGAGAACTGGATGTCTCTTGACCAGCTCTATTTCATGGATTTAAATTTATAGAAAAGAAAATTTTTTTTCTATATATAAAATTAAAAAGTAAGGTTAACAACCACCGCAGGATCCCACTGGGAGCAACTGCCATCTAAAAAATGACACCGGCTCCCAGTAAGACCGCGTTAAGTCCCACTCATGGCAACGTCTCAAAACCGTGAGATGGGTGTTCACAGGAAACGACGAAATCACAACCAGTGATAGTATCGCACCTGCGAGAGTACCTATCATAAGGACAATTAATTGTACCGAATATTTTGGGTACAGCCGTTGCAGCACCCTTTTAAGATCTTGATACCTTTCTTCCTTTTCTTTCTCCTTGGCAGTGATGTTGTATTCGGAAGGAGCCGAGAATTATATTGACCCTTACGTGTGGATTTTGGACCATCTACCAATGTCATATCATGTGCAACAACCTGACCTTGTTGCATTACTGCTAAAGTAAACTTTTTATCGAGAATTACGTTATTGGGGGTTAATTTGGTGCTGAGGATTCTAGGTAGTGGCAATGGGTTTCCACTTTTGGCCACTCTAGGAGCATGAATTCCTTGAAAATTAAAGAAATTATTAATTATATTTGTTTGTGCAATATTTCCGTTCAGTAAGGGGCCTTCCATAAACCACGTTACCAATTTCTGACACTCAAATTAGTAAAGTAGTTTATGAACGGCCTCGGGTCATTACTTTTAAAAAATAATTTACCGTCAGCATAATTTGCGGGAAGAATGCGTAAATGTCTCGTTAATGGCATTCCCCAGGTAGGATGCAACATATTATTGCAAGAACCATTGAAAGTTCGATACCTGGATTTTTGACAAGGAAATGGGTAAACATCACCGCATTTAATGTCCGCATCATGAGGCGTCCTTTCTTGTTCAACGCTGTATTAGTAATGTAAACAATATTATTTGTACTAGCAGTAAAATAAAAAATCCACAATAACAAATTTTTAAATATTAAGATTGTTCTACATTCTTGAAACAAGTTAAATATTTCAATGAGTTATTACATCTAGCAAATATTATGTATAATAATCTACGATTCATTAATTCTGTTCACTTTGACATTGCCAGTTTATTAGCACGAGGTCTGTCCGGAAAGTATCCGACCTTGTGGCGTAGCAGGAGGAATTCTCATCAATGGTGATTATATCCCTCTCAAAGTATTTTCTTTTGGAAGCCAGAACCTTCTTCCAGTGATTCTCTTACTTTCTGAAGCACCCCTTAAAGTCAGCTTTGCGAACAATTAACAACTTGTTACGATTCGCGATTTATATGTTATTATAGTTAATACTATTTTCTAAAATATTGTAATGATATTATTTTCGAGACTCTAACATGGCGAAATGTTTGAAGTCTTGTTTGGGTTTCCCGAAAGCGAAATTCTCAAATCCCTCCGTCTTCAATATGCTTGAGTTTCAAAATAAAACGAACCTAGTTTTCACAAAGTCAAGATATTAGGGAAAAGGGTACGTCCATCCTTGTAGAGCCCCGCATGCAAGGATAAGGCTGCATACTCTGAGAGGTCGCCCGGTGTCCCAGAGTCACCGTTTGAGACACCTCGCCCAGGTGCTTTGTAATAAGCTTCTTGTTGTAATTCAAAAAAAATTTTTTACATGTCATTCACAGGCTAGTCCTTGCACCTATTCCTAATTATTACATTATTTTCTTTGTATCTTGTGTGATAGCTTTTTTGTTTATATTAATTTTGTCAAACATTGGGAAAGAGCACAAATAATTCACTTGATTTAGTGGGTGATTCTGAAACCAATCTATTCAGATTATTAATTTCTCAATTAGGAAAAGATGACAATCCAAAATATTTAAATGCATTTCTTCCAAAAAACCTCGCTTTTCGGCTCATTACAATGAAAAAAGAGGGGGAAAAAGGGAAAAAGTCAACCAAAAACCAACCTCACACTTTTTCCTTTCTCCGTCCTTGTTATACTACGAGGGGACCAACATGTTTCGGGGTCAATTTAGACCTCCCTCATCAGGGATTATTTATAGGAAAACTACAAGGTCACTATATTTTAATGCAAAATAATTATTATTCGCTTATTAAGTGGGGTTTTTAAACTGAGAACTGAAATAAGGTTGATTTTAATACCGGGTTTTATTTGTTAACTTTGAGAAGACGACGCGACATGAGTGCAAGGTGAATTCTCGTACGAGGTGAGAAACTGAAACTTGCAAGTGTCTACGCCGATAGTGTTACGGCTCTTAAAAAATGTGTAATTTCTACAAAAAAAAAGTATCCTGACCAGTACCCGGTTGGCTCCCGACCATGAAATCTAACCAGGGTTGGCCCGGCTGGTAACCGGGCGGCTCCCGACGATGAAACCCAACCAAGGGTAGCCCGGCCGGGATCCGACCAGAAACCTTGTTGTAGTAGGGCCAACGGGGCAATTTCTGCACGGGTATTCAAAGAATTATTCAGAATTAAAAAGATTGTAATCTTTAAATTCCTGTGTATGGATATATATATATATATATATATATATATATTTCGGTTTCGGTTTCTATTCCTTTCGAATAGAACTGAAGGGCCTATGACAAATTTTAGATGACAGTTGCTCCCAGTGGGACCCTGCGGTGGTTGTTAACCTTTAGTTTTTAATTATATATATAGGACAATATATACAATATATATGTACAATATATATATATTTTGTCCTTCCAACCTGCCCTGGACAGATGGCAACCCTACCTTATACAACCTTTCAAGATACGTAGCAAAGTCTATTAAGGCGATTTTAGGTCATACTTCTCGGCATGTTAAAGATAGCTTGAACTTTGTGGAAAAGGTTTTTAAGTTCACAGTCCCCGATGGTTACGAATTTTTTAGCCTTGACGTAAAATCACTTTTCACTAACATTCCACACGATCTCGTTCTTGCTGCTGTAAAAAACAAATGAAACCTGATCAAATGTCATACAAAATTACCTTATGAATTTTTTATACAATTATTAGAATTTTGTTTGGAGAATGCTTATTGCACTTTTCAATGAAAATTTTATAAACAGATATATGGCGTACCTATGGGTTCACCTATCTGTGCCGCAGTAACTGATCTGGTTATGGAATCCTTAGAACACGATATTCTCTCTAAAAATCCAAATCTTTCTCCAATGTTTTTCTTTCGTTATGTCGACGACATTTTGGCTTGTCTACCTTGCAATCAAATTGAAACTTTTAAAGACCTGTTTAATACATACCACATCAGATTACAATTCACGATCGAGTATGAACAAGAGAAAAGTATTTCCTTCCTAGATGTGCAAATCTCCAATAATAATGATAAAATTTGCACTAACTGGTTCCGTAAACCTACCTGGTCTGGCAGGTACACTAATTTCTGTTCTATTACTTATCCTCCTTATAAAATCAGTATCATCAACAATTTATTTGACAGAACCATTAAACTTTCACATGTCTCTTTCCACTAGAAAAATTTAGAAATCGTTTCTCAGACACTTAAAATTAATGACTTTCCAGAAAAACTTGTAAACAAACTAATAGAAAAACGAGTCAACAAAATTCTTACTCAACATAATAACGACGGATTAAACAGCGTCTTGAACTTAGATCGTTCGATTGTTCTACCTTACAATCCACAAATGTCCAGAATTCTTCAAAAATTATACAAGAAACATGATATTGATCCAATTAGAAAGTTCAAAATTACCAAATACGAAACCGCACAGACGTCGGATTCAAATCTGATTCGGTTCCACTTGGGTTCCACTTAGAAACCAATAGCTAATACGTTACGAGTGCCGAATACGGACACATTAGATCCTAATAAGATCCAATTAGAACGTTCACAACTACCTAATAGAACACCATATAGAACCACGAACAAAACCCACTTTCGAAAGTAATAGGACCTGACAGAAGCCACATCCTATTAGGTTTCTATTCGGTTTCTGACAGACATTTTTACTAGGGTCTGCATCCACTCGTGTGCAAACCGTCTTCGTACTCTGAGATCGTTCTTCGTCGTTTTGGCCAGAGTGAAAGTTCAGAGCGTGAATAAAATTAGTCATCTGGTACTTTTATCCGGTAATTTTTAAAGGTGGAATTTTTTTCTCCTAAATACTTCATTTGGAGGCGCATAATAAGGGGTTAGGTTTTGTGAACAGAATTTTGTCCCGGAACACGGAATTTTTTTTGGTAAAAGGTGCAAAATATGACATGGCAGTGGATTGGTGCTTTCCTGTGCATGTGAGGGATAAAAGTAATCTCACAAAAATTAAAGTAGGTAAGATTCTACGTGAAACTAAAAAAAGAAAGGTATTGTACCACCAATAGTCTAGGAGTTATGGCCTTTGAAAGAAACCCGATTTTTAAAATTTTTTTGTCAAGAATCACATGTTTTTTTCGGTTTCTCTGTAGCTCGGATTTTGATTGTCAGATCTAAAAATGGGCAACACATGAATTAAAGTAGACGTAAATACCTGATTTCTCAACAGCAACAAAAAAAAACATTTTCCTAACTATAATAGATCGCGAGTTAGCACCTGCCGAAGGTGACCCATTTCAACCTGAATTTACGGGTAAATGCCCAGAGTTCACTTTTTTGTAAATAGCTCGTTTCGGGGTTATCACGAAAGTTCCCAGAGAATGAATACAAGAGGACTAAATTCTGCGTGAGTAAAAAAAGAGATGTTCCTACCCCGAATAGGTCACGAATAATGACCTTGCAAAGTGTACCCTTAATCAGTTCGGTGACTAAATCGCACCGCATAACAAAACTACGACCAGAAAATGTGATGTCCTATATATATAGTTCCCCCACTCTGACACCCTGTACCGCATCTAGGTTTATAATATCTTTGACCGCGAGCATAGATAAATTATGACTCATGTCAAGGGTTGAAGCGACAAAGCGCCCTTCAGACGCCGTAAATCGCATTTTATAACACGATTTGACAGAAAAATGTCAATCGACACGAATCGTAAAAATGCATTTCCGAGAATTAGAATCTCATTTTTTTAGCTTGAAATTCAAGGGCGGTGCTTAATGAGATTGGCTCATTTAACATTAAATTATGTGACGTCAGCAATTCTATTGGCTATAAGGACTAGTCCCACCTTTTTTGGTACCAAAACGGATATTATAAATATATGTGCAGAGCACCGAAAACGTCAGATTATTGTATCTCGCCGTATTCTTTTGATATTTAAACCTGCGACACTCGCCTCTCTGAAATTTAATTGAAATTGGACTTAGAACATTTTTATGAAAACTGTCAAATAAAATTCTAAGTCCACAAAACATAACTCGCTCCCGCAATTCGGTACGGTTCGCCATGGTCGACTTTTGTCGAATTAATATTTATGTGAAGTGTAAATAAAAACAATTTAATTGAAAATGGTTTAATTAAATTGAACTATTAAATTTTCAAACTCGGATGAAATTTTTGTGAACTTGTTTAGATTCTTAAACTAGAACCAAATAGAACAGTTGATTTGTTTTCTCATTTATTTTGTGCAGTGTAATCATTTATTTTTGAACCTTGACCAGTCGCGCGGTTAGTGATTTTTATCACTCTACGTCGGCAATGCACCCACAGCATGTTCTACATTATCGGTCTTCAAATCGACAACAGCGCTGTAGACGCAAAAACACGTTTCCCCATCCAATTCTCGCCACTGTACCGAAACTTGATATTTCACTGCAGCGCGAAAAGTTTGCAAAATGACGTGTAGCGCAATACGTGACAGCACGCGAGCGAGCATCGACAAATTTTCGTATTTGAGCAAAAGGAATAAAAAATGGAAATTGCGTAATGCAGGCCCATTATTTATTATAAATTATTTTTCTTAGTTTATTTATATTGAAGCTATGATGTGTGAAGTGTTTGACTTAGCATGGGGATTCCATCAGATAAAAATGGACCCTAGAGACTCACACAAAACAGCTTTCTCGACTCCCTTTGGACACTATGAATTCGACCGCATGTCGTTTGATTTAAAAAACGCCCCTGCCACCTTTCAACGCCTTACGGACCTAGTTTTAACTGGCCTTCAAGGCACTGAACTTTTCTTCTACCTAGATGATATAGTTATTTATGCGGATACCTTAGAAGAACATAATAAAAAATTCACAGAATTAATAAATAGATTACGTAACGCAAGTCTTAAATTACAACCTGACAAATGCGAATTTTTACGCCCAGAAGTAAAATACCTCGGGTATATTATCGATAAAAACGGAGTGAGACCAGACCCTAAGAAAGTAGAAGCCGTTAAGAAATTTCCAGTTCCTTTTCAGGTTTTTTAATAAAAAAATATTAAAGAATTTATAGGATGAGCAGGATATTATAGAAAATTTGTCGACGGATTTTCAAAAATCGCCGGACATCTAAATAAATTATTGAAAAAAACCATTTGTATGGACAGATTCCCAACAAACTGCATTTGACACATTAAAAGAAAAATTATGTAACGCGCCGTTATTGCAAAGACCAGATTTTTCGCAACCTTTTGTATTGACGACAGACGAATCAGGATTTGCCGTTGGTGGAATTTTTTCACAAGGAAAGATTGGCAAAGATAAACCCATTGCTCACACCTCTCGAAGTCTAAATGATAATGAAAGAAAGTGTGACACTTATCAAAAAGAAGCACTAGCAATTATATTTTGTGTAACACATTTCCGCCCCTATCTATACGGACGAAGATTTACGTTAGTAACCTATCACAAACTATTAGTTTGGTCTCAAAATTGCAAAGATCCTTGTTCTAGAGTAACAAGACGGAAATTAAAATTAGCCGAATATGACTTTCAAGTTGTCTATAAAGCAGGTGAAATGAATGTGAATGCAGACGCGTTATCAAGAAATCCCACAGATGTTAATGAAGAACTAGAAGAAGAAAATACTTAAATAATGAAAGTTAATCAAGAAACATACTCTACGCTTGAAGAAGAAGATATTAAAATGAAAGAAGATACTAAAATATCATTTCGACCTCTTTCAGGCGAATTTTATACTCTATACTCTGATTCCTGCATGCGATGTTATAAAACCTGCGCTAATATCTGAACTATTTTATGACGAAACTTTACCTTTTTTCTATATTTTCACTCATCCAAATCCAGCTTAACGTGGATGTGAGTGACATTTCACCATCGTGGCTCAATGCAATTAATATTTATTCAAAAATTATTTATTGTTGAATCAAATAAAAATTATTCACTTTTAATAACCGAAATACAATGATTAAATTATTCTATATTTTTAAAGTGGCCACCAAATTCCTATTAGTCGTTCAAGAAACGCAATGCGCAAGCGCGGTATGTACCGGCTTGGCAACTCGATACTCTCCATAGTCACCATTTGCATTACGCTCCGCATGTGACTTTATGTCGACTGTCGTGTGCTTTTAATTAGTAATTGCTCATTTAATTTCGTCTTTTCATGCGCACAATTTTTATTTTTATAAATATGGATAATAATTATAGTTCCAGCGATGAAAAGACCTACTTGGAATCGAGTGAGGAAGAGGAAAATAAACCAGTGGGTAAGCTATCCCACTTTAGGTTAGGAATTTTAAAGTTGCAACAATCAGGGTGCCCACCAAATGGGAGAACCGGTAAAAAGCTGGAAGAAACTTGCACCAGAAGAAAACCGGCATAAAGCCGGGAGAGTATTATTACACGTGTTTCATAATTCACTCGTTTTGTAAGTTTTGAAAGTTTCCAATTAGAAAGCATATAATTTTCAAAGTGTTTAGAATAAATATCATAAAGATGCTTAATATTTCATGCAATATTTGAAATTGTGCAATTTTGAATGGTAAAAATGTCATCAGTGACGTTTTCTGACAGAAATCACATTTTTTAGTGAAAAAATCTATCTAGATGTTTTAAATGTGTCTGGCTACAGTATGATACTCATTATTAATATATTTATCATCTTTAAAATATCTATAATTTCAATTTAAAATTATAGTTTCAGATGCGCAATTCTAAAACAGTTTATTATTTGAGGCCTTGAATTTAAAGTTTTTTCGGAAAATTAAATTTTAGATTAATTTTTGGAGGGTTTGAATCTTAAATTTAAAAATAAGAGTAGCTTTGCTAATCTCCAAGCCCATGAAGAAGATTTTGGTATCCAAGTTGAATGGCACTTCCATGGAAACATCACATACTCACTCCCCATGTTTTGTTTCAGTGGGCAAAAAGTAACTGTAAGGAAACTGAAGTTTTTTTCAGCAGCAAAGAAAATAATGCCTTAGCCACCGAGTTACTGAAAGCCAGATTTGGCAAAGCTGTTACGATACCAGTTACATTACAGAACTACAATTTCATTGCCACTCAAGGTAGAAAACCTCAACTCAAAAGGTTTTCGTCCTCTGAGAAATACGACATCTTCTCGAATGGCAAAAAAAAAGAAACCGTTAAAGAGGTCTGTAATGAAAACAACTGTTGAAAATATAGCCAAAAAATCGAACAGAAAGACACATAATATTACCATATAATATTACATAACTTGAAAAACTGGCACTAAAGCGTTGCCAAAGATCCTCGGCGTGAGCGCACTAGTGTGGATCGCGCGCCAACCGCCCTATCATGGCATCTTGTTTACGTATCGTTCTATCACTCGAAGACAAATTAATTTGCTACTCTGAAAATTGGGGGCCTTATGGAAAAAAATAACAGCTTTCTTTTTAAACTATTTTGAAGAAAAAAAGTGTCGAAATTTTAAAAAAAGTCAAATTTATTTTTGATTTTCAAAAATTGGGGTCTTTGGACTTTTTTTGAAAATCGTTACGACCACCAAAAAGTTTGTGAAAAAATCTGTCAAAAAAATTTATAGTTTTGTTTAAAGCAATAGGAAAAAAGTTACAAATGTTTGAAAGTAAGGCTTTGCTTAAAAACCCCCAAAATTGTACCCCCTCCACTTTGATAAACAATTATCAAAATTAATTAATTTTTGGTGTGAGGAGTACTATCTAATAGGACTACAACTGGGCCAATTTTTAGCCCGATCGGACAACTTTCATTTTCGAGGTGGGTACATTTGAGAAATGATGTCCCATATGTACCTTAAATTATTATTATTATTATATCATTAAGTTGTTTTCCTTCCGGGGTAGGCGTGAATTGCTCGGTTGGAAAGTAGTGATGTGTGGATGGGTATATAGGTGAAGGGTAGATAGGCACCTCACCTTCTGCAACGAAACGGGAAGTCCATACAGAGAGGGAGCTGATAGAGAGGCGGAGGGAGAAACAGAGAAGTTGACGGAGACAGAATAAGAGGGTGAGAGAGGGGAGCTGCACGACGTAGAAACACTAAGTTCATGCATGATTTCTTTTATTTTAATCTTATTGTATTGTTCTTTTTTTTATATCTGGCACTGAGGAGGGCCCCCATCCGTGGTCGAAATGTTTGCCAATTTTAACTCTTGTGAAATGCACTTTTTTAATTAAATACTCGTATATTCATAAGACACTAATGCCAATACAAAATTTCTTCACAACAATACCGAGCAAGTTAATGCGAGGTTCCCGTGGCAAGTTAATGCCCGGATTTTTGGTTTGATCTGATGGCACTCTAGCCAGTTAAGGCGTGAGTACAAGGTTCAAGCATTATTCTTGGCCGTAAACTTAAGAAACGCCATTCCCAGTTAAGAAAATAATCAAAAAGAACCCTTGAAATAATTTCCAGTATTTCCTCTAAAGAGTGGCAAAACTACGAAGTTAAAAATACCGAGCAAGTTAATGCGAGGTCCCCTGACAAGTTAATGCCCGGGTTTTTGATTCAAACTGAAAGTACTTTATTCTCAAAAAGTTCATTTGATCACTTGCATTGAGATATTGCTGTCGTGATTGAGAATGATGAATCACACATAAAGTTCAACATTTCAAATTAAAAATAAAAATTTTCGAAATTTGTATTTTAGGCACCTCGTAACAAAAGTTACTAGTAGCGTAGCTGAATCGGGACAAAAGCAGTGTAAGATCCCACCGTTAACACCATCAGTTTGTCACGTACGAATCATAACAAAAATAAAATCTTTCTGCCTAGTAACAAGGTTACTAGTATTAAATTGTTTTCTAATCACTGATACGGGGGTGGAGGCTCCCCGAAACTGAAGAGACGAGAGTCTCCTTTATTTTTTTTATGTGGACCGTTTCCCCTATTCTCGGTCCGAGAATTGTTGTCCTGGAAATCTCAACTACGCAAGACAAGGGATTTGGTGAAGCCAAAATAAAAGATTTTCTTGAGTCTAAAATTCCCAAAGAAGATAAAATATATTTGTTAAAACACCCTAATAACATCAATAGGGACAATGGATATAATACAAATCCGATTTGGCTTTCCGTCCTCCCGGGTTTTTTAAAAAAGACTTGATTGACCAATCAAGTTCGAGCAGTTCTCACCATGGGGCGCTCTGGCCAATCATAGGCATCGTAGGGAATCGATATAAGAACAACGTAACCTGCAACTTCAGTTTCAGGTCAGCCCTGATGAAGTGAACTGCAATGTTCACGAAATGTCGGCAAGTTTCGTAGTTTTGCACACGATTGAAACCCGAAAAAGCTTCCAAATTTAAATTTATCATAATGAATCATCGTGAAAGTATTAAATCTATTATCAGGTAGATATATTACTATTAGATACTACAGCTGTAGTGCTTAGTTTCTAGAATATTCCTGATGACGTAAAAAAATTCTACTGCGCAATTTTTTGGTAAACAAGTTCAAGGTAATTTTTCATGACGCATTACATTTCGTGATGCAAAAAAAAATTATATCCGAAACGTGTCGATTATAATGTAGAATCTTCCAGAACTTTTCTGCATCATAATATGCAATATCTGACAATATTACGTAAAAGTTTCCCAGAAATTTGGTAGAGGGCTATGTATGACATCCTGTTTTGTCTATATAAAAATTTGATTGATTGCTTCCTTATAGATAATTCTTTAACTAAAATCCCAGTGTTTATTTATTTAATACGCATTCAACTCTCGAAAAACATTCTGCAGTCTAGAAACTTCAGGAACGTTAGGATAAAGTGACAGATATATTATTAGAGAACATTCTACAGTTAAAGTGGTTTATGTCCGTGCTAAGTTTTCAAAATATTTTCATGACGTCATCCTGAATTCCTACCCCACTAACATTGGTACAAGAGGGGTACTTGACCAGGGCGGACCGAACCACTTTTACAAGAGGGCTACTAAGCTAAATCTATGTATTTAGATGTGGAATACTGGACCATTAATACAAGAGGGCTACTGAGCCACTTTTACAAAAGGAAGATGAATCTCTACTTGGCCCACATCAAAACCGTTCCACAGCTATCACAAAAATAATATGGCGCAATTGTAAGAGCCAAATTTGTCTAAGCAACTTTTCGTCTATGGTAGCATATCGTCTGCTCTCAACACGAAAATGGCAACACCGTACGGTTAGCTAACGTTGAGTGCCATAACGGTGACAAATGCTTGGTGAAACGCACGAACAGTAACAGTCAGTTAACTTCCATTGTCAACCTAACCAGCCGTTTGTTAACCCGCTGTCAGCGCTAGAGTGGTGAAAAAGGGCCTAAGTGATCACATGTTATGAAAGGAATTGTTACTTGCATGTCAGTTTCCTGGCTGGTAGAGTTCCTCTAGGGAGAGTTGCGTCACCACTTACTCCGCTTCTGATTGGTGCCGCGGAGGCGCAATCGGATGGTTTGAAATTGGCGCGACTTTCAAGTCAAATTTAATGTTCAGACCCCATCGCCCGAGAGCTCCGGCTCTTGCAGTCAGCCACGTTTCATTGGGCTAACTCCCCAATGCAACGAATTATGCGGATACGTCACCAGTATCGTTCAGTGCCACCCACGATAGGCCTCTCTCGGATGGAGGCCATGGTTCAGTTGGGAATGGCAATAGGACCGAACTGAGGCGACGACCAGGCAATGGCTACGGACAAACACGAGCATATCGATTTAAGTGATCGGACCAACTCAGGAGGGACATCCTCACCTGTTGGCAACGAAGCTCACCGGCGCGAAGAGGATTCATGCAGAGGTTACATGACAGTTGGGTCAATATGCACCCGGAATATGCTCATAAAACGCCTCAATATTTAAGAGATCAGGTATCCTTTTTGTGAAAAAACAGATATGAAGCTCTTTATCGGCAAGAAGAAGAGCAACATCCTCCAGCCACGTACCACCCGTTCCAGCAAGATCATCTTTGCAGATAGCCGATAATGCCAACATGAGAAGTGGGAGATCTATCCTTACCAAAAAGTCTTTCTCAGGATGGACAAATTATCTAAAGCTGATACAGCTCTTCCCGATTCGCTCCGCGAAGATGTTAATCTCTGGAATCTGAACCGTGTAGTTTACGAGAAGGCGGTGTCCCTGCTTAGCGACAATAGAAGTAATGATACTTCAGTACGCCTCAGTAAGACTCGCGAGCGTATTGCACAGCTTCAGTTTAAAATTGAAACGGCGAGACGGCACTCCTGTATGAGTGAAGGGCCTACTAGTGGTAGTTCTAAAGCTCGGTAAACTACCCATTAATTGTTCAAGAGTAGCGACACGCTCGCGAACGCAAATCACGCATTCACGAGTAACATTTTTTACAAGATTCCGACCTCCGATGATCCAGAATCCTTGACGTAGACTATATAAGGTCAATTGATTACCACCATGCATGGACCTTAAATAAGCGTGTCGTGCAAACAACTCAGATATTCGATAAGTGGGCAGGATTTTCGGATGCTTCTCCTCATAGCTGATCGGAGCTTGTTGCAAGCGACCTCCCAAGCGAACAACTCCTGAAGTATCCTTCAAGGGCGAATTAGAAGGAACAGGTTGTCGCCTGGTTAAGCCGCGAATTTTGTTTGCGAAAGCTATGTTTTGCAAATATAGTATCCAAAAGAACGAAGCTTGCTTTAATTCGGAAGCATCGATTAAGAGAGACTCAGGTGCTTTCTCAGAAACCGATTGCCTTCTCCACTTTCTTTGGAAGGAATTGATAAAACGCAAACAAAATACTGTGACTCTTAGTAATTTGCGCCAAGAAGATGAATCAGTAACCGTTTCTTGCAAGATACCTATTTTTTTACTACATGATGTACAAATTGTGCTTTAAGAAGTCCCGTTTTTTCCAAATCGACACCTTCTGGGAGTGGAGGTATTGTGCCAGGCCAACTCACTGAATTATGAGAAAACCAAGATGGACCTCGCCACCACAAGGAGTGATTTAACAGTTGTTCTGGCAAAAGACCCCTGGAAGAGCAGTCAGCTGGATTATCTACAGTTGGAACATGTCTCCACTTAGCTCTAGGAAGCAAATTATGAATCTGAGCTACTCGATTGCAAATAAAAGTTTTCCAAGTGATAGGATGCTTGCTTATCCAGGCCAGAACGACGGTGGAATCTGAATGACAGTATAGTGGGATATTTTGAAACCCTATTGCATTTATAATATAGTGTACAGTCTTCGCAAGTAATTGAGCACCACGTAGCTCTAATCTTGGTGTAGTGACTGGCAGAATCGGCGCTACTTTAGTCTTAGCAAATAGTAGAACTACTTGTATCTCGCCATTCTCCTGAAGAGGAGAAGGAAAGATTGTAAATGGGAGAGGAAGTAGATATAAGTAGTATGTAAATATTGTAAATAGTAGATAAGCATTTTTTACGTTCTTTACATTTTTACGTATAATACGTAAAATACGTATTACACGTATAAAAGTTCGAGTTACGCGTAACTGTACAACCCTGCTTGTAAGTCCATGAAACGTTCCATTGAAACATTGAAAGTTTCATGAAACAATTAAACGTTTCATGGGACCAAAGTTTCTGAAACTTTTGAAAGTTTCACAGGCACGTATGCGCTTGCGCACTCGTGACAGGTTGAGGTTAAGTAATATAATGGCGTTGTTTAATGGAACAGTCAGTATAAGTCTTACGGCATGTCTTCCCAGTAGGCACAAAATTTGGCGACGTCTTTACGACATCTTCACGACAACTTTACGACATCTTCACGACAACTTTACGACATCCTATGTCCATGTCGTTAAGATGTCGTAAAGATGTCGTAAAAACGTCGTCAAATGTGGTGCCCACTGGGTTTACGACAGCGTAGCCGGCATAACCCCAAACATAACCTCAATACAATGATAATCGGCATGCTTGTTCATGATCATTTATTATGTTAACAACTTTCAAAAACACTTACCTTATGTGCACGAAAATATTAATTTGTGTAAGAAGCGAGACAAAACAGGAAACACCCGAAACTTATGCATACATAACTTTCAAAGAAATCAGCTGATTTGGCATTTGCTCGTTTCTTTTCATCAAAACATTGGACAATTTATTTAATTCATCGTCTTTATTCTTCCATAATTATTTTTAGCTCATTAAACTTGCCTATAATTTGAAAAACATTAAATTTTCTATTTAAAAAAATCGAGCATTCAAATTACCGCCATTCGGAGATTTTTCCGCTGTCGGAAAAATCTCTGTTTTCACTACTCATGACTAGTGTTGGGCACTGCTCGGCCTGACTGTGGTAATACCTGACCTGACCGGTAATGTACAGTAATGACGGTAAATGCTGGTAAAACGCGGTCAGACAGAAATATTTCCACCAGAAAAGGTTTTTTTTTATAGAGAAAAGTGGTTCAGTTGTTAGGAAATACCCTATTCTAAACTTACAAAATACACGCATAAAGGTGGTAGTTGGGTGTACAATCTAAACCATGAATAATACAAACAATAAAATAGCCTCGGTATGGACTGAAACTATGATTGACGAAATGCATACACACGGTAAACGTAAAGGTCGAGTTTCAGGCGATGAAGGGAGACTGGGTGTTTGGAATGCTGGAGGAGTGAATGATCTTAAGGTAACAGAACTACGAGAAACTATGCACGTATGGAAACGAGACATTTTATGTGTACCTGAGACGAAGAAAAAGGGTCGCGAACGTAGAAACATAGAAATGGGGTGTTGAAGGGCGGTCTTGAAATCTGGTCAGGAGTAGGTAGTGAATCACATGATAGACAAGGGGTCGGTTTAATTATGAATGAAAAAGCAAGACAGCATCTCATAGATCATGATTTTGTATCACCCAGATTGTTGTAGGCTAGAATGAAGGTAGGAATCAGAAGATGATTTATCATAGCGTGCTACGCCCTAGTTGATAGCGACTCGAGGAACGTCAAAGACGCCTTCTGGGACACTTTAAATGATACAATTATTCCTTGCGATCAAGGTGAAAGAATCATTTTGTTAGGAGATATGAACGGATGGGTCGGCATCCAACATCAAGACACAGATAGAGAAAGGGTTCTAGGTATATTCGGGGATCCAAGACAAAATTATAACGGGGAAAAGTTAGTCAGCTTAAGCTTAGAAAAGGGTCTATTTATTACAAATACTTGGTTTCGACATAAAATTATCCATTTACACCTGGTCTAAAGGAAATAACCGCGGCATAATTGACTTCGTTATTGCGGATGAAAGACTGAGTGATCTAATTAAAGATACAAGAGTCATGAGGGGATCCGAATGCAATACTGATCATTACCTTTTAGTCTCCAAAATAAACTGAGGACGGGGATGGAGAAGAAAGAAAACAACAAAAACGAAACAAACGCGAATTAAGATTGAAAATTTACAGGAACCGGAAGTGCGTATAGATTTTCAGAATAAGATAAACGAACGCATAGATGAGACAACTTGGGAGGCGCTTAGAATCAATGAAGATGTAGAGGGCGCGTGGACTATGTTACGGGATATCATTATCAAAACTCTCTGTTGGCAGAAAATCTTTTTTGCATTTAAAATTCAACTATTTTGTTGAAAATGTAATACATTTCGACTTTCAATTAATGAAATTCAAAGCGTTTTTACATAACGGGCATGAATTCGCGATAGAAACTAATACCCTTGGATTGTGCACAATATACATTAAAAAGATTACGGAGACTTCTTAGCGTGGACCAAATGTTTCCTAGCTTTCAGGCTATGAGAAACTGAAGGGTCTACTACTCTACTGTTCAGAGCAAGTGAATTTCTGTGGTGAACAGTGACTATATGGTCGGGCTGACCCGTGAGCCCGCTCCTCTCAGATTCGAATAGGGGATGCGTCTATTGACGGGTGAATAAGGCAAGTGAGCAACGCGAAGAAGGCGGTGGACGATTCGTGAAATCGTTTTCGATGTCCTAATCCGAGAACCAAGAATAGTTTCGTCCGCGGTACGGGACTGTACTAAAATTACGTAACAGCTCAGGGGGGGGGTCATAACAATTGATTGCTTTAGGGGGGGGGGTATCAAAATTCGAAATTGAAATAAATAAATCGCAGTAATTATACAGAAATTTGAGACTTGGTGAGTGGAAAAGAAACGTAGCCAACAACAGTTTTAAATTACAGCCTGGAAATTTGATTGGTGACTGAAAGTTCGGGGATTAGTTAATTTTTTTTTTGCAAAACTCACGGAATTTTCATAACTTTCCATAACTGCGAGGCAGAATCAAATTGAAATTTTTTTATTTTGATTTCAAATTGCTCGATTCCGTTGTCAAACTGTCTTCTTCGTAGACAGTTAATGTAACATATATATAATTAAGGTATTTACTGTGAAATAACTTCTGCCTCATCATTACGCGCTACATGCGCAAAAGTGCGTACTTCTCAATTGAAGTGCACAGAAAAAAAATTCTTAAAGTTGGGTTGGTCTTGTTTTTAGTTTTGCCTTAAATCAAGCTCAAAACTAAATGGAAGCATGAAGATCAATTTAAAAGGAGTCCTTATCGGCTTAGAAGTAAAATTAATTCATTGATATTGCTTATTTGAAAATATTCATCTTGAAACAAGTCCCACTAGGCTTAGCAAGATAGCAAGATCTTGGACCAATGGAGATACGATGGAAATCTTTGTATCATTGATTTTCTCGGAAACTATCACTCGCAGAAAAAAATGTTTGTATCTTAATTTTGCTTTCGCATTTTAATCCACGCCCTCCTTAATATAAAATAAAAAAATGTACCCCAAAAATAAGAGAAGGATGTTAGAGGCCGAAATGAAACTAGGGCAGGGAGCTGTAAATTACGAGGGGTGAGTTCTAAAGCACCCCTCCCCTTACCGCTCACCCCTTTCTGATTGTTTTGATCATTTTCATCTACAATAAAGAGGACTTTTAGGGAAAATCGTTTATTAAGGGAACTTTTAGTGGTCAGAAATGAAAACGAGGACTATAAGGGTAAACGTAATTCTAAAAATACGAAAAATGATCTAAGACACCTGAAGAGAAAAACATAAAACTAGTTTTAAAATTTTTTTAGCAGTTCACGATAAAATTTCTATGTTCCGTCCTCAAAAATTGTAAATGTTCAGGGAAAATAATTAAATTCCATGCAATTATATAAAGTTGTAAAATACTTCTTGCTTTTCACGCTGCTACAGATATTATGAAACAAATTATTGAAAATTAAATTTAATCAATAAAGATTTCAACATTTTTATCGAAAAAGTATGTATTAGTAATACCAAATTTTTAATCCTATAAAATACCTAATATAAATTATCTGAGATAAATTCTTCGGAAGTAATTGTTTTCAAGTTATTCTTATGTTTCAAACTAACGAGGAACGAAGCTGAAAAGTTAAACAATGTAACCATAATAAGCATGTCCGATCCGGAACGATCGCTTTCGATAACTGAATGACGGTTTAACAATTACATACTTTACGACGTAAAATTCCGTGGGTGAAAGGGTTCATCTCATAATGTATTCATACCAAGCATTAAAACATTCCTTATTTGGTAATGTAACGGCTTTCAGCATATATTTGCAGCATATTCGTCTGACTTGTTTTATTTGTGAATTTCATGATTTTATTGTGTTGAGAGTAACATAAGGTAAATGCACTGGTGATCGTCACTGCATTAGTTATCGTCAGATGGCCCAATATTTTTTGTATAACAAGACTCGCTCTTGCCGCGTGTGATAACCCTCTGACAAAATTACTTGAGATCAACAGTTCTCATATTGAGAACTCAAAACATAAAACGCAAAAAACATAAAAGATCCAAAAATAGGCAAATTTGGAAAAAATAAAACTTGTGCTGGGTTGTGCTCGACAAATGCAGTCTTTATTCCTTCTGACAAAATTACTTTAAATCAACAGTTCTCATATGGAAAACTCAAAAATTAAAACTTAAAGAACATCAAAGATCCAAAAATAGTCAAATTTGTGAAAAATAAAGCTTGTGCTGACTTGAGCTCGAAATATGCAGTCCTTATTCCCCGGGACAAAATTACATGAGATCAACAGTTCTCATATTAAAATTCAAAACATAAAATTCAAAAAACATCAAAGATCCAAAAATAGTAAAATTTGGAAATAATAAAACTTGTGCTAGGTTGTGCTCGACAAATTGAGTCTTCAGTCTCTTTGACAAAATTACTTGAGATCAAAAGTTCTAATATTGAGAACTCAAAACGTAAAACGCAAAAAACAGCAAAGATCCAAAAATAGTCAAATTTTGAAAAAATAAAACTTGTGCTGGGCTGTGCTCGACAAATGCAGTCTTTGTTCCTTCCGACAAAATTACTTTAGATTAACTGTTCTCATATTAAAACTCAAAACATAAAATTCAAAAAACATAAAAGCTCCAAAAATAGTCAAATTTGGAAAAAATAAAGCTTGTGCTAGGTTTTGCTCGACAAATGCAGTCCTTATTCCATCTGACAAAATTACTTGAGATCAACAGTTCTCATATTAAAACTCAAAACACAACATTCAAAGAACATAAAAGGTCCAAAAATAGTCAAATTTGGAAAAAATAAAACTTGTGCTGAGCTGTGCTCGACGAATGCAGTTTTTATTCTTCCTGACAAAATTACTTCAGATCAACAGTTCTCATATTAAAACTTAAAGCGTAAAATTCAAAAAACATAAAAGATCCAAAAATAGTCAAATTTGGGAAAAATAAAACTTTTGCTGGGTTGTACTCGACAAATTCAGTCTTTATTCCCTCTGACAAAATTACTTGAGATCAACAGTTCTCATATTGAGAACTCAAAACATAAAACGCAAAAAACATAAAAGAAGAAAAAAGATTCATATAGAAAACTTATTCTGAAGCCTCGAATTGCAAACTAAAAAGAATCATTTGGTGAATACAGTTACAATAAAAGTGAAATAACTGGCACATTAAAAAAGCTTGGGAACGAAGAAAGCGATTTCATCTCAAATAATCTAGTATATGCTATCCTAAGTATAGAATATTCTGGCACATATATTATCAGAACAGAAATAATTCGTATCTCCGCAGTGGTACCAATTGTGTCAAAGAAGATTCGATTTGTATCAATTACAAGTACATCCTTTTATACCGGAATTCTCAATTGCTTCCCAGTAACTTTGATCTGAATGGTTCTACTATTTTTGAAATTTGACAAAAGATTTTGACATCCTTTACATATTTTGGAAGCTTTGCTGGGACATCATATTCCCGGAGATGTGGTGAAACATTTTGATCAAATTGTATTGTCCTTTATCCTCATTGGATTCTGGATCTTCTTATCCACTTTTTACACAATCTTGATGGATGTCAAAATCATGACTAGGGCAGAAACTCACTGCAAACCTCATATCATTTATGGGGACGCACATTTGAAAATCTCGTTTGTCATCAAAAAGCGGTAAAATAATCCAGGCTTTGCTAAATAAATCAAAGATTACTCCAAGCGAACAGGTCTGTATCCAGTTCTTAATGTAAATAAAAAATATTGCATGCTTCATAGATGAAAGATGGGCACAAAGGTTTGTCCCAGGGAATGTTGATGAAAATGATAGGCCAGTTTTTAATATCGTGAAAAAAAGTTTGTTGGCGAATTTGAAAATCATGGTATGCTCAAAAGAAATATTGTTTGGCAACTGTAATTGCAAAAAAGTAACACAACTGGCTTTATAAAAAAGGTTTTAAGAGGAGAAATCAATTCCAACCTAAATAATGTAATATTTGGTGAACGATGTGCAGAGCATTTGATTTGGCTGATTTTGCGCCTCTTGGAATTTTGCAAAGCATTTTGGCTTCCTCTACACATGCTAGAATCTTTGCTGGATCATGCAGTTCCCAGAGATGTAGTAAGGCACTCGGATCGAATTGCATTCGACTTTATCCTGATTGGATTTCGAATCTTCTTGTCGAAAATTTTGTAATATCGTAATTTATAGTTGGGCGACTTGATAAACTTGGAATTTAGAAATAAATTTGCAGAGGGCCATATTTGGAAATTTCAGAATTTGAAATTGATAGTTTTGCAATTTATTGCTGGGTGGCTTGATACATTTTTTTATCTACAAAGGAAAGTGCACACTTGTCAGTTTTTTTCACCTTGGAATTATGAATTGTGGAAAATTTTGTAATATCGTAATTTATAGTTAGGCGACTTGATAAACTTGGAATTTAGAAATAAATTTGCAGAGGGCCATATTTGGAAATTTCAGAATTTGAAATTGACAGTTTTGCAATTTATTGCTGGGTGACTTGATACATTTTTTTATCTATAAAGAAAAGTGGACACTTGCGAGTTTTGTAATGTTGGAATAGCAAATGTGGAAAATTTTGTAATATTGTAATTTATAGTTGGGCGACTTGGTAAACTGGGAATTTATAAATAAATTTACAGAGGGGACCATATGGAAAATCCAGAATTCGAAATTGAAGGTTTTGACATTTATTTCTGGGGGACTAGGTACATTTTTTTATTTATAAAGAAAAGTGGACACTTGCCAGTTTTTTCACCTTGGAATCATGAATTGTGGAAAATTTTGTAATATCGTAATTTATAGTTGGGCGACTTGGTAAACCAGGAATTTATAGATAAATTTGCAGAGGGCCCCATATGGTAATTTCAGAATTCCGAAGTTGAAGGTGTTGAAATTTATTGCTGGGTGACTTGATACATTTTTATATCTATAAAGAAACGTGGACCCTTGCCAGTGTTGTAATGTTGGAATAGTGATTGTGAAAAATCTTGTAATATCGTAATTTATAGTTGGGCGACTTGATAAAATTTGAATTTAGAAATAAATTTGCAGAGGGTCCCGTTTGGAAATTTCAGAATTCGAAATTGATGGCTTCGAAATTTATTGCTGTGTGACTTGATACAATTTTTATTTATAAAGAACAGTGTACACTTGCCAGTTTTTTCACCTTGGTATCATGAATTGTGGAAAATTTTGTAATATCGTAATTTATAGTTGGGCGACTTGATAAACTTGGAATTTAGAAATAAATTTGCAGAGTATGAAGGTTTTCGGGATCACTGACCACAAATATGAACTGATATTTGCAAAATTCAAGATGACGGAACCAATATGGTGGACACGATTTTCAAAATGTACGTCGATTCTGTCCAAGCTTAGTATATAGGTAGATATAGATAGGTATATACGTAGATTCTGCCCAAGCTTGGTACATGTAGGCTTGCGGAGTCGCTGATCACGAATCTAATCTCAGATTTGAAAAATTCAAGATGGTGCATAATATATGGAAGACACGATTTTTCAAATGTACGTAGATTCTGCTCAAGATTGGTAGATGAAGGATTTTGGGATCGCTGACCACGAATCTGAACTCATATTTGCCAAATTCGAGATGACGGATCATATATGGTGGACACGATTTTTAAAATGTACGTGGATTCTGTCCAAGCTTGGTATATGAGGGTTTGCAGTGTCGCTGATCACGAATCTAAACTCATATTTGCAAAATTCAAGATGACAGATCCAATATGGTGGACACGATTTTTAAAATGTACGTAGATTCTGACCAAGCTTGGTATATGGGGGTTTGCGTGATCGCTGATCACGAATCCGATCTGAAATTGAAAAAATTCAAGATGGCGGATCCAATATAGTGGACGTGATTTTTAAAATGTACGTAGATTCTGCCTAATATTAGTATATGAAGGTTTTTGGGATCGCTGACCACGAATCTGAACTCATATTTGCCAAATTCGAGATGACGGATGATATATGGTGGACACGATTTTTAAAATGTACGTGAATTCTGTCCAAGCTTAGTATATGAGGGTTTGCGGTGTCGCTGATCACGAATCTAAGCTCATATTTGCAAAATTCAAGATGACAGATCTAATATTGTGGACACGATTTTTAAATGTACGTAGATTCTAACCAAGCTTGGTATATGGGGGTTTGCGGGGTCCCTGATCACGAATCCGATCTGATATTGGAAAAATTCAAGATGACGGATCCAATATGATGGACTCGATTTTTAAAATCTACGTAGATTCTGCCTAAGATTGGTATATGAAGGTTTTCGGGATCACTGACCACAAATATGAACTGATATTTGCAAAATTCAAGATGACGGAACCAATATGGTCGGAAAGGAATTGCTGGTTTAGGATCATTGGCCAAAGTGGCTTGTTCCGAGGGTTTGCCCAAGGCTGCCATTATGGCGCTTAAGGAAAATGTGAACATGACCGTGTTGCGTCACCTCACCACAGAACATTGTGTCTGTGCTCAGGTGACCGCACCGTGCGGCTCTTTCTATGCGATCTCATGCTACTTTCAGTTTGCGGATCCGATAGAGCCGCACCTCGACCATCTGGTCTATGTCCTTAGAGGGTTGAGGGGTGAACGGTTTATCATCTCGATGGATGCTAATGCGAAATCCCCGTCCTGGGGAGGTAGCGTTACTGATGATGAGGGCTTGGCAGTAGAGGAGTTCATCGGGCAGTATGATCTGAGACTACTCAATGACCCTGCTCAGCTAGCGCCTTATTGTCACGGTGGCAATGAGACATACATAGATCTTACACTAGTATCCAGAAATATGTACAAAAATATCTGGCAGTGGACAGTGTTAGATGGTGTCACAACGAGTGACCATAGGGTTATCGCAGTACGAATCTCTAGTAATGAGAGATTCAACCTTGGAGGAATGGGACAACCTACCGAACGGAGGCCTAGACGGTTTCTTTTTAAGAAGGTGGACAGGCCGAAGTTTGATGAGAGTCTTAAAGCATCGCTTGATGCAATTCTATCCAATGACCCATTAGATACAAATAGGGATATAGAAGAATACGCAAGGGATTTTACTAGAGAGATAATAAAGGCTTGTGAGATTTCTATGCCAAGAAAGAAGTGGCAATATAGGTGCTCCCCGTGGTGGAGTGTCAGGTTAACGCAGCTTAAAAAGGAGGAAATTAAGACGGTTAGTCGGTTTCAGAAACTCCGACACTATGTTAGGAATACACAAAGCCTGGACATAGAAAAAGTTGTAGACTACATTTACACATTACAGGAAATCAATGCACAATACAAAGAAAAATAGCTTCAGGACGTTTGTAACGGAAGAGGGAAATAAAAATCCGTGGGGTATATGCTATAAGCAACAAGCTGATGAGCTTAGAGTAGAGCAGGTACACGGGAACATGAAGACACAAACAGGGTACACGAAAACAGCAGAAGAAACTGCAAAGCGCGAGAACCAACAGTCGCGCGCCCTAGGCGCGCTCAAACTTGCGAGCGAAGCGAGCCGCGCGCTAAGCGCGCGATGGTAATATGCCCGCCCAGCGGGCAGATTTTCATTTTTTTATTTTTTGATAGCATATAGTATATGGAATTTGTACGCAAAGGGATTTGTTTGGTTCGGACTTTTGAACGAAGCTGCAGCAGGGTCAACTGCGCAGAGCGGAGAGTACTTAGCCGCACGCTGTGGAGGGCAGGCAGGCAAACAGGTCATAAATGTGTATAATAGAGTCATTGTTCGTCTCAAAAAGGTTTTCAAGTTTTTCTGAATAGGAAGAGGCACATATTTTGTTTTGAACGTTTTTATTGAGTTAGAAGAGGGACATGTTTCATTTTTTAACATTTTTATTAATGCGAGTTGAAATGGAGGATTAATTTAAAAAAAGAGGAAAGTTAAACGACTAGTCAAGGAAAGTAAACATAAAATTATAACAGAAGAAGAGAAGAAATTGCAAAATGACCTTCAAGGAACCATGAAACTAATATTTAAAAAGATGAAAGAAAGTAAAAGTACAGAGTTTGTCAGCATAAGAAACAGCAAAGGTGAAATGCTATACGAAACAGACGTAGTCACTGAAGTTAGAGATATAATTAACAACTTAAAAAATGGTAAGGCTGCTGGTGTAGACAGTATTAGCGCTGAAATGCTTTAATACGTTGGCGCATACAAACCTCACAGGTTGTGCGAATTGATAAATTTATGTATCGAGACGGGACAAGTCCCAGACGATTGGAGAAGCGAGATTATAGTTCCCATATACAAAAAAAGGAAGATAAAAACAACTGAAATAATCACAGAGCTATCAGCTTACTAAGTACCGTAAGTAAAATATGTTCAAAAATACTTATTCGTAGGATAATAGAAATTACTGAAGAAAAGATATGGGAAGTGCAAAGTGGATTTATGCCAGGAAGATCATGTACAGATCAAATATTCTGCTTAAGACAGATCACAGAAAAAAGCTTGAGAGTAGGAAGGAAAGTTTTCTGTGCATTTGTTGACCTAGAAAAAGCATTTGACAAGGTAAATAGAAGTAAACTTTGGGAAGTCCTCGTGAATTACATGAATTCCGTGAATTCCATGAATTCCGTGAAATCCATGAATTCCGTGAATCCCATGAATACCGTGACTTCCCTGAATTCCGCGAATAACATGGATTCTGTGAATTCCATGAATTCCTTGAATTACATGAATTTCGTGAATTCCGTGAATTTCATGAATTTCGTGAATTTCACGTTTTCCGTGAATTCCATGAATTCGGTGAATTCCATGAATTCGGTGAATTCCATGAATTCGGTGAATTCCACGAATTCCGTGAATTTCATGAATTCCGTAATTTTCATGAATTCTGGAAGTTCCATGCATTCCGTGAATTCCATCAATACCGTGAATTCCACGAATACCGTGAGATCCATGAATTCCGTGAATTCCATGAATTCCATGAATTCCGTGAATCCCATGAATTTCGTGAATTCCATGAATTCCGTGAATTCCATGAATACCGTGAATTCCACGAATACCGTGATTTCCATGAATTCCGTGAATTCCATGAATTCCGTGAATTCCGTAAATTCCATGAATTCCGTGAATTCCATATATTCCGTGAATTCCACAAATTCCGTGACTTCCCTGAATTCCGCGAATAACATGAATTCCGTGAATTCCATGAATTCCGTGAATTCTATGAATTCCGTGAAATCCATGAATTCCGAGAATTCCATGAATTCCGTGCATTCCTTGAATTCCGTGAATTACATGAATTCCGCGAATTGCATGAATTCCGTGAATTGCCTGAATTCCCTGAATTCAATGAAATCGGCGAATTCCATGAGTTTCGTGAATTCCATGAATTTCGTGAATTCCTTGAATTCCGTGAATTCCATGAATCCCGTGGATTCCATGAATTCCGTGAATTCCACGAATCACGTGAATTCCGGGAATTCCTTGAATTCTATGAAATCCGCGAATTCCATGAATTCCGTGAATTCCATGAATTCCGTGAAATCCATGAATTCCGTGACTTCCCTGAATTCCGCGAATAACATGGATTCTGTGAATTCCATGAATTCCTTGAATGACATGAATTTCGTGAATTCCGTGAATTCCATGAATTTCGTGAATTTCATGTATTCCGTGAATTCCATGAATTCGGTGCTACTTGTCTTAAAATGGCTAATCCGAGCCAGACAGCAACGCTGGGAGTTGATTTTGTTGTCTGGATGCTTTCTTAAACGCTTAGCGTTGAAGTGAAAGTTGGAGCGTTGGAACGAGATAAGTATTCCGTAAAAAATGTTTTAGCCTACTTGTCTTAAAATGGCTAAGCTGAGCCAGACAGCAACGCTGGGAGTTGATTTTGTCGTCTGGATGCTTTCTTAAACGCTTAGCGTTGGAGTGAAAGTAGGAGCGTATGCACGAGATAAGTATTCCGCATAAGGTGTTTAAGCAGCTTGTCTTAAAATGGCAAATCCGAGCCAAACAGCAACGCTGGGAATTGATTTTGCTGTCTGGATGCTTTCTTAAACGCTTAGCGTTGGTGCGAAAGTCGCAGCGTTGGGACGAGATAAGTATACCGTAAAAGGTGTTTTTGACTACTTGTCCTAAAATGGCTAGTCCGGGCCAAACAGCAACGCTGGGAGTTGATTTTGTTGTCTGCATGCTTTCTTAAACGCTCAGCGTTGGAGTGAAAGTCGGAGCTTTGACATGAGATAAGTATTCTTTATAGGGTGTTTTAGACTACTTGTCTTGAAATGGCTAAGCCGAGCCGAACAGCAACGCTGGGAGTTGATTTTGTCGTCTGGAGTCTTTCTTAAACGCTTAGCGTTGGAGGGAAAGGTGGAGCGTTGGAACGAGATAAGTATTCCCTGAAAAATGTTTTAGACTACTTGTCCTAAAATGGCTAAGCTGAGCCAGACAGCAACGCTGGAAGTTGATTTTGTTGTCTGGATGCTTTCTTAAACGCATAGCGTTGGAGTGATAGTAGGAGCGTTCGAACGAGAAGAGTATTCCTTATAGGGTGTTTTAGAATACTTGTCTTAAAATGGCTAATCCGAGCAAAACAGCAACAATGGGAGCTGATTTTCTTGTCTGGATGCGTCCTGAAACGCTTAGCGTTGTAGTGAAAGTTGGAGCGTTTGAACGAGATAAGTATACCTCATGAGGTGTTTAAGCAGCTTGTCTTCAAATGGCTAATCCGAGCCAAACAGCAACGCTGGGAGTTGATTTTGTTGTCTGGATGCTTTCTTAAACGCTTAACGTTACACAAGAGGCAAGATTTCATTTTTTACGTTATTTTGCGATTGGACGTTTAGCTTTGGCTTTAATGGCAATAAAAGCATTGAAAATAAACATTTTCATTTTTCGAGAAACCCACACAAGAGGCAAGATTTCATTTTCTACGTTATTTTGCGATTGGACGTTTAGTGAAGTCTTTAATGGCAATAACAGCATTGAAAATGAAAATTTTCATAATTCGAGAAACCCACACCAGAGGGAAGATTTCATTTTTCACGTTATTTTGCGATTGGACGTTTAGCTTTGGCTTTAATGGCAATAAAAGCATTGGAAATAAAAATGTTCATTTTTCGAGAATCCCACAAAAGAGGCAAGATTTCATTTTTTACGCTATTTTGCGATTGGACGTTTAGTTTTGGCTGTAATCGCAATAACAGCATTTAAAATGAAAATTTTCATTTTTCGAGCAACCCACACAAGAGGCAAGATTTCACTTGTGCGTTGTTTTGCGATTGGACGTTCAGTTTTTACTCTAATGGCAATAACAGCATTGAAAATGAAAATTTTCATTTTTCGAGAAACCCACACGAAAGGCAAGATTTCATTTTTTACGTTATTTTGCGATTGGACGTTTAGTTTTGGCTTTATTGGCTATAACGGCATTGTTAATGAAAATTTGCATTTTTCGAGAAACCCGCACAAGAGGCAAGATTTCATTCTTACGTTATTTTGCGATTGGATGTTTACTTTTGACTTTAATGGCAATAACAGCATTGAAAATAAAAACTTTCATTTTTCGGAAAACACGCACAAGAGGCAAGATCTCATTTTTTACGTTATTTTGCGACTGGACATTTAGTTATGACGTTAATGGAAATAGCAGCATTGAAAATGAAAATTTTCATTTTTCGAGAAACCCACCTAAAGAGGCAAGATTTCATTTTTTACGTTATTTTGCGATTGGACGTTTAGTTTTGGCTTCAATGGCAATAACAGCATTGAAAATGAAAGTTTTCATTTTTCGAGAAACCCACACCAGAGGCAAGATTTCATTTTTTACGTTATTTTGCGATTGGACGTTTAGTTTTGGCTTTAATGGCAATAACAGCATTGAAAATGAAAATTTTGCATACGGTTGAATCTAGATGGGACATTTAAAGGGTTTATCGACTAATTTATGAAAGAGTCATATGAGGTTGTTCTAGGTGGCGTGGTTAAAGAAGATATTATTGTTCTCCTGAAGGACCTCGAGAGTCATTCGGAGCGCGTCGACGATGTGACAGCGTCAGAAGTACTCGGCATTGTGAGTTGCTTGGGCCTTGATCAAAGTATGATTGCGGAGCTTTGTCGTTTTGAAGGTGATGTTTGTGTGTCTGCTAAATTGTATGGTTTTGACATTGTATCTGCCTCCTCCGATTTTTTTGTGTTGCTTAGAATTATAAAGTATGGGGAGGGTGTTGATGTGGAACTATGCTTTGATGATTCTGTTTTTAGTGATGTTGATAAAGTCATGCTTCTGCTGCAGAAATATGTAAAAGAGATTTCTGGTAGAGTTCGTATGAAGGAGTATTACGGAGGGGTGGAGCCTGCCAAAGACTTAGATACCCGATACTTTACTGGCGAAATGTTAGGTCCTCTGGTTGCGCGTTCTCGCTGACAGGTGGTAAGGGCTCTTTAATAATTGACTTTTATTTTTTGTACTTGGCGGTGACTAAGTTAAGTTGGGCGGCACTAAACCGCCCAAGAAGAAAAGGGGACAGAGAAAAGGGGACAGATTTATTTTTGAAGTTTGGTTTTGTGAGGATTTTGAAAAGTAGCGGATGAGTTTCTGAAAAATATATCTGTCCCCTTTTTTCGTCCCCTTTTTTCGGGTTCTGCCACACCTAGGATGACGACCCTCTATGTCAAGTAAGGAGTATAAGGTGGTTTATTCGCTTTTTGATGTGGTTGTGTTAATCGAGGATATTCCGGAGGAGGGGTTGCGGGCAGGTATGAAGGGCGCGATTATCGAGATCTATAGTCAGCCAGTTGAGGGGTATGAAATAGAGTTTTGTGACGAGCAGGGGCGAACAGTTTCACAGTTGGCATTATCCTCTAATCAATTCCAGCTCTATAAGTAGGCGAAAAAAGGGGGCGAAAAAAGGGGACAGATTTATTTTTTTTCCATTTGCTAGGCTGTAATTCTCTAAGGAAGGAGGTTACCTATGCCCAGAGTGGGACGTGTCGTTTTCACAGCGTCTCGTTCGAAACGGGGCTTCCAGCTCTTTGCGTCTCCCGGTACGACCATAAAGTCCACGTGGTGACCTGCCGGGTCTTTTACATAGCGTGCGCCGTCTTCTACATAGGACTGATACAGGTGATAGCGGCCTGTTGGGTCGCGCATCGCGATGAACTGGTTATTGTGTTTATCAAAAAAACACGGTGCGCGGCCCGACTGGCGCGACAGTCTGTATCGGTGGGTGTCGGCAAACTCCACTACGTCAAAGAACGGCTCTATTTGTTCAGGCAACCGATATGGCATCACATTGACCCAGGCGGGTTCCAACGGGCGGAGGGAGGCACCCGTCAGTACAATGGCGGTGCTCCTGTCCGTACCGACTTTACTGGCCAGCCCCGGAATGCGCCGCCCCAGCTGCTTGGCCACGCCTAATCCGCGGTTGATAGCTCGGCGCAAAAACGACAGGGCAGTTTTGCCGGGTATCAACCCGAGCAGAAAATCGGCAGTTTCCACCCCGAACATAAAGGCGTTTACCGCCGATTCGCGGAAAATTTGCGCATTGCTCCGTGAACGGTAGTCGGCGTGCGCGAGTTGAAAACCCAGTTGCGCCGAATACAGGTATGCGTGGAAATTGCCGGTTATCGGCGTCAAGGTATAGCGGTACACACTGCGCGTATCGTTGAAGATCCGTGTGATCTCTTTCGTATCCTTAGTGGCCATCTGGGAAGTGAAATAGGTCTGCCATTCCGGTTTTGCTTTCAGCGTGTCCAGCTCCACCAGCCCCTTGGTCAGCTCCCGGAAGGCAACGCCATCTGGTGCATCCGGGGTATACAGCACACTGACCC
>JAABKJ010075445.1:212900614-213056727 GCA_011634705.1 Andricus grossulariae | reverse complement strand
TTCGATGAATGACCAGGACACGATGCATGACCTGCCCGCCTTGGCCCCTCTCTTGCGCGGCGCCCAATACCAGCAGGTTGACCTCTATCTCGAATTCGCTGACTCGGGGGCGGGTGGTTGAATCAGGGTGTTCAGTGACGGCTTTTATCCAGTCAAACCCACTGCCTGGCGTCTGGAATGTAAACAGTTTGGCTGCGTCAGGGTTGAGACGGTTCTCAAGCGCGTCCTTATTCATTTTTGCCGCGTTGGCGCGCTGCCAGAAGACATTTTTTTTTATTTTACAGAATTTAAAACAAATTTGAGGAAAACTTTGAATTATTTAAAAAAATATTAAGAAGTTATGGAAATTTTGAAAAGATTCGAAGATAATTTAAATCTTAATTTTTTTAAATTTGAATAAGCTATAAAAAAGTGTAGATTTTTGAAGATTTCGAAAAATAGATTTTTAAGAATTTTGAAAGGTTTCAAGAGAATACATTTTTTTAAGATTCATAAGGAAATTTGAAATAGTCTTTTATTTTGAAAATTGATTTTTAAGAGAAAATTGAAAAAGATTTCAAACCATTTCAGAAGATTTCCTAAAATTTCGAAAAAGAACGCAGAATATTTAAAAGCAAAATTTGTCAATTTTGCAAGATGACAAAATTTTAGAGAAAATTCGAGTAAGTTTAGGAGATATGTAGGAGATTTTTAAAGGATTCAAAACTAATTTTAAACTTGAAACAAATTCAAAAAATTTAAAACAAAATGAAATATGAGATTTCTAAAAAAAAAATTAGAAGCTTTTTAAGAATTTTGAAACCTTTCAAGAGAATAAAAAAAAATTTTTGAATAATTTTTTATTTAGAAAAATTAAAAGATATCTAAAAATGTCAAAAAGACAGAGTTTGAAAGATTGTTCCAAAATTTTAGAAAAAAATTGGAAATTATTTAAAACAGGTCCCACTTTTGAAGATTCCAAAATAAAATTTTAGAGCATTTAAGGATTTCGAACGGTTTCAAAAAAATAAATATATTTTTTTGAGATTCCTGGTAAATTTTTAAATGATATTTTATTTTGAAAAATTAATTTTAAGAAAAAATGTTAACAGATTTTAAAACTTTTGAAAACATTTCCAAAATGTTCAAAAATAGTCTGAAAGATTTTAAGGCAATCCTTTTAATTTTGCAGAATTTAAACAAAAAGTTAGGCAAAATTTGATTTTTGTTAACAGATATGTAGAAGGCTTCCATTTAGACGTTTTGAAAAGATGAAAAAATAATTTAAAATTTGAAAAGATTTCCAAACATAAAATCTAAAATATAAATTTTTTATTTTGAATTTTGAAAAGATTAAAAACTAATTTTAAATATGAAAAGATTTTTTTTTTTTTTTTGAAAATTGATGTACACTACCGTCGGAAATTGTGCGCACGACTCTTGTGAGTGCTATTAAAAATCACTGCTGACTTCGAATCACCATCTTTCGGTGAAAAAAAAGAGATAGGACATTTATGTAAAGACAGTTAACAAGCTAATGAAATTTCACGTCTAGTGGTACCCAACAAATATTTTTTGACCTTCTGAAAATAAGACAGCACGCGAGAAGTTTAAAAACAAAATTCAAGATTTTCTAAAATTTTCAATCTCAACTTCAACTTTTAACACCACCTAGGACAATTTTTTCAAGAACCTCAAAATTATACGACACTGAACCTAAAATCTTATATTTAATTAAGGCCAGGAAAACCTTAAAAATCTTCATGGGTACACGAGATATGATTAAAAATGTTCAATCGTATCTGAGCTTAATTATTCACAATTGACACAATTACTGTACAATCGAGCTAAAATACGATTGAACATTGTTAATCATATCTCAGGTACCCATGAAGATTTTTATGGTTTTCTTGGCCTTAATTAAAGATAAGATTTTAAGCTCAATGTCGTATAATGTTGGGCACCACTAGACGTGAAATTTCATAAGCTTTCCAATCGTCTTTACAAAAATGTCCTATCTCTTTTTTTTCACCGAAATATCGTGGTTCGATGTCAGCAGTGATTTTTGATAGCGCTCACAAGAGTCGTGTGCACAATTTCCGACGGTGGTGTATTTTGTTGTAAATTTGTATTTTTTTTAGTTGAATATCCATCTATTTCGTTGAAAATGCAACTATGTCGTTGAAAATTCGTTTTTTTTTGTTTATGATTAATTCATTTAACTGCAAGTTTAAGTATTTCATTTTTGGTTGAAGATTGATCGTTTTTAGTTGAAAATTCAACTATTTGGTTGGAAATTAACTTTTTTGTTTCAGGATCTAAAATATTCTTCATTTAACATCTGGGAAACAACAAATTGGTATTTATAAGGAAAAACCTTATTATTTCGACTTTTTCCAGACTACTTATCAATTTAGTCAGGAAGAAGTCGAAAAACAATGTTCTTTCCTTGTAAATAACAACTTTTTTGTTGAAAATTCATCTCTTCAAAAAATCATTTCGTAAGTCTTTTAAAAAGCGGATAATTGTTTTCTGACCTACGTTTTGAAATGTACGCCCTAATATACATTTTATTTTACCTTGTGTCGTTTTTCCAAACATTTAGTTTCATAATTTTTAGAGTTATTTTTTACGATAAAAACGAAAACTGCGCGTCGAATGAAAAAATTATATTAATAAAAAATGTTTGGACCTTTTTTGGTTGAACGACTTTTGTGAATTAATTTTTTTCGTATCTTGTGTCGTTGTACCGAAAATTTAATGTTTTAATTTTTTATGTTATTTTCCATGATTAAAACAAAAACTACGTTTTCTTTTAAAAAATTCTTGATAAAAAACGTGTAGTTTTTTCTTGGGTGAACAAGTTTTGTGGATTCATTTTTTTCGTGCTTTGTGCCGTTGTTTCAACAACAACAAAATTAATTTTTCAAATTTTTAATGTTATTTTCTACGATCAAAACAAAAACCACGCATCCTATCGAAGAATGGTCCATGAAAAATTTTTAAAACTTTTCTTTTATTAACAATTTTTTGACCTAACTCTAACATTTTGATTTCCTGTCCAAAATATCTGGCTATCGAACTTGGTTTTCTGCTTCTAATACCTTCTCTGATGGAAATGTAAAATATAAAATTTAAAAAAAAATCACACAAGAGACGAAACAAAATGAAAAGACGAAAGCTGTTCAACTACTTTGTGAAAACATCATTTTTTTTTGTTTGAAGAATCATAATTTTGGTTGAAAATTCAACTATTTGGTCGCGAATTTTTTGTTGTTGTTGTTGTTGAAAATTAATATTTTAAGGTTAAAATTGAACTTTCCTTAAATAATTCGTCTTTTTCGCTTGAAAATTCAACTATTTGATTGGAAATTAAAATATTAGGTTGAAAATTCAATTGTTGGTGAGAATCAACTTTTTGGTTAGAAATTTAACCATCTTGTAAGAAAAATGAACAATTTGATTAATATTTGAAGAATTTATTTGAAAATTCATTTATTTTGATTAAAAATCAATTTTTGATCTGGAGATTCAACTATTTCATTTTTAGTTGAAAATTTATCCTTGATAAGTTTAAAATTAAACAATTTTTTTTTAAAGCCATTAATTTTAGGATTTTTAAAATATTAAAGGATCTTGAATTTAGAGAAAATTATACTCAATGGCTAAAAGTCATTTAATTTTTAATGCAAGAAAGCAATTGGATGTTTGGATAATTTTTTATTTCGATGTGTTCTAATACCTTTAAAGAGGATTCGAATTTGAAAAGATTCAAGTAAAAAATCTTTTGAATTTTGGGCATTAATTATGTAAGGAACATTTTTGAAATTTCAAAGTCCCTTATTGTCAGGATTCGTAATATTTTTATATATCTTCCCACTCCTTTTTACGTAAGATTTTATATTTTTTACTCTATATATAAAAAATATATAAACGAGGTTTCAAGGGACTTCGAAAGATTTTCAGTGATTTGAAGTATTTCAAAGGGCTGAAAAGTATTTCAAAGAATTACATTTTTTTACGGATTCTAAAAAGATTTCCAAATCTTTTCAGGGATTTTATGAGATCTCAAAAAATTTCAAAAGATTTGAAGGAATTACAGAAGATTTCGGGTATTTCAGACGATTCCAAAGGATTACGAGAGGTTTCACTGTTACCAATTGATTTTAAAAAAATTTCAGGGACTTTAAGGAGTTATATAAAATTTCTAAAGATTTTACTGAATTTCGAAGGATTTTAAAAGATACTGAAGATTTCAGACGGATTTTGAGGGATTTCAAAGAATTAAGCACGATTTCCGTAGATTTCAAGGGGTTTAAAGAGATTTTAAGGGATTTCAAGGAATTCAAATGACTTTTAAGATGTAAAAGACTTTAAAGGATTTTAAGGGATTTTTAGCAGATTTAGCCGAATTACCGAATTATTGTAAAGAATTTGAAGGAATTTCAATAGTTTTAAAAGATTTAAAAATATTGTAAGTGATTTTAAGAGGTTCGGGAAGATTCCCACGGATTTTCAAGATTTCAATCTTTTTTTAAAGGAATTTCAAACATTTCAAAGGATCTTGGAAGATTTCGAAATATTTCACGGAATTTGAAGGATTTGAATCAAATTTCTAGAGCTTTTACTGGATTTCAAAGGACTTCAAAAGGTACCGAAGCATTTCGACGGATTTTAATGGATTTTAAGGAATAATTAAAAATTTAATATGCAAGCATGCACAGCAAGGTCCTTATTATTAAATAAGGTCCAGAGTCGTTACAGGCATCACACATACACTTAATTTTGTTTTATCCCCACAAACTCACATTCATCATTTCAATTAAAAAAAAAAAAATGAATTGAAATAATTTATCAACACTTGAAGAAGAATCTCAGGTAGGAAGCTTTCCTGCGCGAAGCTTAGTATCTACTTGAATGAAGTACTTTGTATTCATTGACATGAATGAGGAGCTCAACAGCAGAAAAAAATTATTTGCTACTAAGAGTGCTCACGCCCCTTACATAAATAATGCACGCGGCCAATAATAACTTCGCTAGCTTACTTTTTTATGTGCTCATGTGTATAATAAGATTTAAATAAGTAAATTACAAAAATTAACATTTTTAAAATATGATTCTTAATTTTCGTTTGAATGCACAAAGAAACTCACTATTGTTTAGTACTTGTATTATTGCATCTGCATTCCTAAATGCGTCACCAATTTTCACTATTATGTACCATCATTAAATTTTGCTTTTCATCTCTAGGTCACACTTTTTCTTTTTCCACGGAACCATTGGTGCATATCAAAGCCTTAAACTGGCCCTGTAAATTGATTATTCTTTCTTTCAAGAAGAAATTTAATAGATTCATCTTGTTGCGACTCCCACTTATCGATGATTCAACATTTCCTAGACCCAACAGAAAATGTTTCCGAAAACGCTGGATTTTTAAACAACAAAGCTTAAAAATGAAATTTTGATTTTCTCACAGAGTTTTGGTGGACTAGTCTTGTTTCCTCCCGGGTCCTCATGTATATATAAAATAAGGTTAACAACCACAGCAGAGTCCCACTGGGAGCAACTACTATCTAAAAAATGACACCGGCTCCCAATAAGACTGCGGTAAATCCCACTTATGGCCACGTCTCACGATCGTGAGATGGGTGGTGACTGGCCACGACGAAATCATAACGACAGGCCGGCGAAAAACTCGTGTGTTTTGAGGACACGAAGTGACCCAAAGTTGACAGCTTTCTACATTCATCACGCAAGTGGTATAGTGCGTCCTAACACCAGCCACCGCGGAATGGGAATTTTTATAATATTACCGAATTTAAAAATTCCCCACTAATAAAATTTCCGAATTAAATTATTTCCCGAATAATAAATTTCCCGAATAATAAAGAATAATAAAATTCGCTAATTGGAAAATTCCTGAATTATGAAATTCCTGAATGATAAAATTCCCGGATACAAAAATTTCCGAATAATGGAATTCCCGAATAATGAAATTTCCTAATTATAAAATTTATGAATGATAAAATTTCTCAATAATAAAATTCCCCAACAGTTTATAATATTACTGAATTGGGAAATTCTCAAAAAATAAAATTCCGGGCAGTTTATAATATTACCAAATTTAAAAATTCCCGAATAATAAACATACTGAATAGTTTATAATGTTACCGAATTTGAAAATTCCCGAAATTTAACATTCCTGAATAATAAAATTCGCCATTTGGAAAATTCCCGAATTGTAAAATTTCTGAATAATAAAATTCCCGAATCGTAAAGTTCCCGAAAAGTTTATAATATTACTGAATTTGAAAATTCCTAAATAATAAAAGTCCCGACAGTTTATAATATTACAGAATTTGAAAATTCCAGAATAATAAAATTCCCAAATAATAAAATTCCTGAATTATAACATTCCTGAATGATAAAATTCCCGAATAATGAAATTGCCGAATGATACAATTGTCGACCGAAAATTGCTGCATTATAAAATATCTGAACTAGAAAATTCACAAATTTTAACAATTATAATTTTTTTTTCAAAAATATGATTTATTCACTGAAAATGCAATAATCAAGCAGTTTTATTAAGAAATTATTTTTAATGTTCAATCTTTCTAAAATTATTGTTTGAATTTAAAATAACAATAATTTAAACAAATTTTCATTCAGAAATGTGTTTCCTTAATTATTGTTATTTTAAATCCAAACAACAATTTTGGACATTTTAAACATAAAAAATATTTGATCATTGTATTTTCAATGAATTCATAGTATTTATGAAAAATTTTATATTGTTTAAATTCGGGAATTTTCTAGTTCCGATATTCCATAATTCGGCAATTTTCTCTCGAGAATTTTAATAATCGGAAATTTTTAAATTCGGTAATATTATAAACATACAGTTATTCTTTGGAAGTCAAAGAAAATAAACTGTTATTCCATAAATATATGTGTTATACATTTTTTTCTTGTCCGAAATCGGAAGTTGTACAATTTATATACATTTTTGTGCATTTTTCATTAATTGTTTATTGAAATTACAAGAATTGTTTTTAATCCCAATTTTGAATTGCACGCCAACCAGATTTCATAAAATTAAAAAAAAATGTCGATTTCATAATATTAAAAAAAAGATCGATTTTTAGAGATTTCCAAGAAAAAATTTAGAATCTTTTCGAGAATGAAATGTTTCAAGAGAATGAAAAACTTTTCTAGATAAAATTGAACAAGATTTCAAAACATTTCGAAAGATTTGTAAAATTGTCAGAAAAGTATGTCGAAGATTTTAAGGCAATTTTTTCATTTTGCAGAATTAAAAAATTTTGTGTGAAATATTCTACTCATTTTAAAAGATATTGAGAAGTTTTGAAAAAATTAAAAAAAAAATTTTAACCTTGAACCGATTTCAAGAAATTTAAAGCAAAATGTAGATTTCGAAAAAAGATGCTTTTTTAGTAACTTCGAAAGGTTTCAAGAGAATAAAAGTTTTCTCATAAAGATTTCAAAATATTTCCAAAATTGTCGAAAAAGAATCTGAAAGATTTTAGAGCAATTTCTAAAATTTTTCCAGTTAAAACAAAAAATTATGAAAAATTGCAATCACTTTAAAATATATTAAGAAGTTTTGAAAAAAATTTCAAAAAATGATTTTGAAAAAGAATGCAGAAGATTTTAGAGCAAAAATTTTGATTTCTTGCAAGAATACAAAATTTTTTTAAATTTGCAAAAAATGATTTTTTACTTTGAAAAATTAGTTTTAAGATATAATTGAAATTTATTTCAAAATATTTCCAAAATTGAATATTAAAGCAATTTTTTCCCCAGATTTAAAAAAAAAATTATTTTTGAAACGATTTCAAAAATAATTTCAAATTTTAAACAATTTCAAAAAATTTTTTTAAAAATGAAGAATTTTGAAATTTAAAAAAAAAGGGTTTTTAAACATTTGAAGGGTTCCAAGAAAAAAAAATCTTCTTAAAATTCCTGGGAAGATTTAAATACAAAATACATTAATTTTAAATGAAATTGTTGGATTTTCAAATAAGAAAGATAAACCTACAATATCAGAAATAGAATAGTTAAATTTATGGTTGAAAAAATTAATTTTTAATCGAAAAGATAATAAGAAAAAGACTAATTTTCTACCAAACAGGATGAATTTTAAACAAATTACATGAATTTTCAAATAAAAATATAAATTTGCAATCAGAAATAGAATTGTTAAATTTTCAGTTCAAAAAATTAATTTTCAACCAAAAAGATGAATGAATTTTCAATAAAAGAGTTCAACATTCAACCAAAAATATGATTGTTTAACCATGAAGATTATTTTTCAACCAAGAAGATTATTATTCAACAAAAAAAAAAAAACGAATTTTCAATCAAATAGTTGAATTTTCAACTAGAAAAGATTAATTTTCAATTTGAAAAAATGTCAAGTCAAAATGGAATAAATAAATTTGCAGTTAAAAACATTATATCTGATTTAAAAAATGAATTTTCAATAAAAGAGTTCTAAATTTGACCAAATAGTTGAATTTTCAACCAACAAAAAAAAACAAGAATTTTCAACAAAAATACATACATTTTCAACCAAATAGTTGGACTATCAAATAGAAAAGAATAATTATCAATTGAGAGCATCAAATTTTAAGTAGAAATGAAATAGTTAAATTTGCAGTTTAAAAAATTATATGTCATTTAAAAAAATTAATTTTCAATCAGAGAGTTCAATATTTGACCAAATAGTTGAATTTTCAACAAAGAAAGAAGAAGAATTTTCAATAAAATACATGAATTTTCAACCAAATAGTTCAATTTTCAATTTAAAAATATTAATTTTCAATCAGAAAAAAATACAATTTTCAAGTTAAAATAGAATAGTTAAATTTTCAGTTACAAAAATTATATATCTTACAAAAAATGAATTTTCAATAAAAGAGTTCAACATTTAACCGAATAGTTGAATTTTCAACCAAAAAGATGATTTTTTAACCAAGAATATTATTTTTCAACCAAGAAGATTATTATTCAACAAAAAAACGAATTTTCAACCAAACAGTTGAATTTTCATCTAGAAAAGATTAATTTTCAATTTGAAACAAAAACAACCTTATGCCTACAAATCATCCACAAATTAGGTAAGACATACGAAAGATATATTAATTTTCAACCAAATAGTTCAGTTTCCAATAAAAAATGGAATGGTTAGCTGTTCTGTTAAAAAAATTATTTTTAATAAAACAACGAACTATTTTTTTAAACAACGAATTTTCAACCAAAGATATGAATTTTTAACTAAAATCACGAATATCCAACAAATAAATGCATTTTCAAACAAATAGTTTAATTTTCAAAAAAAAAAAGAATTTTCTGGCAAAAAAAAGACAAATTTTGAACAAAATACATTAATTTTCAACTAAAAAAGATCAATTTTCAACCCAAAATAGAATATATCCATTTTCAATTAGAAAAACAAATATTTAACGACAAAAAAAGACTTTTCAACCAAATAGGTAAATTTTCAATCAAAGGAATGACTATTTACCCAAAACTAGAATAGTTAAAATTTCAGTTAACAAAATTAATTTTCAACCAAATAAAATGAATTTTCAACGAGACAGTTGGCTTTTCAACCAGACAGATGAGATTTCAACCAAGAAAATTAAATTTCCATAAAAAGATAAGTTTTTCACAACAAATGGAACAGTTTTCAGTTAAACAAGTAAATTTTAAACTAAAGTTTTTAATCTTCAACCAAGAAAGTTAATTTTTAAACAAATAGTTTAATTTTCAAGAAAAAAAATGAATTTTCCACAAAAAAAAGACATATTTTCAACGAAATACGTTAATTTTTAACTAAAAAAGATCAATTATCAACCAAAAATATAATATATCCATTT
This sequence comes from Andricus grossulariae, assembly GCA_011634705.1. Taxonomy (NCBI): domain Eukaryota; kingdom Metazoa; phylum Arthropoda; class Insecta; order Hymenoptera; family Cynipidae; genus Andricus; species Andricus grossulariae. The sequence goes on along the minus strand of JAABKJ010075445.1, from coordinate 213,046,843 downwards.
TCTGTTAGAAAAATAAATATTCAACAAACAAAAAAAAAAGAATTTTCAACCAAATAGGTAAATTTTCAACCAAAAAAATGGCTATTTACCAAAAACTAGAATAGTTAAATTTTCAGTTAAAAAAAATTAATTTTCAACCAAATAAATGAGATGAAATTTCACTCATTATTAAATTCAAATTAATTAATTAAATTTAATTAAATTTCTATAAAAAAATATCGGGGTTTCACAAAAAAAATTAAGGATTTAAATTTTCAGTTAAACTAAACAAGTGAATTTTCAACTAAAATGATGAACCTTCAATTACTCGTATTTTTTTATAAATCTTTGTATTCTTGCTAATTGAAAGATTTTGCTTCAAAAATTAATTATTCAAAATAAAAAGTAATTAATAATTTTTCCAGAAATCTCAAGAAAAATTTTTTATTTTCAAAACTTTTGAACCTTCTAGATATAATTTAAAATTCTTACAAAATTTTTCTTGAAATTCTGAAAAATTAAAAAACTTGCCTTCAAATCTTCCGATTCTGTTTTGAAAATTTGGAAATATTTTGAAATTATAAAATTTTGTTAAAATATCTTGAAATTAATTTTTCGAATTAAAAAATCAGTTTAAATTATCCCATGAATTATGAAAAATATTTTTTACTATCGTGAAACCTTTTGAAATTTTGTTTCCAAATTTTTTATACAATTTTGCAATCTTTCTAATGGAAAGATTTTGTTTGAAAATCTTTCCTATTCTTTTTCGAAATTTTAGAAAATAATTTAAAATCTTTTAAAATCTTTATTAATTTCCTCTTAAAATTTATTTTCAAAATAACAAATCAGTTTAAAGTTTCTCAGGAATTTCAGAAAGTTTTTTCATTTTCTTGTAGCTTTTAAACTTCTTAAAAAGCTGCGAAATTTTTTTCTAAATCTTAAAAAATTTACAATTTGTTTTAAATTTTTTGCAAAATATTCTCAAATTTCAAATTGAATTTTTTAACTATTTCTAAAACTTTTAAATCTTCTAAATATTTTTTTTAATTTCTCCAAAAATTTTCTTAAAATTCTGGAAAATTTCAAAAATTGTCTTAAAATCCTCCTGAATCTGTTATGACGATTTTAGAAATTTTTTGTCATCTTTTAAAATGTTCTTAAATATTCTCTTAAAATTAATTTCACAAAATAAAAAATCAGATCGAATTTTCGCATGAATTCTAAGAAAATTTTATTGTTATCTTGAATCCTTTCAAAATACTTGAGAAGTTGAAAAAAATTTCCAAATATTCAAAAATACACATTTTTCAAAACTTTTGAACTATTTTCAACCTTTAAATAAATTTTGAATCTTTTTAAAATTTCGAAATGTCTTAAACTTACTCGCATTTTTATAAATTTTTGTAATCTTGCTAATTGAAAGAACTAATTAGTTAAAAATGTATATATTTTTTAAAACATTTGTTTTTTTGATGAAGATTAATATTTTCGGGTTAAAAATAAAACTTTTTAGTATAAAATTCAACTGTTTTTTAGAAAATTCTACTTTTTTGTAGAAAATTATTTTTTTTTCAAGGTGAAAATTAATGTTTTGAAATTTAAATTTTAGTTTTCCATTTTTGATTTATATTTTATCTGTTTGGTTTTAAAAATTCAATTATTTGTTTGAAAATTAATGTAATTTGTTGAAAATTCGTCCTTTTTGGTAGAAAATTAATCTTCTTGGTTAAAAATTCAACTAATTAGTTAAAAATTTATATTTCTGTTTGAAAATTAGTTTCTCTGAAGAAAATTAATATTTTTGGGTTGAAAATAAAACTCTAGGGTGGAAAATTCTTCTTTTTGGTTTGAAAATTTAACAATTTAGTAGAAAATTCAACTCTTTGGTAGAAAATTCAACTGTTCGGTAGAAAATTCTACGTTTTTGTAGAATTTTTTTTCACATGGAAATGTATTTTTTCGAATATTAATTAAATTATTCAATTTTTGTTTATTATTTTATTTGTTTTATTTTGAAAATTCAATTATTTGTTTGAAAATTTATGTCATTTGTTGAAAATTCATCTTTTTAGTAGAAAATGAATCTTCTGGATTTAAAATACAACTGATAAAGTAGAATTTTTTTTTTAATATTAGTTTTTTTGATAAAATTTAATATTTTTGGGTTGAAAATGAAACTCTTTTGTGGAAAATTCTTCCTTTTGGCTTTAAAATATAACAATTTAGTAGAAAATTCAACTGTTTTGTAAAAAATTCTACTTTTTTGTAAAAAATTATATTTTTTTAAAGTGAAAATTAATGTTTTTAAATGCAAATTTATGTATTTCATTTTTGTTTAATATTTAATCTGTTTTATTTTTAAAATTCAGTTATTTGTTTGAATATTCATTTTGCTGAAAAATCCTCTTTTTTTGTATAAAATTAATCTTCTTGGTTGAAAATTCAACTAACTAGTTAAAAATTTATATTTCTGTTTGAAAATTAGTTTTTTTGATGAAAATTAAAATTTTGATTTGAAAATAAAACAGAAAAATATTGTGTTTTTAACCAAATACATGAATTTTCAACCAAATTTTGAATTTTTAAAGAAATGTTAACCTAATAGTTAAATTTTCTACCAAAAAACATTGGGTTTTTAACAAAATACATGAATTTTCGAATAAAAATTTGAATTTTCAAAGAAATCTTAACCTAATAGTTAAATTTTCAACAAAAACAATGAATTTTCAACCAAAAAGGTGAATCAGTCACCAAAAAGATTAATATTCTACCACAAAAGACAAAGTTTCAACAAAACACAGAATTAGTTAAATTTGCAATTAAAAAAATTGATTTTCAATGAAAAAAACTAATTTTCAACCAAAGAAATTAATTTTCAACCAAAAAGATTAATGTTCTACCAAAAACGATTAATTTTTAAGAAAATACATGAACTTTCAACTAAATTTTGAATTTTCAAAGAAATCTTAACCTAATAGTCAAATTTTCAATTTGAAAAAATGAATTTTTTATTTTAAAAAGTCATTTAAAAAAAAAGGAATTTTCAACAAAGAAATTAATTTTCAATCAAAAAGATTAATTTTTAACAAAAATAAAATTTTGAATTTTAAAAGAAATCTTAACATAATAGTTAAATTTTCAACCAAAAAGGTGAATCAGACACCAAAAAAATTAATTCTCTACCACAAAAGACAAAGTTTCAACAAAATATAAAAATTTTCAAACAAATAGCTGAATTTTCAACTGAAGCAGATAAACATTATACAAAACAAGGAATAGTCAAATTTTCAATCAAAAAAATTAATTTTTAGTTTAAAAAATCATTCTTAAAAAAAAAACAAATTTTCAACAAAATAGTTCAGTTTTGAAGCCAAAAAATTTATTTTTTTACCGAATAGTGGAATCTTCTATCAAAGACAAATTTTCAACAAAATAGATGAATTTTCAACAAAAAGGGGATTAGTTAAATCTGCAGTTAAAAAAATTAATTTTCAATAAAAAACAAAACTACGTTTCGACCAAAGAAATTAAGTTTCAACCAAAAAGATTAAATTCCTACCAAAAAGATTAATTTTTAACAAATTACATGAATTTTCAGAAAAATTTCGAATTTTAAAAGAAATGTTAACAATTTATTATTGTGTTCAGCAACTTTATCTTAAAATAGATTTATGAAATTCCCTTTTTTCTACAAATTTTCCACTTTTTTCCAATTTGCAATCAGGCTGAGGTAAATAGTTCATTAAAGCTAACAAAATTAATTGCTTTAACAATGTATTATTATTGTTAATAATATCTATTCAATTATAATCCTGCCAGAAAGTTGCGGTTCGTGCTAAAATTTTCAACCATTCGTCTACTTTTACCTTGGAGTGAGTTATTAGTGAATTCAATTTAGCAAAAATAATTATTTAAACAAATTATCATTTTTACCAACTTTTTACTTAGTACAGTATTAAATAACGAAAGTTAACAAACATAGTTGTTCAAACAATTCATTATTGTTTATAACTATCTTCTCTTAGATTTAGATAAGTACTAAAAAGTTGAGATTTTTTCTGATCTCTTGAACTTTTTGTCCATTTTTCGCTTAGTGAAGTAATAATTAACCCTTAGTAACCACACATCTACTCAGCATACGTAGTAATCACACTAGTGCTATTCGGCATTTTAAATCTTTGAAATGCAATATCTCGGAAGTAACTAATCCAAATTTTATGTATAATAGGTACTTTTTGGGGTAGAAATAGAAATTTCTTAGTGGGGAGAGACCCTTGGTCTACGCAGGTAGAAAGTTACAGAAGTAAGAAATTTGACGAGGTGCGAAGTCATGGGTTAATACAAGTCAACAGACATGCAAATATAAACAATTGATTATTGTTTATAACTATCTTTTCTTATATTAATGCTAGAAAGTTGCCTTTTCTTATCAAATCTTTAGTTTTGCTTTGGCTTTTTATTTATGAACAAATAATGAGTAAACGTCAGCCAGAATTATTTTTTAAATAATGTTGTATTTTTCCGAGTGAATCATTTTCAATATTTTCCCAATGTTTGAAAAAAATTAATTTAAACAAAAAAGCTGTCTTATAAAAGAGACAAAAACAAAGAATGGAATATTTAGAAGTAGGTGGGAGGACTAGGTCTTTAAATGAAGTGTAAAAGTTTTGTGTTTAATTACAACAAGAAGTTGATTGCAAAGCGTAAAAGGAAAATTTGGAATTGCACATATTGTTCAACACAAAACAGGGAAGAGGATGATGCTATTGTTTCAACATAACTTTTTCTCTGAGTGATAAAAAATTGTGTTGAAGAATTGATCTTGTCATTTTGTTTAAGTTATTCAAGCTTATTAGAAAAACATCTAATTACAAAAACTTTATGAAACTTTCAGGTGTAGTATTGCCAAAAATTTTGGGTTTGAAACAGGATGTTTTCGAATGAATCTGGACACTCAGAGAAATGTCATTTTGTGTCAAAGGGATGCTTCTTGACACACATGTAATTTAATCTTAAATATAAGGTTAAAACGATTGTTATTCGTTTTAGAAAAGAATCTTTTAGCGGATAATATTATCATTTTGCGACAAACTGCATCTAATCTTGCAGCCCAGTAATTCTGTTTGTGTAGAAAAGATATTCGCGTGGTTCAAAACAAAACAGCCAAGAGGATAATGCTATTGTTTTAACACAACTTTTTCTCTGAGTGATAAAAATGTTGTTGGAGAATTTTTCTTGTTATTTTGTTAAAGTCACTCAAACTTTCAGGGAAACTTTCACAATACAGAAAATTTCCAAAATTTTTAGATGTAGTATTGACAGAAATTTTAGGTATGAATCTGGATATCTTCGAATGAATCTGAATTTAGTTTCATTTTTATATAAAGGATTTTTTAAAGAATGTACCTTGTTATTTTGTTTGGATCAGTCAAATTTATTGGAAAAGGTTCTAAATGCAGAAACTGTAAGCTTTAGAATTGATAACAATCTCGGGTTTGAATCTGAATATTTTCGAGCGAATCTGAACACTCAGAGAAATGTTATCTTGTGCCAAGAGAACGCTTCTTGACACAAATAGTATTTAATCCTGATCATAGGATTAAAAAGATTTTCATTTGTCTTGAAAATAATATCTTAGAAGTAAATATTATAATTTGGTGAGAAAATTCATCTAATTTTGCAGCCCAATAATTCTGTTTGTGTGAAAAAGATATTCCTGTCGTTCAAAACAAAACAGGACAGAGGATGATGCTTTTGTGTCAACACAACTCTTTCTCTGAGTGATCAAGGATTTTTTGAAGAATTGAACTTGTTACTTTGTTCAAGTTATTTAAACGATTTAGAAAGATTAAAAATATTTCACAAAGATTTCAATAATTGCACAAACATTACCGAATATTTTGAAAATATTTCGAATATTTCGCGAAGATTATTAAAGGATTCACAATGATTTTACAAAGGTTTCAATGATTTCCCAAAGATTTCAAAGATTGCATAAAGATTTAAAATATTTCGCAAAGAATTTCGGGTAGATTTAAAAGATTTCACAAATATTCAAGGTAGATTTCAAAGCTTGAACAAAGATTTCAATGATTTCCTAATGATTTCACAAAGATTTCAAAGATTTCAGATAGATTTAAAAGATTTCACAAATACTTCCAACATTTCTCAACGTTTTCATAAAGATTTCAATAATTTCACAAATATTAGCGAATATTTAAAAAATATTTCAAATATTTCGCAAAGATTTTTAAAGAATTCAAAAAGTTTTCACAAAGATTTCACGAAGATTTTAGAAAGATTTCACAAAAACTTAAATGATTTCCCAAATATTTCAAATATTTCGCAAAGATTTCAGATAGATTTAAAAGATTACACAAAGATTGTGAAGATTTCGGAAAGATTTAAAAGTCTTTACAAAGACTTCAATGATTTCAATATTTTAACAAATATTACCAAATATTTCTAAAGATTTCAAACAAATTTAATGATTTTTTAAAGATTTCACAAAGATTGAAAATATTTCGAGAAGATTTTGGATATACTTAAAAGATTTCACAATGACGTCAAGGATTTCCCAAAGATTTCATTTTAAATATATTTATTAAATATATTTTGAGGGTTTCCAAAGATTTCACAAAGATTTCGTAAAAAAATTCCGGTAGATTTCAAAGTTTGCACAAAAATTTCAAATATTTCGCAAAGATTTCAGATAGATTCGAAAAGATTCAAAAGTCTTCGCAAAGACTTCAATGATTTTCCAAAGATTTCAATATGTTCACAAATATTACTAAATATTTCAAAAATATTTCCAAAGATACCAAAAAATTTTATGACTTTTTAAAGATTTCACAAAGATTGAATATATTTCCAGAAGATTTTGGATATACCTAAAAGATTTCACAAAGATTTCGTAAAAAATCCGGTAGATTTCAAAGTTCATCTCTTCCGCGGTTGAAAATTCAACTATTCCAGTTGAAGATTCACCATTTTAGTTTAAAATGCATCACTTTGGTTGAAAATTTAACTATTTTGATGAAAATTCGTTTTTTTTTCTTGTTGTAAAATGAATTTTTCAAACTGGATATTTAACTATTCCATTTTTGGTGACAAATTTATTTTTTTATTTAAAAATTTACCTATTTAGTTGAAAATTTATCTTTTTTATTTAAAAATTCAAGTTTTTTGTCGAAAATTCGTCTTTTTTTGTAGAATATTAATGATTTTGGTTGAAAGTTCAATTACATGATTGAAAGTCAAACTACTTTGTTGAAAATACATTTTTTTATTTAAAAATTTACCTATTTAGTTGAAAATTTATCTTTTTTATTTAAAAATTCAAGTGTTTTGTCGAAAATTCGTCTTTTTTAGTAGAAAATTAATGATTTTGGTTGAAAGTTCAATTACATGATTGAAAGTTAAACTCCTTTGTTGAAAATTCATTTTTTTTTAAGATTCGATTTTTTTAAATTCATTTTTTAACTAAAAATTTAAGTACTTTGTTGAAAATTCATTTTTATTGTTACAAATCAATTTTTTTAAACTGATAATTTAAGCAATCCATTTGAATATTCCACATTTTAGTTCAAAATTTATTCATTTCTTCCGCAGTTGAAAATTCAACTATTCCAGTTGAAGATTCACCATTTTGGTTTAAAATTCATCACTTTGGTTGAAAATGCAACTATTTGTATGAAAATTCGTTTTTTCTTCTTGTTGTAAAATTAATTTTTCAAGTGGATATTTAATTTTTCCATTTTTGGTCAAAAATTTATTTTTTTATTTAAAAATTTACCTAATTAGTTGAAAATTTATCTTTTTATTTAAAAATTCAAGTATTTGGTTTGAAAATTCGATTTTTTAAAATTAAATTTGTCAACCAAAAATGTATGTACTTTGTTGAAAATTCGTTTTTTTGTTTGGTTACAAATTAATTTTTTTTTCACTGATAATTTAAGCAATCCATTTGAATATTTCACATTTTAGTTCAAAATTTATTCATTTCTTCCGCAGTTGAAAATTCAACTATTCCAGTTGAAGATGTCGTTGCAGCTCTCTTTTAATACCTTGATACCTCTCTTTCTTTCCTTCCTCCTTGGCAGTGATGTTGTATTCGGAAGAAGCCGAGAGTTCAATCACGAATATAGTTCATGGAAGGGTCGCGGTCAAAACCGTAAGAGCGACAAAGATGGTAATAAAGCGCTCTTGAAGCCTCATTATATCTGTAGATATACGTCGTTCCAGCGTGGGCGAGACATCTCGATAGTGTGTTCTAGGCACTGAGCGTGTGTATGACACGCTCTGCACCTATCGCTTGGAAGTTGCTGACATAAAATGCGGTCACGGTATGCTAAGGTAGAAATGACACCGTCCTGGCATTGGAAAATAAAACCTTCTGTACCTGAATCAAGCCCTGATGATCTGTGAAAAGCAAAAGTTTGCGTGGATGTACCTTCAAGCTTTCCAGCAGACAGATGATAAGTCTATAAGAGGTTGAATCTAAAGCTTTCCAGTAGTCAATCCAGGCTATTGACAGGGCGCGTTAATGAGCTGCAGCGTCTTTACAGACAAACTGGTCAATTAGAAGTTTCTCTCGACAACCTGCTACACCTTTTTTCGAGCTACGTTGTTTGTCCATATCACGCCATACAGGCTCAATTCGCCGAACAAATCTGTTGTTTAGGACAGCTGTAAAGATTTTATACAGTCTCCGACTTTAAATATGAGGTGAATATGTGGGCCAAATGTTGGCGTGTAGTAGTACACTTCTTCCACCAGAAGTTCTTGATACAATCTGGTCCAGCACCGGAGAAGTTCTTCATGCCTCTAAGTGATTCTTCCACCTTTCCGGCAGTGATTGATGGTCATTCCTCCTCAGATTTTATGAGGTTGTCGCAAAATTCCTTGAAGCAGATGATATTTCCAGTATCTTCATTCGACTTTACTGTTTTCGGGATCTTTTGTACTTCTCTCCAAAAAGTCTCTTCCGCGTTGGGCTTAAGTGGATTTACGACAGAAACAGGGTGTCCACTAGAGAGGCAAGATGGGTCAGCAAGCAACTTTTGATTCTCCCTGATCCATCTCTCCCTCTCCTGTATTCTGCTCCTCGCGTCAGATAACAGCCGTATTTTGTTAACAACATACTCTTTAGAACAATTGCGAATCGTCTCACAAAAGGGAGACGCGAATAGAGAGAGAAGGTATAGACTATAGAAAATATTCTTTTAAGAGAGAGACAGAGAGTTCCGTTCGTTCGGTCACTCGTTTATTTCAATTCACTCCCGTCCCAAAAGAAGTTTCGCTTAAAAAAAATGGAAAAAAATGGTTACACTTTTAGCAAAGAAAATTAATTTTAAATAAAAAAAAACCATTGTGTAGCAGTGGGGTCAGGCGGTGTAAGTGAAGCTTTGATGGATTAACTTTAAAATTTTTCGTGAGGAATCATCATGAGTTTTGAGGAGATCGCATAGTAAAAGAGTGCAGAGAGGAATAGAGAAAGCATCATTCTTTGGTTAGCGTGGCAGTAGTGGGGATATCGAAGAGAAGTCTTTGGAGCAATTGCGAATCGCCTCACAAAAGAGAGATGCGAATAGAGAGATAAGGTATAGACTATAGAAAAAATACTTGTAAGAGAGAGACAGAGAGTTCCGTTCATTCGCTCGCTCATTTATTTCAATTTACTCCCGTCCCAAAAGAACTTTCACTAAAAAAAAATGGAAAATGGAAAAGTTAAATTTTTAGTTTGAAAAATTAATTTTAAACCACCAAAAAAACAGTGTGTGGCAGGGGGGCCACACGGTAGAAATTAAATTTTGATGTATTAACTTTGAAAATTTTTCGTGAGGAATCATCATGAGTTTTGAGGAGATCGCATAGTAAAGGAGTGCAGAGAGAGAGAGAGAGAGAATAATGCTTTTCAGCGTGTCAGTAGTGGGGATATCGAAGAGGAGTCTTTAGAGCAATTGCAAAGCACCTCATAAAAGGGAGACGCGAATAGAGAGAGAAGGTATAGACTATAGAAAATATACTTGTAAGAGAGAGAGAGAGAGACAGTTCCGTTCATTCGGTCGCTCGTTTATTTCAATTCACTCCCGTCCCAAAAGAAGTTTCACTTATTAAAAAAAATGAAAAAAGTACACTTTTGGTTAAAAAAATTAATTTTAAACAAAACAAAAAAAACAGTGTGTGGTAGTGGGGCCACACGGTAGAAGTGAAGTTTTGAGGAGATCGCATAGCAAGAGAGTGCAGTGAAATGATCGGGAAGGTCATGGAAGAAAAATGATGATATTTAGAGGTTCCGCAAGTTTCATGAAGTTTAACACGTAATTCCCATTAGAAAAAAGACGTTTTTGTGAATTTTATTTAGAATCGTCTGTTTTATAGGGTCTCCAAAAACCCCATAATTGAAAAATTAGGTTTTGCGCGTTCTTGGCGCCAGTTATGACTTTTTTGCTGGTTTATTAATACAAGTTGCTTCTGATGAATAACATATTACTTTATATTGATAATGAAAGATTTAAATAAATTGTTTAAGCAATGAATCATTGTTTATAGAAAGTTTCTTTCAGAATAGAGTTAAAAAGTCGCGGCTTTTTCAGAGTTTTTCAACTTATTTTCAACTTGTTAAATAGAATGAGGTAATAATTCATTAAAGCGAATGCAAATAATTGTTTAAACAATTTATTGTTGCTTTTAATATTATTCTCTTTGAATAAGCAGAGAAAATTGCAGTTTTATCTCATATTTTCAACTTTTTGTCCACTCTACACTTACAGTGTAGTGAAAAGTATTCCAATTCAACAAAACTAATTATTTAAACAAATTAAGATCATTTAAAAAAATATTATCTTTGAATAATGCTACAAAGTTGCGTTTTTTCTGAAATATTTTACTTTTGGTCCACTTTTCACATAGAGGGAAGTAAAAATAATGAAATTTAACAACCATAATTGTTTAAACGAATTATTATTGTGAGGAACTATCTCTTCCTATAGTAATGCTAGATAGTTGCGGTTTTTTTTCTGAAATTTTCCACATTTCGTCAACTTTTTAATTAGATTGAGGTCATACTTATTGCAATTCAACACAAACAATTGTTGAAACAATTTATTATTGTCTTAAATTATTTTAGTTCAGATAAAAGCTTGAAAGTTGTTATTTGTTCCAAAATTTGTAACTTGGCTTTGGCTTTTTAGTGATGAACAAATAATAAATTAATAATAAAAATAATCATTTTTTAAACAATCTGTTGCTTTTTGTGGACATATTTTTCTAAAACAAAAAAGATATTTAAATATAGTTTTTTTAAATTATATTGATATTTATTATTTGTTCATAACTAAACAGCAAAAACTTTTCGTGTTAAAAACTCAACTCTGTTTTTGGTTGAAGCTTAATATTTTTTGTTTCAAAATTCGACTATTTGGTTGAAAATTGATTTTTTTTTTGTAGAAAATTCCAGTATTTTATTAAAAATTCAATTATTTCGCTGAAAATGCAATTGTTTTTGGTTGAAGTTTAACCTTCTTTGTTTAAAATTTGACTATTTGGCTGCACATTCAATTGTTTGGTTAAAAATGTTTTTTTTGTTTGTTAAAAATTCAACTATTGGGTTGAAAATGCAACAGTTTTTCATTGATTTTCAATCGTTTTTGGTGAAAAATTGATTTTTTTGTTAAAAAGTAATCTTTTTCGATTAAATAAATCAATTAACATTTTTTTTTTTAATCTGAAATATTGTTTTACTCCGTTTATAAAATATTTTATTTTAAAAATGTTACAAGATTAAAATGCTATTCTTTGAATATTAATGGTCAGGAAAAATGGGGAATTTTTAAAATGACGTTTTGGGGGCCACATTAATAGCATAAGAAATTTCGAAATAAAAAAAGCCTTTAATATTTTACTGAAATCCCGGAACCGGATTATAATGATGTAAATAAAAATAGAAATCCTTCAAAAAATTCAACTATTATGTTAATTATTGTATGTTAATTATTTTGTTGAAAATTCAACAATTATGTTAGAAATTCATACTTTTTGGTTGAAAAATCAACTATTATGGTAGAAAATTAACTTTTTGTTGAAAAATCATAAATTGGTGTTGAAAATTCAACTGTATTAAATTGAAAAATGAATTTTTCTCTCAGCGAAATATCTACTTTTACATTATTCGTTAAAAAATTTACCTCTTTTGTTGAAAATTCGTTTTTTTTATTTTGTAGACAATAATTTTTTTCAACTGAAAAGTGAATTATTTGGTTGACAATGCAACAATTTTGCTAGAAAGTCATCCTTTTTGGTTGAAAAATCGACTGTTATGGTAAAAAATTAACTTTTTGTTGAAAAATCATATTTTGGTGTTGAATATTTAAATGAAAATTCAACTTTTTTTAATTTAAAAATTAATTTTTCTTTCATTGGAATATCTACTATTACATTACTCGTTAAAAAAAAAAAATTAAACTGTTCTCTAGAAAGTTTTTTTTGTTGTTGTTGAAAATTAATTATTCTCAATGAAAATTTAACTACTCCATTTTTGGTTTCAGAATGCAATTATTTAGTTTAAAAAATTTAGAAACTAGAAAAAGATAAACTAAACATTAATAAAATAAAATTTCAACCAACATCACATGCATTTTTCAAAGTATTTAGTGAAAAATTCAAATATTTTGTTGAAAATTGAGGTATTTTGTTGAGAATGCATTTTTTTGGGTAGAAAATTAATCTTCTTAGATGAAAATTCATATTTTTAGTTGAAAATTTAACAATTTGGTTGAAAATTAAACTGTTTTATTGAAAGCTCATGTTTTTGGCTTGAAAATTCAACGTTTTTGATTAAATTTTTTTTCTGTATTGACTGAAAAATCTTTTTTGATTGAAAATTCGTCTATTTGATGTGAAAATAGTCTCTTTAATGTAATTTTTTTTAAATAGTACTAAAATAGTGTCAGTTGTAAATCAGTGTAATTGTCCTCAAATTTTATTTTCCTTGAATTATAAATAACAAATATTTGGTTAAAAATGTTACTATTTCATTCAAAATGGAATTATTTTGTTGAAAATTCAACAATTTTGTGAAAGTCATACTTTCTGTTTGAAAATTTAACTGTTTTGTTGAAAATGTGTCTTTTTGGATGGAAAATTCAATAATTGGATTAAAATTTTTTTTTCTTTCTTGACTAACAACTTTTTTGTAGAAAACTTAACTATTTGGTTGAAAATTCAACTATTGAGTTTAAAAAATTAGAAACGAAGAAAATATGAAATAAAAAATAATCAAATAAAATTTGGACAAACATGACATCCAATGTTCCAAATATTTAGTTAAAAATTTGTCTTTTTGGTAGCAAATTTACCTTCTTACTTGAAAATTCAACTATTTTGTTAAAAATGTATCTATTTTTTTAATATTCATCTTTATTGGTTAAATTCAACTGTTTTTTTTTTAATTTTACATTAAAAATATTACTATTTTTGTAAAAAATTAAACTGTTCTCTAGAAAGTTTTTTTTGTTGTTGTTGAAAATTAATTATTCTCAATGAAAATTTAACTACAATATGTGTAAAAAAAAATTATAATTTTTGTAATTTTAAAAATGTATTAAAATGAGTAAAAGCTTGATTTGATTATTTCTATTTTATTTCGTATGAGTCGGGTGCAGCATGTCAATGATTTACGGTAGTGATTGACTGCTAATTAAAACAGCGAGAATTTGTTTTTACATTCTCATCTCAATCAGAAGGTATTGGTTTTATATGGAAAATGACTTACGCGGATTCCATCAATTCTCGACGTTTTGAGGCCCATCGATTCACAAAAAAGTTCTTTCGTCGGTTTCTGTCTGTCGTCGTTGTTGTTTTATTTGTTAAAAACAAAATCAAAAACAAAAAAAGAAAATTTTTGGAAAAACGACACAAGTTACGCAAAACATGATTAGATAAGACACAAGATTCTGAGAAAATGAATGGAAAAAGTTGTTCAATCAAAAAAGCTCACAGTTTTCGGGACAAAAGAAAGGCCACGCAGGTTCAGGGACCAACAAGAAAAATCGAGTTCGTAAACCAGCAAAATTGTGCACCTAAAAAAGATCTACAATTTGTTTGAAAATGACCTTTTGATAGGAAGTGTAATTTTTGTTTTATTTGACAAATGATCCATCATCTATTTTGTTTTAATCGTGGCAAATAACATTAATCGAGTGACAATAAACAATAATCGCCCGCGAAATGCGAGATCCAACAGGTTTACGATTTAACTTTAAAAATGTCCATTTCATTATTTGTCTTTCTATTTATTTCTAACCTAAATAATAAGTAAGTGAAACTTTGCATTTATTTTGAAGGATAATTATAAATAAATTTTAGAGTAAGCTAGAAAGACAGTTTTTTCTAAACAATATCAGCTGTCAAATAAATTGATTTAAATAAGACTTTAGTGACTTTAAAACCAAAAACAAAGGTTAAAGTTTCATCTCAAGTCTTAAGGGAAAAATTATTGAGTGTTTTATTTGTAAATGTGTAATTATCAAAGTGAACCATTTGAAGTGTGAATGTGAGTATTATTATAGATATTAATATTTAAAATTTCCTTCTAAAATAATTATATTAAAAATTTTAAACCTTATTTCTGCATCCAGAAGCCTGATGTTTTCTCTGAATTCAGGCTATTAACCAGTGAAACCTTGGCACTTCCAAGAGCGCCGATGATCAGGACGATTAGCTTGACAGAATATTCGGGGTATAACCGTCGCAACTTCCTTATAAGGTCTTTATACCTCTCTTTCTTTTCATTTTCTTTAGCTATAATAGTATATGATAATCGTGAAATAATACATATAATAATATAATAATAATATATTTTCAAAAAATGTGTAATAATACTGTATGAAATACAATTATTTAAATCCGATTCATTAGATAATGTTTTCATTGACGTAATAAGATGGATCAGAACAAGAGCGATAGGTTAACAAGCATTGCTATATAAAATGTTAATAAGACGTGTAAATTATCAATTTTCACAAAAGACATGAATTTTCAACCAAATAGTTGAATTTTCAACCGAAATGAATGGACCGCCATGAAGTTTCCTGTTGATTTGACATGGCAAAAAATAAATCTTCTTGTAAATCTAATTTTTATTCCGTATAATATGTTTCAAATGATTTCGTATTTCAGTATCTTATAGCATCTTTTGCTTTACTACTTTGACCGTTAACTAGAGTATAGGAAGCTATAAAAAACAATCCTTGACTAACATAAGATGCACTATCTAGTCCTGCAATAGTTCGAATTCGATGTTTACCTCCCCATTTTTCCAACTTGATGCGATAAATGTCTTTTGTGATTATAAATCATGTCCAAAATAATTAGCCAATTCCTCGTAACCGCAAGAGTCATGGTTGAACTATTCACGCATGTTGATATAATTTTTTAAATGCCGCTATTTGTCCTATAACATGTAGGTGTACAAGAAAATAGAACCGACAATTTATATCAAACCTTATTCGTGAATAAATGAGTGTTTGAAGATGAAGATTGAGTGAGATAGTAACTTGTAGCCGCCCATATACGACGTAGATACATTGTTGGAGCGGGTGGGACAGGAGGTCAAAAAGGGGGAGTCAGCAAACAAAAATTGTCTGCGTGAGATTCATTAAGCCCACTAGTACCGTATTTAGAAAAATCTTGAAGAAATTTGTTTTCTTGATAAATCAGTATCAGATATTCTCATCCACTCTCATCTACTTCACTAATAAAAGGGTTTGAGTTTGGTAATAGATTAGATTTGAGTGGGTTCGTTCTGTGAAAATAGAGTTTTGAATCTCTGTTTTGCCACTTTTCGTGTTCTTTGGTCTTTTTGTAATGTGGCTCATATTAGTAGAGTACCAGTCGTCTGTTTCGTCGTTAATGTCCGTTTTTGGGTTTTCTACGCTACAAGCCAACGCAAATGCTATATTTTTTACTGGTTTTCCTGATCTTGAGAGAGCATCAGGTAAGAAATTGGAACTACTTTGACGATATATGACTTCGCAGTCATATTCTAGTAACTCTAATCCCAATTTGGCTATAGTACGGCGGTTAGTCAAACCTACCTTGCATTTTATTCTAGAGTATTCAGACTTGACACATTTTGTAGTATACACCCACAACTTTCTTTTATGAAGTGAAAACAAGGTTGCAACCGCGGGAGCGCAGCGTTATAGCGGGTTGCCTATCTAACAGGGGTAGATTTCGAAAACTTGACAAATCGTCCATTTCGGTGGCATTTATGGGTCGGGATCGGTCCTCCACTTAACATTGAGTAGTTTAAGGCATATGTCGACCATGGCGATGCGTTGTGGAAGCGGGTTGCCCACCATTCAGGGTCACACACAGAAAATACCGGAATCACAGTATTTCTATCGAAGTTTCTTGAACAACTGGTATACCTGAGGCATTTTTTGATGAAACTTCACTCCACTTCACCACTGTCTTATGAAGAACGTCATCATTTACTCCTGCCTTCTCCTTCTTTCTGGAGACAAGAAATAGCGAGTGGGTGTTTTGTCTTTGAGCATGTTCAGGGTTGGCCTACTCGCGATCTCGGTTGGGATAAGCACAGCCGCCGAGATCCTTCCGCCTTTTACCATACTTAATCTACAGACCGCGTTCGCAGTCACGGCCTTGATGATGAGATGGAGGTGCTCCGACCCTGTTAGTGCCCCCAATGATATTGTGGGTTTGACCCTATTCGAACAGACCACCATCGCATAGGTTAGCTTCGGGCGCAGGATCGCTGTGTAGATCCACATAAGTGTCTCCAGCCTCAAGCCCCAGCGTATCTCTATGGCTCTCCAACAGAGCCATATAGTTGCTACCAGCTTTTTTTTTGGAAATTTATTTTAGTTTAATAATTTATTCTTTTTTGTATAAATGCAATCTTCTTTCATTAAATGTGCAACCTTTTCGGTAAAAATTAAAATATCTTGGTTGAAAATTTAACTATTTGGTTGAAAATTAGATTTCTTCTTGGTATAAAACTATTTTTGTAACTTAAAACTTAACTCTTTCCTTTTTTGTTAAAAATTTAACTATTTCGTTTTCAAAAGTTGTGTGTTGATAAAAATTCGCATTTTTTGGTTGAAAATTCAATTCTAGCTGAAAATTCAAATACTTTTTTTAAAATTACATTTACTTGGTTGAAGATTCAACATGTAACACTTTGGTTGAAAATTGAACAAGTTTGATAAAAGTTTGTTTTCTTTGTTCAACACTCATTTATTTTCAGCTGAAAATAATCTATTTAGTTAAAAATTGACTTTTTTGTTAAAAATTCATGTTTTCGAATTGAAAATTCAACTTTTCTGTAGAGAACTCATTTTTTCTATTGGAAATTAAGTTTTTCCGATTAAAATTACACCATTTGGTTTGAAATTGATTTAATTTGTTGAAAATTCCCCTATTTTAGTATAAAACTAATCTTCTTGATTGAAAATTTAATTATTATGAAATTAAAATTCCTATGCGAAGCTCTATGACATCTGATGATATTTCGTGAAATCCTTCAAAATTATTATAAGTTCCCTAGAAATCCCTTGACATTTTTTTCAAATCTCTTGAAAATGTTTTGCAATATTTTAAAATATCCTAAAATATTTCAGATAATTTGAATCATTTGATTAAGAAGTAAATTAAGTCGTTCAAACCTTCCCCTCCCATTATTTCCCTCCCCTACTTCCCACACATTTTCCTAACTCCCCTCCCCAAAATTTGACCTTTGCTTTCTCTCTCTTTCCATACTTCCCCTCTTCTCATTTCCCCCACTTATTATACTTCCCCTTTCCTAATTTCCCCTTACTTTACCCACTACCTCTCCTCTCATTTCCACTACTTCCCCTCTCTAATTTTTCTATCTTCCCCTACTTCTTTCCTAATTTTCCTCTCTTCCCCTACTTACCCTCTTCTTATTTTCCCTCACTTCCCATTTCAAAAAAATTATAATATACTAACGGTGATAGGTAGAGAACTGTGGAGGATAGAAGATCATCGCATTCTGATCTGGCATTTCATGCTGCTGCTCTCCTGATACTTGAAGTTGATGTATCTGCTCATTACTTCCATCTGTAAGATATAATATAGGAATTTTTTTAAAGATTGTCTATTGAATAGTGCGCAAACATCAATAACTTTTAACGTTATTTGGAGGTTATATTTGATCAAAAATAAATGTAATGACTGATAAGGGTTGAAAATATCAGATTTTTTCTTGTCCGTCTTTATTACAAACTGATCAATGGAAAAAAGGTAACAAAAGTTTAAAAAATAATTTTTAATTATATTTCGGTCATGTATATTCTATAAAGAAGAAAATTGTCATGTAGCTCTTCCTGCTAATTTTCGATTATTCAGCATCCCCTTCGATATCAAAAAGAGCAAGACGAAGTTTTCTGTCTTAGGATGTGTATATGTTTGATGAAAATTTGCGCTATTCTATGCAATTTCATAAACTTGAGCACTCAGACGTCAATATTAGAATAAGGTTTTATTAACATTATTTAGAGCAGACAATTAATTTCTTAATTAAAAAAAACGTGTGTCTCTTTTCTTGTATTTCGATTGAACTTTCTGGAAACGCGGTTGACCCTGCAGGAGCTACATTTCTGAGATTTTCGTAGGGTGGTCACATGTATATTGACAAAATAAAATATCGAGGAACACTTTCGTCGGCTATTTCAAAGCATCAATTGCACATTTTAACATTTGATTATTTATACTCTCAAAGTATGATAAAATATGAGAAAAAGCTTTACGTATACTTTCATCTATAATTTTTGTATTTCTTTCAAACATATCTTTAATTTACTGTGTTTTTTTTCAATTACATAATTTCTACCACTTTTTCTATTATTCTCACGTGTTGAGTACGTTTATCTAACCAGAGGACATCTGGGCGATTGTGTCTGACTAGGTGGTCGGTCAGGTTAATCCTGTCCCAGTAAAGAAGATGGTGCTTGTTCCCTAGTACTTGAACTAGGCTATATTTGTAGTAAGTTTTAAATCTCTCCAGAAAACTTGTATTCAGGGCATTAGGTTTATATCCGAGAATAAGAGAAGAACGATGCGCGGCAGAAGGAGACCTGGATCTCGCACGTAGATGAGGCTTTGCCGGTATAGAAGGCCTGACTGTAGAATGAGGTCTGCCAGGAGGAGAAGTAGACCTGACGCGAAGATCAGGCTCGACAGAAGTAAAAGGCCTGACAGCTCCAGAATGAGAAACGCCAGTAATAGGATCACCATCGGGCAAACGCTCGAATTGTGAGCTCAACTCTGCAAGAAAAGCGGATGGAATTTTGGTTTATCAGGAATCCCTTGTAGCAATATTGTGAGTCAAGTTTGAAAGTATTAAAAGATGTTTGGCCACGAAAACTAATGTGAACTCTTATTTCACTTTCCTTGAATCCTGCAATACGTGGTTTTGGAAAGTAAAATCGCGTGACAAAAATCATATCAATACTTCGAAGTATTAAAAATGGCATTATCCGCACAAAAAAAGAACCAGAACATTTCCCAACTTTAAAGGCGTAGGAACTACCATAGGTTTAAAAAATGTTGACCCCTCTACGAAAGTTTGAATAAGTCAGTAAGAAAATCGCTAAAGAACGTAACAAACTTCATTGCAAAGATAATTTTATTGCGAACCAATTCGCTATTTATGACACCGTCATACATTAATTACGAATGAAGTTACAGTTAGGTTAAGGTACAAAAACACGGTCAACAGCCTCAATTTCATGATAGTGAACTTTGACGCGTTAAATTTTGTAGAAAAATCAGTAGAAATGAGACGAAAAAAATCAGGCAAATTCCTGGACATTTTCGGTAGATGCAGGTGTCATGAAAATTAAAAACTTTTAATAATTGTATCGTGCAGAGCTAATTATAGAGGAGCACCTTATCTCAGCTCCAAATTGTAAAAGAAAGCTCAGGTGAAGCTTGAAATAAGTGAAAAATTTCAAATAATACAATGAAATGAGAAATGAAGTTTCAAAATTATTAAATTATTGGCTATTAGCAATTATTTTTTCTAGGCTTTTTTTATGTCGCTTGGGGGCGAAGAGTGTAACTGATCCAGGCAATATACCCAACCATGATTGTCCGCTCCAGGGTTCCCATTCAGTCTCTTCCATTCAGAAAAAATAATAAGTTTTAACCAAATATTTAAATTTTCAACCCAAAATATTATATTTCTACCAAAGAAGACAAATTTTGAACAAAATACATGAATTTTCAATTAAAAAATACAAATTTTTAACCAAATATAAAAAAAAAGATTTTTATACAAAATAGTTAAATTTCCAAACAAAGAAATGAATTTCTTACAAGAAACAGAATTATAAAATATTAAGTTAAAAAAATTAAATTTTACCCGAAGAAATTAAACTTTTCAACCAAACAGATGAATTTCACAACAAGAAGATTGTATTTCTGTAAACAAAAATCCGTTTGTAACCAAAAATAGAATAGTTAAATTTTCAGATAGAAAAATAAATTTTTAACCAAAGAAATGTATTTTTTACCAAAAATAGAATATTTGAATTTTCAGAAAGAAAATTAGTTTACAAACAAATAAATTAAATTTTTAACGAAATAGTACAATTTTCAACCAAACAGATGAATTTTCAATCAAGAAGATTCAATTAAAAAAAAGATAAATTTTCCACAAAAAACGGAATAGTTCATTTTTTTGTTAAAGAAATGAATTTTTGAATAAAATGATTAATCTTTAACCAAAAATTTGAGTTTTAACCAAATATTTAAATTTTCAACCCATGATATTATATTGCTATCAAAGAAGATCAATTTTCAATTAAAAAATACAAATTTTTAGCCAAACTTAACAAAAAAATTTGTATGAACATTCAACCAAGAAGATTCTGTTTTTGTAAAAAAAGATCAGTTTTTAACCAAAAATAGAATAGTTATGTTTTCAGTAAGAAAATTAATTTACAAACAAATAAATTAAATTTTTAACGAAATAGTACAATTTTCAACCAAACAGATGAATTTTCAACCAAGAAGATTTAATTTTTTTTTTAAAAGATAAATTTTCGACAATAAATGGAATAGTTCAATTTTCTGGTATAGAAATGAATTTTTTACTAAAATAATTAATCTTCAACCAAAAAAAAATTACGTTTTAACCAAATATTTAAATTTTGAACCCAAAATATTATATTTCTACCAAAGAAGACAAATTTTCAATAAAATATATGAATTTTCAATTAAAAAATACACGTCACCGATGTCCATGTCCGGTTCATATTCCGAGGTTTGAGGCATTTCCGGTACCGAAACTGTTCTTCTCAAGGACCGTATGGCCCGGGCCCGTAGAAAATCTAAGGATTCCGATAGATCGAGCCCCCTTCCGCTAAAGTATCCTCTGCGGTCCTCCTCAGACATTGACAGCACTTAAGGTGGGATCTTGATGTCCTGCTCATCCGCCATTTTCATTTTGAGGTGTAATCCCACAACAAAAATTTTCAAATTTCAAAGTACAATAAAAAAATCAAATTATATTCACATGCATTATTGTAAACATAATAAATTATCCTTAAAGTTATCATGCACATCAAAAAGAATAAATTCAATTTAATGTACACTCATCCTGGCGAAATACTCAAATCCAGGTAAATATAATTGTTGAAGCCTGAGGTGAATCTGAGTTTATTATTAGATTCCCACTATTGCTTTTATTTCATTATTGGATTGCTTAGTCCAAGCTGCAGAGAGGTTATGTTCGGTTTGTTGCAAGAAAACTTCAGTCTTTTCTGTTTCATTTTGCTACATCAAAAAGGATAAATAAACAATTTGTAACTGACCAATAATCATTATTGTTTCATTAGTGGACTTATTTTCCAGGTGACATAGAGGTTATGTTCGGTTTATCGCTATGCGACTTCAGTTTTGTATGTTTATCCTTGCTAAATCAAAAAGGATGAACCAAGAATTCCAATTTTGCTGTTCGATTGGCCACACTAACCGACAATCTACAAACACCCAAAACTGTAATCTGATTTAATGACAGGTCAGAAATATAGGCCTTGTCCAATTGTTCAAATTGTAAAGTATAGTTGGCATTTTGCAGTACTTGCTGACCAATTAAATTTTGATGACCACCTGTGTCGATAATAGCATGAACAAAAGTCACAAAAATTTGCACTCGAAATGACATAATCATTGGTTAATTAACTTTCATTTTAAAAATTTAGTCATTTATTTCAAATTATTTAATTTACAACTAGTTTTTCAATTTGTTTTTCTCAGATGGTTAATCACCTTTCTTTCTTTTTACAAACCAGAGGAAAGTTAATTTATTTTGATTCAACCAAACTATAACCAACATGTCACTGATAAGAATTTCGATTTCTCTCTAAATAAATTTAGTAGACACTCTTTTAATCCTTAATTTAAAACTTATTTCATAGCTGCCGTCTAGATTAGCATTTTCGTTTAATTTCTTGTAAATGAGTACAATTTATCGGATTATGTGCTCGAATTCATTTTGAGGTTATGTCAGAGATTACGAATTTTTGAAATTCATTTTTAGACGTTATTTGTGATTATAATCAGTGGTTTTTAATAATAATTTTCAGAAGAGAAAGTGGACTTGCGGTACTTTCCATAAAGTTCGTTACGAATTTGAGTTTTTTTATTGAAAAAGTTACTATTATATTTTTGGTTCGGAATGTATTTCGTTTGATTGAAAATTCTATTATTTGGTTTAAATTTGAATTATTTTGTTGAAAATGCAACTGTAATTTTAAAAAGTCATATTTTTTTATTAAAAGTTGAACTACTTTGTTAAAAATTCATTTTTTTAGTTGAAAATTTAACTATTTTGATGAAAATTCGTTTTTATTTTTGGTTAAAAATTAATTGTTTAAACTGACAATCAAACTGTTTAATTTTTTTGTTAAAATTGTTGACTTGCAGTTAAAAATGTAACTAATTGGTTAAAAGTTTATCTTTTTTAGTTGAAAGTTCAACTTTTTGATTGAAAATACATGTATTTTGTTGAAAATTCGTTTTTCTTGGTGGAAATTTAATCTTCTTGGTTGAATATTTATAATTTTTGGTTAAGAATGCATGCTTCGTTGAGAATTCATCTTTTTTTGTTGAAAATTCAATTATTTGACTAAAAGTTGAAATAGTTTGTAAAAAAAATTAATTTTTTATCAAGATTTCATTATCAAAATTAAAAATTAAACTATTTTTATGATTGATTATGAACCAATCTGTTTATATTATTTCATTTTCCAATTAGGAAAATAAACAATCAAAAAAAAATGTATGTATTTCTAACATTGCTAATATTTAATGCATTTTTCTTTTAAATCAATTTTTATGTTAAAAATTGTACTGCTTTGTAGAAAAGTTACATTTTGGCTTGAAAATTTAACAATTTGGTAGAAAATTAAACTATTTAGTTGAAAATTAAACTAGAAATCGAGGTTTCGGCGAGGAGGGGACATGGCAAGCCGCGGACGCTTGGCCGGAGGCGAGAAAGGGAACTCGTCAGCGTACATGACTAGGAGGTCGTGGTCGTCGCGTGTGGAGGGAGCAAGAGTAGGCTTAGGAGCGGGGAGAGGAAGGGTGTGGTTGAACCACTTGCCAGGAGTGGGTGGCAATGGTCCTTCCGGAGTTACCGGGACTAAGAAGTCGAAGGGCTTCTCGGAGATGACTTTCCGAGGAGTCGCCTCGACCTTCCTAGGCCGGAAAGGCTCTAGGTCGTCGTAACGCTTGGAAAAATTCAAGCGGCCCGACAACAAAGAAAAAGAGGGAGAAGAGGGGATTCGGACGAATTTCACCCGGGATCTGTGTGAGAGAATGGTTGAGGAAGAGGTTGCTGCCGGAGGAGGGCAAGGTGCAGTTGCGACCGGGTTGGAAGGAGCCCGATTGCTGGGAAGGAGGGGGGCAGCCCGGATACGGCGATCCCGGGTGCCTTTACTGGGACGGGAGAGACGGGTTCTCCGACCAGTCATACGGCTGGAAGGAGGGACAGGAATAGGAAAAGGAACGAGGGAGTGAAAAAAGTGCGTACGGAGCCTCAGACCATACGAAGTGAAGAAGAGAGAGAGAGAGAGAATGCGGGGCTACTGGAGCAGACTGCGGAAGGGAAGAGAGAGAGAGAGAGAGAAAGAAAGAGAGCGGGGCCAAGAAGGCAGACCGCCTCAGAGAGATATAGAGAGAGAAATAGTGCGTATGGACCCACGAAGGCGGACCATACGAAGTGAAGAAGAGAGAGAGAGAATGCGGGGCTACTGGAGCAGACCAAGGAAAGGAAGTGAGAGAGAATACGGGGCTACTGGGAGCTGACGGCGGAAAAGAAAAAGTGGGAGGATGGTGAAGGATGGAGAAGGATGCTGTGAAAAGGCTGCGGAATGATTTGATAGTTTATTGGCGAGTGCTGAAAAGTCCCGCAGTTCTGATCAATCTTGGTTGCGGAGCTCAAGTCGAGAACCTTTCAGCCAAGTAATCAAAGCAGAGCGCAGAAGCTAAGTGACGAGAACAGCTCATGCACCGGCTTTTATGGATGGGAGGGGTACCGAATTGAAACATTACAAACGATGTTTGCACAAGAACGAGAAAGTTAAAGTATATGACACAGATCAGAAAAAAATAATAGCTTATTCGCTGAGAAATTAAACTGGAGAAACCTGTCGTGCGAAGCTTAAATATTGAATAGCTTGTCTTGTCTTGGAAAAGCCTAATTTCGGTCTTTTGAATAACTTAAGTTTGACTAAATGGACTTATTATTAATTATTCGTAGAAACTAGCTTTTAGAGTCGGAAAGAGATTCACTGAGCGGCCCGATAAAAGTCTATTACATTAAGCCACATGTTAAAAATACAAAATATAAATAAGAAAAAAATACATTGAAACCATAACAATGGTATGCAACATATGCGCTTAGGAAGCCTTTGCCCCGCAAACAACAATATCACGTGCAATTGTTATTTAAAATCACTAGGAAAAAAAAAGGTTCAGAATTATTTTTTCTTACTGTAACCTAACCTGTTCTAGTTTCGTTAAAATGTTTTATTCATCTTGATCATACTTTTGATCTTAGACATTGACGCATTAGATAAAATATTCTTGCAAAACATCTCCTGGTCTACTAACTCTATCAGCTCTTAAAAATAACTGTCCTTAATGACTTGAAATTTTGGACATTCACATGAAAAGTGATGGAAATCTTCAACTTTCGCGAAACAAAAACAACATCATTTCAGGTTAGGTGGCTTATACCTTTCCGCATTTCAAATATGTGTGTGACTGGACTGGACTGGAAAAATTTAGATTCTCTCCGAAATTGAACTAAGTATTGTCTTCAAACTTTAAAAACATTATGAGTCATTTGGCAATTGTAAAACCTCATCATCGTTTTAAAATGCAACTGTTTTTCAGAAAATTCTTCTTTTTGGCTTGAAAATAGTGCAATTTTTGTTTCATTCTTGGTTGAAGAGTCGGATTTTTCGTTTCAAAGTTTATCACTTTGGGCAAAAAATCTTATAACTTTCGGTTGAAAATTTAACTATTTGTCCAGAACATTAACCTGATTGAATTCGACCAAAAAAAAAAGAATTTTCAACAAAATCCTTAACCAAAAGAGATTAATTTTCTATCCATAATTGACCCATAAATCTTATTCAATTTTTTGTGTAGTTCTATATACAAATCGTTTCATATATAATATCGTGTAAAAATTTTGCCAACTGAAAGAAAATAAATTAGCACGTCACTGTCTATTGCATTGTACTTATTTGGTCAGTATCTAATATCGTGCTACTATACCGCCCACTGTTTGCGTACATATTTTCTGTAATTTCATAAAATTATTTTGTATTTGTATTTATTTATAAGGTCCTAGGGCTGAATAGTCCTCTATGAAACAGATGATACAGTATCACTCAAATTGTACAGTCACTGGTCTAATAAAGGTTATATATCTAATGTGGTAGATTAGTAACATTATATGTTTTGCAGATAACCACGAATTAATAAGTTGGTTTGTAGTCCAAATATGTAACTTCTAGTTCTCAAACAATTCGAAATAATAAGTAATAAAATAATGCAAAAAATCAAACATAAGTAATGAACAAAACAATAAAAAAAATGAAATAAAGAGTTAAAAGTAACAACGGTACTGTAGGTTGGTATTGTATGTTTGCATACTTAGCGGTCTATGAGTCGAAAAATGGTAGAATCATGCTTCTCACCAAGAGTAACCTTGTAGATTTCAGCAATGACTCCTTATTTTTTTTCAGTTGCTGGAGTGATCTAAAGGTCTTGCTTGAGATGTTTATTGCATGCTCTTTCCAGGAAAGAGTACGGTTCAGCATGTATATCGTGCTCCAATACCATCTACTGTTTACGTACTCATTTTCTGTAATTCTATACAAGTCCTTTCCAATATTGTAAAAACTGTTCTATGTTGAATTGGAGAGCTAAAATATTTAATAACATAAGTGTGTGTACGATTGCCTTTCAGAATCTCTTCGAGATCTGCATCCGTAGCTTTCGGTTACTATCAAATTTTTTTTACAAATTTTGGCCGGCAAGTGCAAGTTCAGGCAAATAGTTCCCAAATAATTACAAATGAAAGTAATAGCACTTTTTCTTTGAACTTTATAATGCTTTTTTGACAAATTTTCGGAAAGAATCAGATGCTGATCTCGAAAGGGTTCGTAAAGAAATGGAAACGATTGAATAGCTGCAATAATGGCAAATGTGCAATTCGATTTTTATAGAGGGATATAGAGAGGAGGAGGAGGAGGAGGTAGGTTGAAGGGGGAGAGAGAAGTAAGGGAAGAAGTAAAGGATGGCAAAGAGACAAGAAAGAGATCATAAAAAGTGTACAAATAGTAAAGGTGTAAGGAAAAATGAAAAGTCACCTGGTATAAATAAGATTCTAAATCAAATCTAGAGATATTGGGGAGAGAACTATGGGGATGGAAGAAAAGGGAAAATATAGAGAGATTACAAAGAAGTTATATAACGTGGGTGCTAATAGACAAGAGGTATTCTAGATATATGGGGTGAGAACAAGAGCCAAGAGATAAATTAAGCACTATAGCTAGAAAGAGGAAACGGATGTTTGAGGGAAGCTAAGGAAAGGAAAGTGAGATTGAGCAAAAAAGTTTTTAAAGAAGGTAGAAGAAAGGAAAGGGAGGACGATAGAATTATTATAATGGAAGAAATAGAGTTGTTTAGGGATGGAGATAGAGGTGGGACTGTATATGGAGGATTGGATTAAAGAAAAAGGGGAATACAATTGATGGACGTATGTAAGATAATTGAGGATCAAAACATAATAAATGGTATAAGATGATAAAGAAAGACGGAGTATCAGAGTATTAAGGAAAAGGATGAAAAAAGAAGATTGATGAGAATAGCAAGATTTGAATTAAGGAAAAAGGTATGAGAAGGATATCGGAGAGAAATTGAAGATAAAGGAAGATGGCAGGTAAATGTAGTAATGGTTTTAGAGGAAGACCGGTAGAAAATTTTAAAAATAATGAATGAAAACAGAAAGAAATTTTTGAAGAGTTTGAAGATGAAACAGTTTATCTTAAACGGAAATACGGACAGAATTGTAAGGGGAATAATGTTCAGGAAGAGGAAAGGGAAAGGTAATTTATTATCTGAAAGTGGAGGATGAGGCAACAAAGGTAAAGAAACTAGAGGTCAAGAGAGAGAGGGAGGGAGGCAAAGAGGAGGGGGAGGGAGATAGAAGGGGGTAAAGAAGAAATGGAAGAAGTAAGGGAAGAAGTCAGGGAAGGAGTAAGGGAAGGGATAATGTGCAATAGATCATGAAGAGAAGAGGAATATATGAGGGTGAATGAAAAGGGGTGAGTGAAATTATGAGGAAACTGGAAAAACTTCTTAACTTAAAACAATTGACGAATTCCGGGTATCGTTCTCAAACGAATGGATCCGTGGAGAGAAGCCATATAGTTTTAACAAGCTATATGAAACGTTAAGTGAACGATTACGACGACTGGGACAGACTGCTCCCATTCACCATGTTTGCGTACAACACATCGGTTCATTAAGTGAAGGAGTTTACTTCCTCCGAATTAGTTTCCGAAAGAACAGCACAGGTACCCACCTCTTTTTGATCTGAATACCCCCTGAAAACCTAGTGCACCTACTCGCATGACCTAATTCTCCGCTTAAACGAGATTCAATTAATGGCCGTGAAGAATGTAATTGATGCAAAGGAAAAATCAACGAAGTACGATGATCAGAAGGTAAGGCCGCTAAACGCGAAAGTGAATGATCTAGTACACGTGGTGAAGGATGTACGCGATGAAAAATTGGATTCGCGAAGTCATGCTCCATACAAGGTCACAGGACTAACCCATGATCATAATGTGATTCTATAAAGTTAAGATGGTTCGCGATTTATGAAATGTGCTGACCAGAGTGAGGCATTTATAATTTGAGCCAACTCTGGCCGATCGTATATAAATTTTAATTTTAGATATATCTCTGTAGATGAATCTCAAAGAACCTACATCCTCATGACTGAAGATCAATCCTTTGAATTTAAGTACCTTCAGCAATATTATATTTGCATTAGAGATCTTATCATCCACGAGATACCGTCCAGTGAAACTTGCGAGAGTGAGCTGCTGCTCCGCCCAATACGAGACACGTTTGGAATCTGCGATATCAAAATTTCACACATGAGCGTCTGATATTGAATTGAGGTGAAGACTTTAGCGGGATGGATTTACTTTCCTGAAAGGCAGCAGTTAGCAGAATAAATCTGCCCGATGCAACTATTGATTAAAATTCTGTTAATGAAATTGGAAATAGTCGAGCTAGGCCCAGGCTGTATATTGAAAACAAAGTCCTAAATTTTAACCAGTATTTCAGTCAAACCACATTCTACAGAGTTTATTTATGAGCCAACTCTACATTCAGACCTAACCAAAATAGATACTGTTTATTATATATTTTCAATGAAAAATGGAATAGTTACATTTTAAATTTAAAAAATCAATTTTTAAACAAACGAAAATGAATTTTTTAATAAAATGACTTCTAACAAATTAGTTCGACTTTTGACCAAGTTAAATTTTCAGGTGAAAAAATAAATTTTTAACGAAAAAAATTAGGATTTTTCGAAGAAAATGATTTTTCTCTTAAGCAAGAAGATTAATTTTCTACCAAAGAAGATGAATTTTCATAAAATACGTAAATTTTCAACTAAGTAGTTGGATTTTCAACAAGATTGTTGAATGTTTCACCAAAAAGATCAATTTTTGAGCAAGAATCTTAATTTTTACAAATAAAAATTTCAAGAAAATATATGAATTTGCAACTGAACAAAACAAAATTTCACTAAGAATAAAACGGCTTAATTTTAAACAAAAAAGATCAATTTTAAGGGAAGAATCTTAATTCTTTACGAAAAAAAAACGAAATTTTAGCAAAATACATTAATTTTTAACTAAAAAAGACAAATTTTACTAAAAAAGGAATAGTTACATTTGTAATTAAGGCAATTAATTTTTATTCAATAGAATAAATTTCCAACACTGTACTATTTTTATTATCAACCAGAGATAGGAATTTTCAACCAAAAATATAGAATATCAACCAAGAAAATTGGTTGTTTCTGACTCTTTTGTTGAATTCTTTTGTTGAAGATTCATCACTTTAGTAGAAAGTCCACACCTTCAGCTTAAAATTTAACTATTTTGTTGAAAATTCGTATTTTGAACGATAAATAATTTTTTTTCTTCCGAACATCATACAATATTGTTAAAAAGCTTTGTTTAATTTTCTTGAAAAATCGAAAATTCAAATTTTTATCAGAAAAAAATAATCCAAAATTTCATTTTGCGGTCATACTATACAAGATACGGAAAAAGAGGGTTCAACAAAAATTGTGCACTCAAAAAAGATCTACAAATTTGTAATCAATTAATTTTCGGTGGGACACGTCGTTTTTGTTTCATTTGTAAAAAACTGATTTATAAATAAAATAAATTAAATTTTGGGACAAGCGACACGAAGCACGAAAAAAATTAATGGACAATCAGAGTTCTCCCCCCCCCCTCCGAAAAGGAGTTTATAAAAACAGTTGTATCATTTTTCAATCAATTCAAAATCCCAAATGCTGCATCAGTTTGAAGTGAATCTAAATTTTTGAAATTAAACATTTCAACAGTCTTATGAGTTCCGATTAGAGTTCGCCCCCCACCCCCTGAAGAGTTCTGTAGAAAACTCGTATGAAACTTTTCGATCTAACCAAAATCCAAAAAGCTACAAAAGTTTAAAGTGACCTAATAATTTGTAATTAAAAAATTGTAGTAGTTTCATGAGTTTGGATCAGAGTTCTGCCCCCCCCCCCCTCGAAGAGTTATAAAAAATACTCGTATAACACTTTTCGATAAATTCAAAATCCAAAAAGCCACAGCAGTTTAAAGTAGATTTTGGATTTTGAACTGATCAAAAAGTGATGTTAGAGTTTTTTATGGAACTCTTCTGGGTGAAGAGGGGGACAAACTCTGATTAGAAGTCCTGGAACTGCTAAATTTCTTGAATTCAACATTTTTGAATTACTTTAAATAGCTCGAGCTTTTTGGATTTTGGTTTCATAAGAGTTTTTTATAGAACTTTTCCTAGGAGGGGGGGGGGAATTCTGATAAGAACTTCTGTAACTTTTGACAATTTTTTTTTAATTATAGAATTTCAAAAATTTTCAAACTTTCAGGTTTTTGATTTTTTTGAAATTTTGTTCGAGTAGAACTCTATAACTTTTTTGAAGCTAAAGAATTGTGTAAAAAAAATTAAATTTCTGAAAAATGTTGCGTACATTTTTTTGTTAGTGAAAATTTCCGGAAATATTTCTAAAAAGCATAATGAACTTCAGAACTATGCTTAATTTACTCAGAACTCTAAAAAATTTTTTTTTTCAAAAGTGTGGGATATGAGAGAACATGAACACCCCACTTTTAAAAATTGATTTTCCGCTCATCTTAACGCCAAAACTACATAGTCGCGTGACCGGCTTTCTACCTTACCGACACTTTTTTTATTCGTAAACATATTTTCACACGAATAGCCATATCGAGTTGAAAATTTGGGATAATAAATAAGAAGCACTAAGAAACGCGGCTCTGGTCCTAAATTTTTATAATTATATTTCAAATAGGCCGGCGCTTCTCGGCACATGCGCAGTTGAAAATATGAATAGCCATCTATCGGATATCAACAAAATAAAAAGAAACCCTCAAAAAGAGTTCTATTGGAGGCTCAGTTCTAAATGGTACCAGCTTTTACTTGAGCCGCAAGTTTACTGAACCCTCAGTTTTTTCTGTGTACAGAATTACTCTGGATTTCCTGAGACTAGGGCGGACTGCATAGGGTTACTCTGGATTATATAAAATTATGGTGAATTACCTCGCCTGAACTAGGCTCACGCGCATTTTCCACCAAAAAAGATTACTTTTTAAAATAATTCTTCAATGTTGAAAAAAATGAACTTTCAATCAATCAGTCTCTGAATATGAATTAGTGAACAATTCACGGACTGAAATAGTTATTGAAAATTTCACTGATTAATCAGTGATTACGGACTTATTCACTAATCAATTCAGTAACACCAGAGTAAATCATGTGAGACATAACCGAATCTTGAAAGTAAAGAAATAATAGGAGGTTTTTTGTCATTTAGAAGCATCAAAACCTTACACATTTTTTAATATTTGATCAGAGATATGGGTTTTAAGTTTTTACTATGATTATTTCATTGAATCTACTAAAATCTTGTTTTATTATGACTGATAAACAGGGCTCGGAACGGGTTACTTTTTAGTAACTTAATTACTTTCTTTCCGCGGTTACTACAAAATGACTTAATTTATGAAAAGGTTACTTTTGGTTACATTTTTTGCCCGAAATGACTTAATTCATTAATCTTATTATTTAAAAAGCGTGTAAGTTCACTCTCCTATCAGGTTCCATTGGCAATATGCCGTTGAAAATGTAAATCGGAAACTTTCACTTTGAAAAAAACTTTCAGAATACGACACTTTTGATCAATGAAATTCTCGGGGAACCTGTGAAAAATGTAAAAAATTCAAATTTTTCCAGTAACATTGGCACTTTAGAGCCGGGGAAATTAGAGAATAACAATAAAATAATAATTAGTTCGTATGTGAAATGTGTAAAAGGGACTATCAATTGAATTATTATGAATTCTGATAAAAATTGCAAGTTAGCTAAAATTGCTCGTTCTTTATTTGAATTGATATGCAAGCTTTTATGCATATGCATGATCTTACGTGTGGTGACATCAAGGGCCTTAAGTTCGTTCTTTGTTCATTGAACTACCCCAAACGAGTAGAGCAGAACCGGGACGGCAATCATGTTAGTCGCAGATACCTTGTTCAACGCCGACACATTGGAATAGCAAATATGTAGAAGAAGGTGCTTGAATCTGCTCCGGAGAGACTCCTTTCCTGATGTTATATCCTGAATGCGGCGCTGAGGCACACCCAGGTATGATGTATAGTTCTCTCCAGTGTTAAGATGTCTAATAACACTTATATCCACAAGCTTAGGGCTTTGGGAACGTCAACAATCTTTCCTTTCTTTAGATGAATTTTGGCACATTTATCCAATCCAAAGTCTATCCTAATCTCTCCTGAGTACTTCTCGACGACATTTATTGCAGTTTGAAGCTTGCTCCTACCAGAGGCATAGAGCTTCAGGTCATACATATAAAATACATGGGTGACCTCATGCTTGCGCTGGTTAGTGTCGCCAACGATCAGAGTATCATTGCGACATTCAAGTTTCGGTATTCCGCGACCAGCTTGACTACCGGGACGGCAAGGATGTTTGTCGCAGATACTTTGTTTCTCGCCGATAGTTTGGAAGAACAAATCCGTCGGATGGAACGTTTGTATCTGCATCGGAGAGTATCCTTCATAGATGTCACTTCTTGTATGTGGCTCTGTAGCATGTCGAGGTATGTATAGGTACCTCCAGCGCGAAGGTGTCATATAGCGCTTCTGACGACGAGCTTAGGGTGTTCCGGGATGCTTCTGGGATGATTTATAGCATAGATCTTAAGATCGTCCATTTAAAATACATTAGTGATCTTATGCTTTCGATTTTCAGGTTTACCGCTGTGGTAACATTCGGAATGGCAAATTGCGAGCAGTGGCAATACTGTGAGGCAGAAGAGGAAAGGGCTCATGGTGTCGCCCTGAAAAACACTTCTCTAAAAGATGAGACTGTTAGTGATCACACGATGTTTTCCAGGTGAGATAGTAAATCTGGTTTTCCAAGGCGGCATCAATCTCGCTATGCACCCCACGATGTATGGATGAAACTTCAAGCGATTTCGTCGTGTCCTGTGACCACCCGTCTCACGGTTGTGAGACGTGGCCATGAATGGGATTTACCGCGGTCCTACTAGGAGCCGATGTCATCTAAAAGAAAAGAAAAAAAAGACACACACATATATATATATAGGCTATACTATAAATACCTATAGCCTAGATGAAAAAATATGCCTATTTTTTTAAACATTTCCAGCCCTTCAAAAGGAATTTTTCCTCTTATGGATACGTAAATATACAACTTCTTTTTCAAGTTAAATTTTTCATTCGAAATTATGAATCATTTTATTCAATCTAGGAGTTTTTCGGTCTCATAGATTTCAAGATGGATTTTGTCAACTTTGCATATTTTAGAAGTATTATATAACAATTTTACAAAGAGGAAAATTCTGCCAAAATATGAATATTTGAAGTCTTATTGTACGCTTTGGTTAACTCATTCACGACCAAGAACTACAATTTTTTTACTTATGTTCAAGCCTCATTCTCATGACTGAAAAAGACAAATTTGCCCAAGAAAACCATGTTTCCTTGTAATTTTGGGTATGCTCTTCAAGAATCTGTGATCAGAATGGAGTTTGGTTTAGTAGAAAATCCAATATGGCCCCAAATTTGGAGAAAAGTACAAAAAAATAGAGCATTTTTTTTCATAATTTTTTTTCGAGCCAAAAGAGTATTGGGATCAACGGTGATCGGAATAGTTGAACTACAAGAAAAATCTTGTCTCACCGATCTCAAATAGCCATACTCTTCGCAAAATAGTGGATCTATACCCTACGCAAAATGGCGGACATGAAATTTTGGAAACTCTACGATTTTCGCACAACCCTCTACTCGGGTGTTTCGGGGTCGCTGATTATGAATTTGTCATCCAATTTTTGAAATTCAAAATGGCGGACCCAATATGGCGGACATGAAATTTTGGAAGCTCTACGATTTTCGCAAAACTCTGTAATCGGGGGTTTTCGGGGTCGCTGATTATGAATTTGACATCGAATTTTCAACATTCAAAATGGCGGACACAATATGTCGGGAATAATATTTTGGAAGCTCTACGGTTTTCGCACAACTCTGTGCTCGGGGCTTTTCGGGGTAACTGATAATATGTCAGCGTGTTTGATAGACATTTCTATCAAATTCTGTTCATCCAGTAAGCCCACACTTTTCTATTATCAGTTTGTCACTGAAACTCTATCAAATCTTATTGGCATAAGACTCATATTATATTCTATGAAAAAGAATTATTCAAGCTTTTCTGACGGAGAAAGTTAGATAAAAACATCTAGATTCTGGAACATAGGATTTGATACAAGTGTTAAGCAGTTAAAGTCTTACAGTGCTTTAGTAAGAAAATTTTCGCGAAAAAGTATAAGATTTTCCTGAGAATAGAATTCAGTAGTATGTTTTGAGCGTAAATTTGAAAGTGGATGAAAATGTCGGATTTTATATTTGATAGGATTAGATTGGATCTCTTCTAAGAAAACCCGTATTAAAATGCGTAAGAACTCTGGAGAGTGTATTTGATAGGATTGTATTCCATTTTTATGGAAAAACGTATAGAAATGTATAAGAATTATTGAGATTCAAATGATTGATAGAAATTATTTGCCTTTTTAGCAACGCAACCTGGGACACTTCAATTATATATGATAGTTAAATTTGATAGACGCACTATCAAAAGCGATTCTAAGCCGAGCTTAGAGAGCTTTTTCCTGAAATGAAGCTTGTTAAGTAACGAAGAGGTCTCTTCCCGCCAAATAAAAAAAATATCATTTAATTTTTTGAGTTTGAAGGTGCCAAGAAGCATTATTCTTTATACTTTTGCTATCGACTTGGCCTTATTTAGTGAAATCTCGATGAAAAGAAATGTTTGTTATGGATCAATTTCCTGTATCCCTTCAATTATCATAACAAAATTAATCGATGAAACTGGAATCTGCTGCATTCTCAGTGTTTGAATGGATTGATATACTCATTTCGTGCTAGTTTATGTAACATTAATAATTATTCAGAATGATAGTTATTGTTATGAATGATTTTTACGAACGAATTCATTTATTTTGCGTTTTTCAACACAAACGATTTTTTCTGTGAAATCATTTCTTTTTCTCTAAAGAATAATGTCTCGACACAAGGAATGTCCACTCAACAACGCTCGTGATTCTCATCAACAATTATTATTATAAAAATTACATTCTGAAGCAAAGAGCCACACATAACAATTTTGTGAGACTCTCCACGTGGGGTGATCGCTAGAGAGATTGATCAGCAGCCTGGATCGAAGCAGTGTTGCGAAGTGAACGTGTTATTTGAATGAGTAATACGATAATTTTAGATCAATCTAAAATATCTATACCTTAAACCTATATACCTATCTACCCTTCACCTATATACCCATCCACTTATCATTACTTTCCAA
Source organism: Andricus grossulariae (assembly GCA_011634705.1). Taxonomy (NCBI): domain Eukaryota; kingdom Metazoa; phylum Arthropoda; class Insecta; order Hymenoptera; family Cynipidae; genus Andricus; species Andricus grossulariae. Next base: position 213,011,029 of record JAABKJ010075445.1, on the reverse strand, counting down.
CCGAGCAATTGACGCCTACCCCGAAAGGGAAACGGCTTAATGATATAATAATAATAATTACAATTTGAAACCTGTTTCGATAATATAATTGACGATTTATTCGAAGCCTTTTTATGTAAGTGAAAAAAAGTTATTAATTTTTCATTTACAATAATTTATATGAGAGTTTGTATCAGTTTTCCGTTAATACATTTCATAAAGGGCGCGCGAATTTTTTCTGATTGCGCAAGCGCCAGTCCGCGTCAGAGGAAAGCATCATAGAATTCAAAAGTAAGTGCTCCGGCGACTTTCCAAAAAATCCTAACCTTACTTTCAATACGCCATGCGTTGATTTATGTCATCTGCATTGAAACAAAGAGCGAGAATCGCGACATTGAGGACGATAAAGCCGAAGAAAATACGAATAGAGACGAATTTCATGTATATGGTGACCTTTTCGAGCAGGTAAGGGAATCCTAAAAAAAGTCATCTGCTTCACTTTGAAATTATTCAGTTCTTGTACATGGTTGAACTTTGAGGGCTTTAATTTTCGAATCGCAATATTTTATTTTCTACATTTTTAATGCTTATTTTGAATCTACTAGTTAGTCACTACTTTTACTTCTTGTCAGTAAACCAGACGAACTAAGAGCTTAGAAACACAAGTACGCTTGAAATACTTACACTAATAACAAAAATAATGTCGAAATTTGAGTTTTTTAGCTCTGGCCTAATAAAATGTGTCAAGCCACTGTATTTGTTTGGCTTAATATTTTTGAACGTTCAAAACTGTTTGTCATAAAACCTGAATTTCTGAGAGATGTAGAACTTTAACTTCAAGGCAAGTTAAAGAATTTCGAAATCATCATGTGATAAATTCAATAATTTTAGATCAAAACTTAATACATTCTAAGGGCTCTGTCTCCATCATATGAGATCAATTGCTCTACAAGCCCAATTATGTCTAGGAAGGGAGCAGAATGGTGGAATACCCACCTGGAGAAACTCCGTGAAAAGACAAGAATGTTGCGCAATAGGGCTAATAGAACTAAATTTCCTTCAGACTGGGACATCTATGAGACAACCCAGTGTGAATACAATAAATATATAAGAAAGTACAAGAAGGAAGATTGGAGGGACTTCTGTGTGGAATCGAAAAACGTTCCGGAAACAGCGAGGCTTCACGAGAATCTGGCAAAAAATCCGAAAGCTAGCCTCGGACTCATAACGCTCGTTAATAGTGAGATTCCAAAAGTTGAAGGAGCAACCCTGAAACACCTGATGGAAGTTCACTTCCCAAGTTTTCAACAAATCTGAACCAATTGACAGGAGGAAGGCTGGGGCTAAGAGGTACCGAGTGCCGACGGGAATTTCGCCGTTTAGGTCCCTGATTAGAAAACAGTGGAATATACCGTAGGCTTCTTCTGTCCTTTTAAGTTTCCTGGGGCAGATGGCCATAAGTCTTTCATCCTAAAGACATTGAACAAGCAGTTTGTGAGATACATCAGGGATGAGGTGCTATTTCCCTCCCCGATGCATAGAGGGCAGCATGCATCTCAGGCAGGCTGCTCGGTATAAACTGTGCTTCATGCTGTTGTGGCAAGCCGGACCAGCTTGTATGCTGGATAGGAAGCATGCTATGCCACAGAAGACTCGAAACCAGATGGGTTGAGGGCCTATTAAATGGAATAGATCCACGGAGATGCCCACAGGGGGGTGTCCTGTCGTCCTTAATGTGGTGCATTGTCATGGACGGCCTCCTCCGAAGGCTGAATAAAGAAGGGTACCATTCTCAGGGATATGTGGATGACTTTGTAATCCTAGTCAGTGGGGCTCACCTGAAAACACTGATGGGTCCTATGAGGTCGGCGCTGCGCATTGTAGAGCTCTGGTGTGATAGCTCAGGCCTCTCAGTGAATTCCGAATGGACCACCCTGGCTATTTTCACGAAAAATTATAAAGTTCCAAAAGTTAAGGCTCCTGTATTTCGAGGTAACAGCTGACGTTTTCAGAATTAATAGATATTGTATGAAATGTGAGAGAAATGAATGTTTTAATATCATTTATTAAGAATAGATCCTTTTTCGTATTTGTTTAAACAATGTTGATAAACAAATTCGCAGTTTGGCGATTTTTCAATGAATGGGCTCAATTTTTGTATACGGAATTTATACTTCGATTGTTTTTCAATCAAATAAACTCAAGTGATATTCAAAAGCAGTGCTTTAGCTTCTGAAAGCCGTGATCTCTCAATTTGGGGAAACTGATATCTTAAGCTTCTCAAACAAAGATCAGCCGAACACAACAAAAAGTGCAACAACTATTCGTGCAATCCAAGATGTTCCATCAAAATGTTAAATCCACAAAGTAAAAACATAGGGATAAATTTTGTTGCTGGTAGGAAGGGAATGCTGTTTACCTTGGTTGTTATTCGAATATCTCTTGAACTTTTGGGATTGACAATGTTAAGCTCATTGAAATTAATAGCTTTTGTATGATATGTGAGATAAAGTAATGTTTCAATACCATTTATTAACAACAGATGCTTTTTGGTAATTGTTTAAACATATTTTTTCTTGTACTTCACAGTATGACGACTTTTCAATGAATAGGCTCTATTTTCGTTCACGGAACCAACTAGGTATATCTTTCCGATGACACCTTACTATGATACTTTGCAAATCGACAACAATTATTCATTATTTAAACAATTTTCATAAACAAAATCACAGTTTGGCGATTTTTCAATGAATGAACTCCATTTTTGTATACGGAATGTATACTTCGATTGTTTTTCAATCAAATAAACTAAAGTAGAATTCAAAAGCAGTGCTTTAGCTTCTGGAAGCAGTGGTCTCTCAATTTGGGGAAACTGATATCTGAAGCTTTCCAAATAAAGATCAGCAGAACACAACGAAAAGTGCAACAAATATTTGGGCAATCCAAGATGTTCCATCAAAATGTTAAATCTACACAGTAAAAACATAGGGATAAATTTGGTTGCTGGTAGAAAGGGAATGCTGTTCACCTTGGTTGTAATTCGAATGTCTCTTGAGCTTTTGTGATTTGACAATGTTCAGCTCATTGAAATTGATAGATTTTGTATGAAATGTGATTATGAATTTGGGAATATCCTATTCCGAATATCTTTTTCGGGAATTTTACAGAGTCGGGAATTTTATTTTTCGGGATTTTTTAGTCGTCCCGGCAATTTTATTGTTCAGGAATTTTCCTATTCGATAATATTGTAAATTGTTCAGGAATTTTCCAATTTCATAATATTGTGAACTGTTCGGGCATTTTATTACTTAGGAATTTTAAATTCGAGGGTTTTATAATTTCGGGAATTTTATTATTTGGGAATATTTCATTTTGGGCATTTTAAGTATGTGGAATTTTATTTTTCGGGATTTTTCAGTTGTCTCGGAAATTTTATTATTCTGGCATTGTCCCTAAGGAAATTTTTAAATTTTGTCAATTTTATGAATTTGGGAATATCCTGTTCTGAATACGTTTTTTGGGAAGTTTATAGAGTCGGCAATTTTATTTTTCGGGATTTCTTAGTCGTCCCGGCAATTTTATTGTTAAGGAATTTTCCAATTCCATAATATTATAAACTGTTCGGGAATTTTATTATTTAGGAATTTCAAATTCGGGATGTTTATATTCCGGCCATTTTATAATTTTTTTATTATTCGGGCATTTCCTAATTTGGGATTTCTGATTGTTGGTAAATTTATTATTTATCCAAAATTATGGTTTCGAAACACGTAAAGCTCGAGGGAAAAAACTTGCAATGTCATGCGTCAAGAAACAGATCCTGTGAGAAATAAATGGTGAAACCGGATAGACCAACACTTTACCAAGAATATCCTTAGCTTAAAGTGGCCAATTTATTTCTCAAAGATAGTGTCGCTAAATTTAATGAACGCTGTGGAAAATAACACAGAGAAAGAAAATAAAATTTTCTCATAGAAAGGGAACGATACCATAAATTTTCCTTATTCTATCATAAATTTGGATTGAATCTTACCAAGATGACTTTTATACCAAAGACAAAAAAACTCTTTTCAATTTCTCAAATAACATTTTCAATCATTTTTTCAGGGAGGTATGCAAATAAAATTTCCATCTACTATAACTCGATAATATATTTATCTCGCGCTTCGCGCTCGATGATGTGCTTACCTCGCGCTACGCGCTCGGTCTTTGCATTTCCAATATTGCTGATTGAAAATGCAACTGTTTGGTTAGTAAATAATGTTTTTTCTTGAAAATTCTTATTTTTCGGTACGAAATCCAACTGTTTTCTAGAAAAATGACCTTTTTAGCTAGCGAATTTCACATTTTGGTAGTGAATTCAAGTTTTTCTAGATAATTCGTTTTTTGTAATTAAAAAATAATTTTCAATTAAAATTGAACTATTCTTGTTTCAATTGAACTGTTTTCGGTTCGAAATGAAAATATTCTCTTGGTTGATATATTAACTATTACATTTTTAGTTGAGAATTCATATCTTTTGTTTGAAAATTCAACTATTTGATTGAAAGTTTAACTGCTTTGTTAATTCATAAAAAACAGTAGGATTCTACCAAACTCTCTTACACCCCAAATCATCTTACGTTGTTTTCGGATGACTCTAAATAAATTCACGAAAATAATTTAGTCTTCAAAAATTACATGTGATGGGCCAACCCCCATCACATGTAATTTTTGATGACGATAGGAAGGCATCATGGTACCAAAAAAGTGTCCTTGAAAATGAATTGGATAATTTCCATTTTGAGGGTGTGCGGAATTGGTGTTTCATAAAAACTGTTCTTTTTGTCTAATGTTTGGTACCAATAGTTTCTAAATTTATAGAAACAAAATTTTCATTGATTTAAGAAAACGGATTATCCACGTCAAAAGGTGTCTCAAAATTAAAAGAAAATATTCCTTGAATAAAAGAAATTTCTGCATTTCTATTTGGTCAAAGAAAAGATAATTTAATTTATAAGAAGTGCACAGCTGGGTCAGTATACTATGCACCTACTATAGGTTTAAAAAATTTTGAACTCTCTACAAAAGTTTGAATAAGTCAGTAAAAAAAAAGCGCTAAAGAACGTAACAAACTTCATTGCAAAGATAATTTTATTGCGAACAAATTCGCTATTCATGACACCACCATACATCAATTACAAATGAATTTGCAGTTGAGTGAAGGTACAAAAACACGGTCAACAGCGTCAATTTCATGACAGCGAACTTTGACGCGTTAAATTTTGTTGAAAAATCAGTATAAATGAGGCGAAAAAAATCAGGCGAATTCCTTGACATTTTGTTTCCGAGTGTTTCGGTTTACGACTTTACGGTGTTTACTTAATTTTTTCCAAACAGTGGGAAAGAAAAAAATCTTTTAATACAAGATAAAAAAATAAATGTAGGAGACATTTTTTTTGCACAAAAATTTAAAAAAATTTCTTCAAATATTTTTTTTCACAAAATTGTTCGGGAACAAAAATTCTGGAAAACAGTATTGAAACATACATTTCTTGAAACAATTTTGTTCGGCAAAAATTTTCCGAAAAAGTTGTTGAAACAAAATTTTTGCAAAAATACCCTTTTTGACAAAATAAATTATTGGCACAACTTTCAGGAAAGAAATTTCTGTGAACAAATTTTTAATCTATAACAATAGTTCATTAATGGAAAGGATTTAAAGTTAATTGAAATAATTAATTTTAGTTTTAAGAAAATAGGTCATTCCGAAGACAAAAATGTCACGTTTGTAGGCCCTGCGTGCCTACAAGGAAGGGGTTTGCAGACTATTGAGACGTTAATTTAGGTTTCAACAGTTTCTGAAAACAAAATATTTCAAAATTTTGGAAAAAAATTGGTTTGGAAAAACAATTTCATACAAACAAATGTCATTGAAAAAAATTGTTTGAAAATAATTATGTCAAGAAATTGTTCCGAGAGAAAGTGTTGCCACAAAATTTTTGAATGAAAAAAGTTGTCGAAGAAAATGTAAGAAAAAAAGTTTGTGAAAAATTTAATTTGGAGAAAAATGAAAAAACAACAAATTTTTGAAAAAAAGTTTAGCTGCTAAAGATTTTTGCAGAAAATTCTCCAGAAAACAGTATTGAAACAAAAATGTTTTGAAAAAAATTTTTAGGACAAAAGTTGACAAAGAAATTGTTGGAAAACAAATTTTTGAAAAAATAAATATTTAGCAAAAGTTTCAGGGAAAAAAATGTGCAGCTAAATTTTTAATTTATTAGCATAGTTAATTACTTGAAAGGATTTAAAATTACTTCAAATAATGAATTTTAATTTTAATTATAAAAAAATAGCTCCTTTCGAAAACAAAAATGTCAAGTTTGTAGGCCCTGCGTGCCTACAAGGAAGGGTTTCGTAGACTATTGAGACGTCCACGTAAATGAAACTATACAACCTACCGAAACATTTAAATCAACGGAAATTAAGAATTGAAAAATATCTACATATTTTTTTGGAATAACTTTTTGATGAGATGCCTAGTTTTTTTTATGATTTGTGACAAACAGTATCAAAAATAAATAAATAAAATTTCTGGATTAATGACACAAGCTACACAAAAACATCAAAAAAATGTGTTCACTCAGAAGGGGGCCACAAATCTGTTAATTATAAATATTTTGATACGATGCGCAGTTTTTGTTTCATCTTAAAAAATAAAATTGAAAATAGAGGAATCCAATTTTTGAAGGACATAAGCTATGTAAATAATTAATCAAAGAAAGTTGTCCGTCGAAAGAAGAGCTAAAATTTGCTCTGACAACGAAGAAATTATTTTACAACCGCTTTAGCTGGATGCGTATTTTGAATTCAAATCGTATAAAATGACATCGAAAATACACTAATTAAATTTATGAAAAACGATACAAGATGCAATGAAATGTATGATGAAAAAATTATTTTTTATAGTACTGGATATACCAATTCTCGACAAATCAGATTATCAACTCTACCATATTCATTCAATATCCATACCTCTAGAAATATGCGTAAGTAACTGTGGCCGGGCGTACATAAGTTCTAATTCTAGATATGTAACCGTAGATGAATCTCCAAGAACCGACATTTTAATGACTGAAGATCAATTCTTGGAACTTAAGTACCTTCAGCAATATCATCTTTGCAAGGGATATGTTATAGTCCACAAAAACCGTCAAGTGAAACTTGCGAAAGTCAGCTGCTGCTCCAACCAACACAAGACACTTTTAAAATCAGCGATATCAAAGTTTCATACCAGAACGGCTCATATTGGAGGTAGATGAAGACTTTAGTAGGATGGATTTACTCTCTTGACAGGAAGCAGTCAGCACAATTATTCTGTTCAGTGCAACTACTATCAAGCATTCAGTTATCAAAATTTTACAAAAAAGTGAAGCTAGTTTCAGGCTGTATTTCCAGAATAGAATCCAACATGAACATCCAATTGAAATTAGCAGTATGTTAGGTAAAATGCCCTGCCTCGCCCACGCATTCGTACCTTCGAGTCAGATGAATATTATGCAGTTATAAAACATAAAGTGGTTTATCGCATTTTCATTTGTTTATGAATTTCATGCAGTTATAAAACATAAGACGATCACTCATATTTCATTCGTTTCTGAGCTGCATATATATGTTAACCATGAGACGATCAATCACATTGTATCTTCGTATGAATATTATGCAGTTAAAAAACATAAAGCGGTCTATCACGTATTCATTTGTTTATGAATTTCACGCAGTTATAAAACATAAGACGATCACTCATATTCCATTCGTTTCTGAGATTTATACAGATGTAGAACATAGGACAATCAATCACATTGTTCCTTTTTATGAATATTATGCAGTTCTGAAACATAAGGCGATCAATCACATTGTCATTTGTTTATAAATATCATACAGTTCTAACACATAAGACGATTACTTATATTTTATTCGTTTCTGAACTTCATGCAGTTGTGAAACATAAGACGATCATTCACATTGTTACTTATTTATGAATTTTATACAGTTCTAAAACATAAGGCGGTCTGTCAAATTTTTGTTTATGAATTTCATGCAGTTGAGAAACAAAAGATAATCAGTCCTATTGTCTCTTGTTTATTAATGCCATACGCAGTTCTCAAACATAAGGTGATCAATCACGTTGTCATTTGTTTATGCATTTCATGCAGTTATAAAATATAAGATGATCACTCATATTTCATTCGTTTCTGAACTTCATACATTTGTAAAAAATTAGACGATCAATCAAATTTTCACTTGTTCATGAATATTATACAGTTCTAAAATATAAAGGCGGTCTATCAGACTGGCATTTGTTTCCAAACTTTAAGCAGTTCTAAAGTACAGGACGATATCACTCACATTATACTTTCGATTCTGAACTTTATATAGTTGTTAAACATAGGACGATCAATCACAATGTTACTTGTTTATGAATATTATACAGTTCTAAAACTTAAGGTGATTAATTACATTGTCATTTGTTTATAAATTTCATACAGTTGTAAAACATAGGACGATCAATCTCATTTTTACTTGTTTATGAATATTATATAGTTCTAAAACATATAAGGCCACCAATAACATTGAGATTTTTCTATGAACAAGGCGCTGTTTCGCTGTTGAAAGAGATCTTATTTTATACGTCCAGTGCTGCTTGACGGTCTTTTTATTTATTTCATCATAAGAACAAATAAATAAAGATGATATTTGAAATGTTAAAAGTAGTACAAAAATGTTGAAAATCAGTGTGGATTGTTTTTAGGGCTGCTCACTTATTATGGTGGGCAAATTACAAAATTTATTTATTATAAAAAAATTAAAGATTAATGATTCCATAACATTTTCGTCGCAATATATGTTAAAGTAATATTTAATTACGACTTATTACAAATTAACTATTTTTCAACTTTTATTATTAAATCTAAATAACAAAATAACATAATAATGTTTTGAATCAAAAAATAATTTAAAAATTCTAATTCTTTACGACTCTTCCAGACTATTAATAAGGTTAGTATTTATAATGCTACGTTTCGATAGCGGACCGAAGAGGATTAAAAACATTTAGGATGCGAAATTAGTCAATATTTATAAAAATTCGATTGTCAGTGTTGGAACTTAATTTGGAGATGAGGATCAGTTTCAATAGTACTATGTGCTTAAGATTTTGAGTTATGGTCTTCCTGATTTTTTATATGGTTTTTTATTCCTTAAAGTTGTAATATCAGAATTTTGAAAAACAGTACTGTAACTGCCTAATTTTGGTAAGTTGAATTTTGAAAAAAATTTTTTTGCTTAAGCACAATTTAAAACGTTTACCTGCTGGTAAATTATTCACGTAGGAGGTTATTGTGCAGATACTGATATTTAATATACTGGAAATAACAAAGTTTACATTTTAAGAAATGTCTGAATTTCGCATTTTTCAATTAAATTTGTTTAAACAATTAACAAATTTTCCTGGAAAAAAGAGCAATTTTGAAAATTGTTGCTGAAGAGTAATTTTTAGTGCATTCCATATCACTTTCATATATATTGCGACGAAAATTCTATGGAATAAAACATCTGAGTCTTGTAACCCCTGAGAAAGCATTTTTCCTGATTCATTTTTTTATAACAAGTAACCAATTTTTTATATTTGATACCAAAAAACTTCCAGAATTAAAAAAATATATACATATATCGACAAATACGTTTTTGCATCATATATATATATATATATATATATATATAATTTTGGTAATATTCAAAAAAAAAAATTCTGAGATTTTTTAATATTTCTGTATATCAATCAAAATTTGAAGAACAAAAAAAGTTTTAACCAAAAAGTCGTATTATCAACCCCAAAAAAAGCTGCATTTTCGACCAAAAAAGCTGAATTTTCAACGAAAAATGTAATAATTGCTATTTCGATGAAAAAATTCTAATTTTTAATTAAAACCAGTTAAAACCAATTTTAAAAGAAAGAATTTTGAATCAAAATAATAAATAGTCAAATCAAAGAAATTTCTCAGTGGATAAGAAAGGAAAATTTCAATAAAATTATAATTTAAGGCAAGAAATATTTTTGTATACAAAATAGACTATTTATTTTTGAGTTTATATGAATATAATTTTCGTAAGATTCTTAAGAAACTTTTCAAAGATTTTCTAATATTTCCATACGTCAATCAAAATTTTAAAAACAAAAAAAGTTTTAACTAAACAGTCGAGTTTTCAACCAAAAAAAGATGAATTTTGAACCAAAAAAACTGAATTTTCAACGAAAAGTGTAATAATTGCTATTTCAATGACAAAATTCTAATTTTGAATTAAAAATGGTCAAAATCAACTTTGAAAGAATGAATTTTCAACAAAAAAACCAATTTCGATTTTAAAAAAATTTTTAGTGAAGAAAAAACGAAAATTTCAACAAAATTATAATTGAAGACAAAAAATACTTTTGTATACAAAATAAAAATTTCGAATAACTATTCATCTTTTAAGTTCATTAATTTTCTTCTTTATTCATAATGTGTCTCCTAAGGGTTTACATGACTTCCATTTCATACAATACTTCTGTCTACATATCTTTTAAATCTTATCCTTACTATTTACATTTTTTTACATCTATTTACATAAAATCTTATATCTAGAACCTTATTTCGATTTTTGACGATAGCGCTATTTGGGTCGTATTAGCGATCGATTGTGCGAGTGATCGAAAGCGAGAGTGCGAGAGATAGAGAGAGAGAGAGAGAGAGAGAGAGAGAGAGAGAGAGAGAGAGAGAGAGCGATAACGCATACGCATCTTAATCTACTTATGCTTTATTCAACAAAAAGTAGCATAGGATACCAATTTGAGAAAAAACTGGACATCTCTGGGTCAATTTTTAGAAATGTTGCGAATAAAAAATAAGTAATTGTTTAAAATTTTTTTTAAAATTAAGATCGAAAAGAAATCTATTTTATCATGAATAATTTTATGCAAAATAAGCATAATTGCTTAATGTTTAAAAAAAAATTTACTTATCCAAGCAATGACAAACTATTACATTTTAAATGTGTGGTAAAAGTGGAAATAATTTTTGGGTAAAAGTTAATTTATTTATTGAAAAGGCCAAAAGGCCAAAAATTTATCTTTTTCAGTTATAAGTTTAACTATTTGTTTAAAAATGTATCTTTTTTAGTTGAAAGTTCCTTTTTGGTTGAAAACTCATTATTTTGTTGAAAATTCGTCTTTTTCGATAGAAATTTAATCTGTTTGGTCGAAAATTTCTCCTTTTTGGTTAAAAATGCAATTGTTCGGTTGAAACATCAACTGTTACATGCTTCGTTGAAAATTCATCTTTTTTCGTTGAAAAGTCGATTATTTGACTTAAAGTTGATCTAGTTTATAAACAAATCAATTATTTATCAAGGATTCATAATTATAGTAAAAAATTAAACTATTTGCTTTTAATTGAACTTTTGTGTTAAAAAATCTAGTATTTTGTAGAAAATCCATCTGTTTGGCTTGAATATTCAACAGTTTGTTACAAAATGAAACTATTTGGTTGAAAATTAAACTTTTTAGTAGACAAATAAAATTTTTGGGTGAAAATTAATTGATTTTGTTCAAAAATCGTCTTTTTGATAGAAAATTAATCTTCTTGGTCTAAAATTAATCTTTTTGGTTGAAAATTAAACAACTATGTTAAAATATTTTTTACAATTTCTTTTTTATCTGAAAATTTAATTATTCCATTTTTGGTTGAAACTTTATCTTGTATATTGTATAAGTTAAAAATGCAACTATTTATTAGAAAATTAATGTATTTTGTTAAAAAGTCGTATTTTTTCGGAGAAAATTATTCTTGTTTGTTGAAAATTAAACTTTTTGGTTGAAAATTCAACTATTTGGTAGAAAATTCATATATTTTGTTAAAAAGAATCTCAATGCAGTATCATGCAATCTCAATGCAATATTATGCCATATTAATGCAATATCATGCAATCTCAATGCAATATCATACTATATGATGCAGTCAAAAGTAATCCTTTAAAATACCTTGTCATCTCATGCGAACTCTAAGCAATATCATGCAATCTCTATACAATGCTTTGCAATCCCATGCAATTATTTGAAATTTAATGAAATCTCCGGCAATCCCATGCAACCCGTTAAAATCTCTTGCTAATGCCACATAATCTCCTCCAATACTATGCAATATTTTTCAATCCCGTGCATTCTAGATAAAAACCCAAGCAATCCTTCAAAACTCATTGTGATCCCATGCAATCCTTCAACATCCTTTGCAATAACATGCAATCCTTAAAAATCTCTTATCATTCCATGAAATCTTGATACAATACCATGCAATCTCGATTTAACTCTTTCCAATCCCATGCAATCCTCTATATTCTCTTGCTATCTCCTTAAATCCTATACAATTTCTTGTGATCCCATAAAATCAAGATGCAATCCCAAGAAATCTTTAATACCATACAATCTCCTATAATCCAATGCAATCTCTCAAGCAATCCCATGCTACTTTATATAATTCCAAGCACTTCTTTGTAAATCCTTTGTAATTTCACGAAATCTCATGTAAAATTATTTGCAATCTCATGCAAATCCTTGAAATCCTTTGCAATAACATGCAATCCTTTAAAACCTCTTGCAATATCATGCAATTCCTTGTGTTTCTTTGCAATACATGCAATTCTTTAAAATTCCTTGTCATCCCATGCAATTTCGATTCAATACCATAAATTCTGGATGTTATCCTTTGAAATATCATGCAACCCTTTGAAATACAATGCAATCTCCTGAAATCACATGCAATCTTATTGAATTCCTTGTAATACTATGCAATCTCCTGTCATCCTACGAAACCCCTGGTAATACCATGTAATATCCTGTTATCCTATGCAATCTCTTGTATTCCCATGCAATCTCGATGCAATCCTACGCAATGCTTAAAAATTCTTATCAATAACATGCATTCCATTAAAAATATCTTGTCATTTCATGCAATCTCGATGCAATGCCTGCTGCTTAGGATGGTTAGCTGGTGCTAATTGCATACATGTCCAGTAGCCAACTAGAAAAATGTATAATTCTGCATATAAACGTTGAGCGACAGGCCATTAACTAGAATATTATCGAGACTATCAAAAATTTCTCCTGAAAATATCACATGACAGTTTATCTACAAGATGATACATTCTTGTAGTGTCGAACTTACGAGATCTGTCCGGAAAGTATCCGACCTTGTGCTCTAATTTTGTACCTAGTTGTGCTATTGTCAAAACAGGTATTCACCATTCGGGGGGACCTCTGTGAGGTCCCCTATCAAGTGACATGGACCTGCGAATCTTTAGTGGTCTAGTGGACGCCGCGCCGTTGCGTAAAGGTGTAACCACGTACGCGTCACATTTAAGGATGATGGAACGCACCGAACAAAGAGTGTGCATTAAATTTGGCCAAAATGTTGGTCATTCATGTACGGAAACCATCGTTATGATTCGGAAAGTGTATAATGGTGAGTGTATGAGTGATACTCAAATTAGAGAGTGGTTTAGGCGATTTCAAAGTGGTAATTCTTCAGTCGAGAGTGATCATTGCTTTGGCAGGCGCGCAGCAGCCAGAACATCTCAATATGTGGAACGAGTGCCACGACAAGGCCCCTGTCGATTCATCGCAGCTTATTCAGCGATTTCTAGTGAAATGAGGCCTTACTCAACTTCAGCAGCCCCCATACAATCCTGACCTGCCTCCCCGCGATTTCTAGCTGTTTCTCGAATTGAAGTATTCTATGATAGGAAAAGAATTTCAAGACTTAGCTGAAATAAAAGTGAATGAGACGGAGCAGCTGTTAGCTATTTCGAAAGGTGACTTTAAGAAGTGCTTCCGTAAGTGGGAGGATCGTTCGAAGAAGGTTGTGGCATCCAGAGGGGAGCAATTTGAAGGGGATATCATCAGCATTGACCACAATTAACTCTTACTTCTGATAACGCACAAGGTCGGATACTTTCTGGACAAACCTCATATTACAGGGTGTCCAGCGATAAAGAGCGTGAAAACCAGGAATTATACGGGAAATGTACGGGATTTCATTTTTGAAGCGGGAATTTTCTTATTTTTCATGTATGACGCAGAATCTAAAGGATTTTAAAAATCTTGTGTTCTGTTGTCTACATAACCACTTCTTTACCATGAGTACAGAAAAGGGTTTTTATACTTTGGAGAGGATAGTTGATTGTGAACAAGAAATTGATGTTTGATAACATAGTTTCTCAAATGGAGATTTATCTCATAATTATGTAATAAAACATAATCTAAAAAATGTCTAACAACATTTTTCCAAACTGGAAATCCATAAACGTCTAATCGCTGGATCATACCTGTGGTTCATTTTGGAATAACTTTAGGTATGACAGTTTTACCAGCAGGTGCTTTTTTTTCTACAGTGTCGGTACAGTGCCCAGCTTATGAATCCAATAACAATACACTTGTACTCCCAGTATTTGGAAAAAATACTTCTTTCACCCCCTTCTTGAAATAGTCTATAAGAGTTAAGTGAAAAAATGTTCAAAGTTTAGAAATTAAAGAAAAATATAAAATAAGCTTCGCATACCTGATGTTAGCTTCCCAGGTTTTGAAGCCGTTACGAATACATCAGATGGTCTGAATAATGTTATTTATACTACTGCTAAACTTCTTCCTGAATGCAGCTCCAATTGGAAGCAACTTTGATCCGTATTATAGACATTCTGAATTCCGTACTGCTCTATCAAACGCTTCACTTTACTGACGAAATCAACTGCTTTCTGCTTCAAACCCTCACGATCTTCTATTGATTTCCGTGTTACAAATTTAATTACTTTTCTTGAAACAATGCGATGACATTTTTTTTAAATTTATATATGCACTTTTCGGAAGCTGTAAAGACCATTTCATTGTTATTTTGATTCCTGTAAGCTTCTAGAGGCCACATAGGAGTTCGCGGTCATGAACAGTAAACCCAGCATTAAGAGTACCATGAATTTTTTGAATTACAAATTCAGTTATTTCAAATAATTTATCTTTCATTGTTCCCCCTGCTTCTACTTTCTGAGCCCACCTTCTTAACTGACGTTCAGAAGATAGACGTCGGGACATATGTTGAACAGTGAGAAATTTTGTTCTTTTCTTTCCTCCGTCTCTGTTTTTCCAGTATTCAGCAGCTGTTCTTTTACATTCAAAATCCACATCAAATTCAATTCGCTTTTGGTCAAAAATTAATTTTTTTGGTTAACAATGTTCGGTTGAAACTTAATCTGTTTTAGTTAAAAAATTGAGAATTTTGTTGAAAGTTTGTCTTCATTGCTTAAATTCAACCGTTTCTCATTTCAAATTAAAATCTTTTCCGGTAGTCTCCTAAAATACCGAAATAAATGTTTTAGGAAAGTGAAAAAAAAATGTTCCCTGTTCGGTGTATCTAATTGTCATTCTCTTTTTCGCATTTCACTTTTTCGGTCCATAATTGAAACAAAGGACGTGGCTCATCCTCCAGTTGTTTAGGCTGAACTTGAAATTTATTATATATTCATTCATTTACTGTACACAATTCTCATTGGACAAAGTTAAAGCAAAATGGTTTGTATAATTTTTATATTCGTTTCACGACAATTTATTTTCTAAATGTAAAAGCAAAGTTGTGAAACTATTTGTCTTCTCCAACGTGTTCCAGGCAAGAGAAGAAGATTAGACGGAGATTGCTCAATTTGAAAACAAGTCTTATCTAAAAGTACTCATAGTGTTTCTCAATCACGTGTGATCATACAATTATATTTCGTACAATTTATTTGTTCATATAACGAATCAGATTTTTATTTACTTGAATCTGAGTTATTCGAAGGTATACATTTTGCGTAAGCCGATCAACGTCAGCTGATAATTCAATTCTCTGCGCAATTTGTATTATCATAATGTAAATGTTTAAATCATTGCGGCTTCTAATTTCAAGAATTTAAAATTCAAATTGTCTAATTGATTTTCCCATATTAGGTAGCATGCTCCGTAGGGTCAACTGAAAAATACAATTTTTTAGTTTTTTGCTCAGGATGGGGAAAATCTTAATCAATATATGAATATAGATTTCTGTGATTTTCCACAAATTTTCAAAACAATATCGTCAGTTAGCAGAATTATTGTTTGGAAGTTTGAAGAGAGTTATTTTTTCAAAATAATGCAATTACTGAAGAAACTGCGGGACTCCTTGGCGCCAAGCTGGTGTCTTATAGAAAAAAGCTGATTTTCTGTATATCTTGCATGAGTCTATTTAGATGTTCTGTTGATTTATTGTAAGGCGTTCGGCTTGTACATTGGAGTTTTCATCATTTTGTACTCTACTGGAACTCCTAGTGAAGTATTAGTGTGTAGGATTTTTTAATGTCTCTACATTAAATAAAAACTCTTGTTTGTTTTAATTAAAAGTAGGCAAATTTTCTTTCTCTATTTTTAATTTAATTTCCCAGTAGGGCGTGAATGACCTTTTATAGATTATACGTTTCATTATTAGCTAGCTTCAATTTTATTGTGCTCGGGACATGTGTTTATGAATCAGCTGAGAAGTTTTTTTAGAGCATTTTATTTTTATAACCTCCTTTTCATTGAAGCTATGAGAAATTAATTTTGAGTTTGAAATATGCTTCGTAGCATCTGATTCAGTCATGAAATTTTCTAAAGTATTAATGTTTATATAAGCTTCATCGCTAACATCTTGCAGGCGATCTTTACTATAATAGACATTATAATCATAAGTCTTACCTTGATTACGGTTACTCCTGTTTGGAGTGAACCGGCCCGTTTTGCCTCCCCTTCCAAAGCCTCGAGTGTTCAATGGGTTCAAAATTTTCCCACCTGTGACAAGCATGGCACTTGATCATGTCTCTGGAAAAAAACTCTTCCTTTGAGTGGCCTTTCCTATTGCAGTGGCAAAAATATTTGGGTATTTTATGGGCATATCTCAGTGCAACGTTCAGTGCCGATGTGACTGAGTGGTCTTTCGCCACTGCGATCCGCCTGTTCCTGCACAATAAAATCCGGTAATCAGAATAAGTTAATTTTGCATTTGGATTCTCTTTTCTCGTAACAAAATCAACATTGTACACGTTCAGACTATATTTGATTATATCATTATAGAACTCATCCCTTTTCTCTCCCTTCGGCATTTTACTCACGTCTGGAAGCGTGTTATATTTTTTTATTAAATCGTCCAACCGTCTACAAAAGTTCTTAGCCTTTTCTTTACTCGGGTTAAACTGGATACTATAAAGTGAATTTCTTATAAAGCTGCTGGTTATTTCGCACTCCATTGATTTACATGTTTTTAATTTCTCCAATATTATTCAAGGATCTTGTATTTTATCTACTTGCTCCCAATAGAATTAATCAATCCTACTCAAAATCGTGTCTCTTAACTCGATAACTCGATAACTCGATAACTCGATAACTCGATAACTCGATAACTCGATAACTCGATAACTCGATAACTTGATAACTTTTGGGGAGAAAAATGAGCAATACTTTTGAATGTTGTAATAAAGAAATGAATATTTGTAACTACTCACGCTAAAGCTATAACTACGAAGTCGAGCCAATTCCATGCATCTCTAAGATAGGTAAAAGGCTGCAGAATGAAACCCCTCGCCATCACCTTAACGGCGGACTCAAATGTGTAGATGCCCGTAAATATGACTCTGAAACCATAAATAGACCACTCAGCTTCAAATACCAATTTTCGCCCTCTGAGCGAGCCCCTAATTTCAAACTCTAGTCCGTTATTTCGAGTTTTTCAATCACAAACAGTCTCGTGATGACAGGTGCGGTGCAAATCTTCTGCTCTTTCTTGCCTAGTTGCCTAATTGTACCTAGAATCTTTCATTTAAACACCTACGACTTATTTCAATAATTATTCTACAAGTATTCTTTTTTTTTTTTTCTTTTAAACAGGAAATAATAATAATTACTTCATTAATTCAGTTAATAACGAGGGGCTAACCAGATAACCATTGAAAATCTTGATGTACTCCAGAATCTAAAGAATTTATGAGAATGACAAACAAATAAAAAATAATTCAAATATGCATCCCAATTTTACAAAAATTAAAAAGATTTCTCAATAATTCAAGAGAGTCGAAAAGAGTTGACACGAGCCCCAAAGAATTAAAAATGAGTCAAAAGAAATTGACAAGAATTGACAAGAATTGAGAAGAATTCAAAAGACTTTAAATGAATTAAAAAAAAAACTGAGAAGAATAAAAAAAACTCAAACAATTCATCCCAATTAGAAAAAAAATTTAAACGTCTTTAAAATAATTGGAAAGAATTAAAAATAATGGACAAGAATTGAAAAAAATAGAAAAGAATTCAAAAGACTTTAAATGAACTTTAAAAAAAACGCGAAAAATTCGTCCCGATTAAAAAAAAAAGTTTAATTAAATTAAATTAAAATTAAATTAAATTCTCAAATTCTTTAAAATAATTCGAAAGAATTAAAAATAATTGACAAGAATTGAGACTTCTCATGCTTTATTTTCCTTAACGTTCATTTCTTTCACAAAATTCTCATATTTCAGGATTTTTCTAATGTAAGGACCATTGAAAACGCCTTCTTTCAGTTTTGTGTCTGATAAAGCCGGAAATTTATTACAGATATAATTGAAATATTTGCCTTCTGTTAGTAACGCTTCGACAAATTGCTTCATCAAGCCTAATTCAATGTGCAAAGGTGGAAGGAGAACTTTTTGTGGATCTACAAGAGCTTTTCAGAGCACATTATTAGCTCCAGGTTCTGATGAAGCTCTGCGTCGCCAATCTTTCCGTTTCCAATGATTTTCTCTGTCTCTGCGATCCCACTCGGATAGAAAACAGGCAAACTTAGTATAACTTCCTTGCTGTTTTAAGAGCATAGATATTATTTTGAGATAGCCGCATATAATCCACTTGTGATCCTCGTACTTGAATTTATCGAGAATGAATTCTAAATTCTCGTACCTCTCTTTCAAATGAACAGAATGTCCAACGGGTATTGACGCAAGCACATTTCCGTTGTGAAGCAGTGCCACCTTGAGGCTTCTTTTAGAAGAATACATGAATAGTCTCCAATCAGTGCTTGCGTAAGGAATGTTAAATTCATTCAAAAGTCCAGGATTATTACAAAAGACTAAGTCTTCGTCCTGCGAAAAATGGGAACCAATTTTTTTTCTCTCTTTCTGAATCAAGAAAATGAAGTGCCAGATGCAAGCAAATTTTTCTCTTTAGGCCTCGAACCAAATAACTCAGCAGCCCCTTTGGTCAGGTCTAAGTCTCGAACTAACTCGCTTCAGTTGTCTTTTTGCCTGTCAAGACGCCGTTATACACATCTTAGTTGACTGCTAGCGCATAATGAATGTACCTGTAGGCGACACCAACTGCCGAGCGTGCACACAAGAGCCAGAAACACTGGGACATTTTCTTCGTGAATGCTCAAAGTATGCATGCTACGGGTATATAGAGAGACACAATGCGGCTCTTAAAGTGTTTTGTTACCATCTTTGAAACTTCTATAGGGTTGGTCTAACGTCCGTCTTGCCATGCGCCCAGGCGGAACTGGAGTCTGTTGTAGAAAATGATCAGTGTAAGTCTGGACTGAATTGTCAGCAGAAATCTTTTGAATTTCGATTAGCCTGACAATTAGATCGTGGAGATATAAACCGTAGATTTCTAATTCTTTTTCTTGGAGAAAAGAGGAAGGCGTTTGAGCCATCTGACCAAATACGAACTTCTCAGGGGTGAAATAAGTCGCCTCATGAACCGACGTGTTGTACGCAAAAATGGCGCAAGGAAAAAACCTATCCCAGTCATCATAATCTTTGCGTAGTGTTTGATATAGTCAGTTAACACAATGTGGCTTCTTTCTTTTGAGCCATTGGTGTGTGGTCTATAACCCGATGTGGTTCATTGCTTAGCATGGAATGGCTGTTCCAGTTTCCTCATTATATTTCCAATGGAGCTTCCTTCTCTGTCCGTCAAGATAGCTCTAGGTACCATTCTAGTATCCATTCTGTTGGATATATTGTTTCAATTCCGTCGTTGATAACGGCGTTGACCGTGCCTCTGGAGTGATCTTCACTTCTGGTGTTGAAGATAAAGACCTCCTTGAGGCTTGGGTGCCGACTATGGGTGATTCTATTTCTGTAGACAGGCCCTTAAAGCGGACCATACTTTGTCGTGTCTGAACTCACTTAGAGAATTCATCGTCGTCAAATTCTCTTCAGGGATCGATGGCTTCTAAAGTCTGAAGGAGTTCTTTCTCTTATTCCCCTTCTGACACATAAGAGCGTGAAATAATTGAAGCTTCATCCATTCCTTCATGATTCCAGTAGAGACGACTTGTTGTAATATTGTGCGAATACATTCCTCTTTCCTCGACAGATTAATTGATTTGAAAAACGGATTTTTGAAGGTCCTTTTTGGCAGCTTCAACAGCTGCTTCAATTTCAGCCACATTATTAGTTTGTTGCCCTTCTACTGATTTGGATACATTCAACGGGTGATTGGGTCCGAACCACACTCCTATTCCTGCTCTAGCTCATTTGTTGTGAGAGAAACTGCAGGGTCCATCGATGTAGACATCTACTCGTGTTTCTACTAATGGAGGAAACTACAGGCTTGGTAGATGAGTGGCGGGAGGTACGCTTTTAGGCAGCGAATTATCTTTCTTAGATAAAGTGCATTCTAAATTTCTAGTAAAAGCTGTAAATATAAGAAATCCGTCATAATTTTTAAATCAATAGGAAATATTCATAAATAATTTATTTAAGTGCGTAATTCAAATATTGTATTTTCAAATATCGTATATTTAAAGAGAAAAGGGGAAGTTTTTTTAGAAGAGGGGGAAAAAGGAGAATTTCAAGAAAAAAGGGGAAGTCTATGCACCTTGAAATTATATTTATATAACCTTAAAAAACATAAACTAATAAACTGGAGAAATAGTTGCTCAAAATTTTTATTTTGCATTAAAAATGGTCTTTTCCGCCAAATCGGAAAACTATTACTGCTTTTTGCAAAAAGGGGAAAAAGCCTAAAAAATATATACATACCGGAATTTTGTTTAAAATGAATCTTAGCATGAATCAGCTTGATATTTTCAAGAATTAAATAATTTCTAAAAAACAAGTTTGATAAACGGTACAAAAATGAATTTTTAAGAAAGTTCAGGTCGTGCGCATTTAAGCACAAAAAAAGGGGAAATTTCTTGAAAACAGGGGGAAAAGAAGCATTCTGGAAAAAAGGGTAATAGAGAAAAAACTGTGATGTCTGAAATATGAAACTGATTTTGAAACTTATCAAGTTATTATTGAACTGTTTACTGTAACCGTTGCAGGGCCATATTACATAATGTTTTCGATCAGAAATGTATCATTGACGCGCGCTTGCGAATTAAAAATTGCTTTATCACTAACTTTCTCATCACAAATGAAAAATACTCGTCACTGTTGGTATAAACTGGAAAAAACTTTTTCGATACGTCAAGCGCATCCATATTACCAATAAAAGTATGCGTAAGCAGGGAATGCGTAAATAGCTATATGCGTACAGTTATTGAGGAAAGTTTCTCATCAGTTAAAATACTACATAAAGCAAAAACAAACAATGAAATGAATTCCTGAATATCAAAGGCTCTCCCGACCAGATATTATAGGGGAAATGTGTCTAAAACGGTCAGTTCGCTAAAACGGTCAATCTTTAATAATTAACTGTTCAAAAGAAATAAACACCAGTTTTTTCTACATACATATATATCATATTTACATATTATTATTATTATATATATATTATATATATTTGGATTAAAAAATCGACTACCCTGGATTACAAATCGATTGCCCTGGATTACAAATTGATTATCCTCGTTAATGTGTAAATCACAATGGATTACAAGTAGATCAGCGTTGATTATGCGTGAATTTCTCTGGATTATAGGTGGATTACACTGGATTTCAAATGGTTCACCGTTGGCGATATGTATTACATTGAATTACAAATGAATTACTCTAAAATATAGGTGAGTACCCTGGGTTACAAATCGAATACTCTGGATTACAAATCGATTGCCCTGAATTACAAATTGATTATCCTCGGTTATGTGTGGATCACACCAGTTACAAGTAGATTAGCGTGGATTATGTGTTGATTGACCTGGATTATATCTGGATTACCCTGGATTACAAATCGACTACCCTGGATTACAAATCGATTACCCTGGATTACAAATTGATTGTCCTCGGTTATTTGTGGATCACACTGGATTTCAAGTGGATTAGATCAGATTATGTGTAGATTGCTCTGGATTATATGTGTATTACACTGGATTGCAAATGGTTTGTCGTTGGTTATATGTAGATGACATTGCATTACAAATGGAAAACTCTGGAATATATGTGGATTATATTGGATTATAAGTGGATTACTCTGGATTATATCTGGATTTCCCTGGATTACAAATTCAGTTTCCTCTGTTATATGTGGATCACGCTGAATTACAAGTGGATTAGCGTGGATTATGTGTGGATTGTACTGGATTATAGCTGGATTACCATGGATTACAAATCGACGACCCTGTATTACAAATCGATTATCCTCGGTTATATGTGGATCACACTGGATTACAAATGGATTAGCGTGGATTATGTGTGGATTGTTCTGGATTATAGGTGAATTACACTGGATTGCAAATAGTTTACGGTTGGTGATATGTATGACATTGAACTACAAATGGAATATTCTGAAATATATGTGGATTACATTGGATTACAAGTGGATTGCACTGGATCATATCTGGATTATCATGGATTACAAATTGATTATCCTCGGTTATGTGTGGTTCACATTATATTACAAGTGGATCAGCGTGGATTATGTGTGGATTGCCCCAGATTACAGCTGGATTAATTGTAAAATAAATTTAACAAAATTTATTTTATAAAGACATATCTCATGATTTTAAAAGGACAATACAATGTTTTGAGGTAATTCTTTCTATTATTTTAATAACTAATAAACATAGTTCTATAATATTTTTCCATTTTTCCAATGTTAAATTCGACCGTTTTTTATTGAAAATATAATTTTTTTATTGAAATAGCAATTATTACATTTTTCGTTGAGAATTACTCTTTTTTGTCTGAAAATGAAACTATTCGGTTGAAAATGTTTTTTTTTCTTCAAATTTTTATTTGAAATACCTGAAATCTTAGAAAATATTTCGAAACTTTCTGAAGAATGTCAGAAAACTTATATTCATTTTTATTTTTACAATTGTATCTTAATTGTAAAATAATTTTAATTAGAAATTATTTCTAAATAATTGTAAAATAAATTTGATAATTTTTTTTTTAAGAAATATCCCATGATTTTAAAAGGACAAAAGTATTTTAAAGGTAATTCTTTGTAGTATTTTGATAACTAATAAACATAGTTCTAGAAATTTTTTTTATTTTGTCGAAAACTCATTTTTTAAATGTTGAATTCCACCTTTTTTATTGAAAATATATATATTTTTGTATTGAAATAGCAATTATTACATTTTTCGTTGAGAATTAACCTTTTTTCCTGAAAATGACACTATTGGGTTGAAAATGTTTTTTTTTTCTTTCAAATTTTGATTTAAAATACCTGAAATCTTAGAAAATATTTCCAAACTTTCTGAAGAATCTCAGAAAACTTATATTTATATTTATTCTTACAATTTTATTTTAATTGGAAATTAATTGTAAATAATTGTAAAATAAATTTAATAACATTTATTTTATAAAGACATATCTCATGATTTTAAAAGGACAGTACAATGTTTTAAGGTAGTTCTTTGTAGTATTTTAATAACTAATGAACACATTTTTAGAATATTTATCCTTGATTCTGCCTTAGGGTCAAACATGGTACAAAAAAATGTCGTGAAATTTCAAATAAAATCTTTACTCTGTATACATTAATTTTAAACATGAAAAATATTAATACTTTTTATAAATATTCCTAAATGTTATTTGAATATGAGGTATGTCAAATTGACCCTGTCACAATAGATTTATATTTTCCATTAAAACAATGCAAGAAATACAGGTAATAAAGTGAATTAATTATTATTGGTCAAAAACATCGTGTTTTGCAAATATCCTAATTGAGCGCAAAGAGGAAATTACAGTTTTTAATCTTCACGGCTTCAGTTTGAAAAAGTGGATACGCGATAAATGTTTGTGAAGCGCAATGAACAACTAGAACGATCCTCAAGAATCCGTGAATATACTTGAAAATTTTTAAGATCTTTTAAAAACCGTTAAAATTCCTGACATTTATTCAAAATATCATAAAATTTCTTCAGGTGTATGAAACACCATTAAAATTTCTTCACATTCTTTAAAATTCGTGAAAAAATTTAATTCTTTTTAAAAATTGTACCAGGTAACTTGTTTGAAATAAAATATTTTTGAATCGTTTGAAAAAACCTCCCGTAATTCGATGGAATCATTTGAAATATCCTAAAATTTGTGTAAACCTTTGACATCTTTTCCAATATCGCTTGAAATCTCACAAAATTCCTAAAATCTTTGAAAATATTGTCAATTTCGTAAAATTCCAGTATAACACATTTTGAATTTCAAGATCATCATTTGAATTTTATCATAAAGACCAGAATAAAATATTTTTGCAAATTTAAAAAATGCTTTCCAGTGGCAATTACATGTTTCAT
Organism: Andricus grossulariae; assembly: GCA_011634705.1. Taxonomy (NCBI): domain Eukaryota; kingdom Metazoa; phylum Arthropoda; class Insecta; order Hymenoptera; family Cynipidae; genus Andricus; species Andricus grossulariae. The sequence goes on along the minus strand of JAABKJ010075445.1, from coordinate 212,986,283 downwards.
TTTATTAATATTCTTTGCCCCGTTTATGCATATGAAGTTGAATCAACATCACAAAAACAAGATAACTAAAAAGCAATAAGTTTATTTTTCACTGAAAAGTATGGCTCGGTTCGGAACTGCTGATATAGGCAGTACAAAATAAGGCACACGTATTTTATCTTTTCAATATTTTCTCTTTATTGCGCATTACTTTTTCTTCACAGTTATTGCAAGTAATATATGTCAACCACATTTTTTGACATAAATAAATATTATTCTTTTGACTTGTTTTGCTTTTTGTATCATTTGAATGAAAAATGAAATTTTATATTGTTAACAACATCTTTCACTTTTCAAAGAAAAGTATGCATCTTATACGATAGTAGTTTCAGAAAATGTCGCTAATTACACAGTGATTCTTAAGTTCAATATTAACCGATCGGTATAAAAAAACCTTCTTGGTCTGTAAGATATTCAAACGGCAGAACCATATAAGTGCCAAAGAAAAAAATATTCAGGAGACCAAAAAAACTTTCTCAAAATTTGAATTATTTTCAAACAAAAATCCAAAAATCGTACTTTGTCATAACCATGTAAGAGTTCCAAGTACACTCTTTTATTCTTTTCTTAAAATCTAATGAATACAGAATATATCGGTGAAACATCAGAAACATACTATTGGACATAAAAAAGGATCAAAATTGAAAAAATTAAATTTTTTCAATTCTTCAAAGCTTTCAAAAGAATTATTTTGCTATAACATCATTAGAAAACTAAAGGCGTAACAATTAATCCCTTAAAATCTGGCGTCATAGGTAATATCTTCAAATTTATGAAATCTTTTAAAATCATTCTAATAATTGTAAAATCCCTGAAAAGCTTTGGAAATCTCGTTCAATTGCTTGAAAAATTTTAATTCCTTCAAATACTATGTAGTCCTCTAAAATATCATAAGACCCCTTGAAATATGTTGAAGTCTACTATATTTTTTGTAAAAATTTTTAAAATGAGCAAAGTCTTTTTTTCAATTTTATCACATCTATCATTTCTATAACAAAAATGCGGATAATCAATTTTTCGAAAAATATTATCGTGGCCACAAAGATGGTTTAGCTCGCATAAAACTCACAGGATGTCTGCCTCTTAGAAATAATGATTTTAAAAAATAAAAATGTAGGTTTTTTAAAAATATGTGGTTTATATTTTGAGAAAAATCGGCGCTATTTTGTTAATATTAAAGCTTTTGAAAAAGAATTTTTTTCTTAAACCCAAAAAATACGTGTCGCGTAATTTCCTTTAGAAGCAATAGTTTTTGTCGCCAAGAGATACTACGACTTAAAGTTTACCGACCTAGCTACCTATTAATTCACGGTTATTATCGCAACCTTTTTGTAAGTAATTTTATGTTGTTTAACAGTAAGACATTTTGAATTCATACATTTTTCATTAAATGCGATTTTCATAATTTCGGGAATTATACATCCCTATCAGAAAAAAATTACCACAGGAAGCCATGTGGCATTTCATGTATAAAAGTTTTTCTCTCTATATTATTTTACATTTCATCATTGATGACAGAAAGTTTTATAAAACTATATTTGACAATTTTGCAAAAAGTGAACCAACAAGAAGCAATAATTGTTTATATTTGTATTATTGTTTGGAATAAACAATTTCCGAATTCAAGCCTCGTATTATGAAAAACATTGTTCTCCTCTCAGTTCTCACTACAAACAGAATCAAGTTTCAATTTTTTAATTAAAAAATAGAATGAACAACAGATTTCTATATTTGTATATCTACAGATTTCCGAATTCTACTCGTTATCAAAAAAAATTTTTGCAACTAGAAAATGGTAAAAGTTAATAGGAAAAATTTATTTAGAAAGCTAATGCAAGATAACTTTGTGAATGACATGAGCTGCATTAATGGTATACTTGATACGAGCAGAATATTTTCTTCTGCGCGAAAATGAACAAAATCTGATATATTTATTGATCGAATTATATATAACAATTATAATCACTAGAACCTACTTTTGATGAGATTGGAAGAGATAAAATAATGCCTGTTCTTTAAAGATTTGAATTTGGAAATTACTATTACTAAAAGACCAATGATAACTTAATGACAACAATTTATCATTATGCATTGAAAAACTGAGAATTTCTTTCAATATTCGTATTGCTCAATATGAACTGATTATGCTTCAATTTTATTTCAGTATCATTTGAAGTTGATGCAAGGAACGTGAAGAAATATTGAAGCCTTGAGAACCATTATAAATTTGTTTTTTATTATTATTTCTAAATTCGAGAGTGACTTTTAACATTGCTCTCGGAATCTGGATAGCAACCAGTATTATAATATACATTTACTTTTTCTAAATGGAATGAGGACTGTGGTGTATTGCGATTTACACGCGATTTTCAAACCCGCTTTATTATAAAATTTCTTTGGATTGGGTGAAGGGAACCTACTGGGGTTTCATTGATTTCTTCTGGGGTCAATACGGTGATAACGCCATTTACCATGTTCATTTTTGCCCGCTTATAACGTGTATTATGATAAATATACATTCCCGCAAGAACGTAAGTGGACTCCAATATTGCAAACAAGTCATTATGAGAAGTCGAATTTAACAAATATTTTTGCAGGTCAATAATATTTAATCAAATTTAATTTATGAATTTATTAAACTGTTGATAATGTTAAACCAAAGTTAGAATTATTTCTTATCTTCCATCTGTTTTTATAATTTGTAACACTGTCCATTATTTTATATAAAATAAAATTATTGTTTCTTTAGTAAGTTTATATGCTTTCCATTAATAAGTATTGTTCGAAAAAAATTTTGAGCATTGAAAATAAAGATCAAAAATATATTTGAAAATCTTTTTCATTCATTTCTATGACATTCTTAATATAAATGAAAACTTTATAGCGCACTAATCACGACCACGCTATTTTCTGATTGGCTCGCGCGCCCCGCGCCACAGGCACTACACACTAATCACGAAGGCGCAAAGTTCTGATTCGGTCGCGCGTCTCAAATATCAAGGAATAGCTTTTCAAGTTCTATCATTACTTTATATGATTTATATCTTATATGTAAAATTATTTATTTCTAAAAATTGTTAATTACATAGCTCACATCATATTATGATGTAATCTCATTATATGTATCATAATATAGTAACAAATTACTAAAATAATTACGTTCAATCTACGATAGTTATTGCCATCATTTTTCAGCTTATTTCAAATTGAAAATAGAGACACGAGTGCAACTGGCTCTGCGCACCAATCACGATCTGATTGGGTCGCGCGCACCTAATGTCGACGACCAATGTTTCTTATTCTATTATTGCTTTGTAGAGTTTATATTTTATATATTATATAACCAAATTCTGAATATTGTTGATTATACGACTCAGTATTGATTCCTTAACCTACCCATCATGTTATATCGCATTGATTACAATTTTTCTCTGCTGACATAATATTGTAATATAATCTCATTATATTATAATATAGTGCTGTAATTATATTAATTGCGCTCAGTCAACGACAATTATTCGTATTTTACCTTCTTCTAATTTCAAAATAAGGAATATTTAACGCTGGAGAAAGAGAAACGAGGCACAGCGAACCAATCACGAGCGTGAAATATTCTGATTGGGTCGCGCGCCCCACACAACAGGCGTGAAATATTCTGATTGAATCGCGTGCTCCTATGGAGTTTATATAAGTCCCACGAGAAGCTAGGGAAATAAGAAACAACCCCCCACCCCCTCCGCAGAGACCGGCTTGCAGGTGACGGGTCTCCATACTATGGGATTCGAGCTGGTATCACAAAGTCTTCGTTAAGACACCTCCTTTAAAACCCCTGCCTGTCCGCCTCTACTGAGGGGGGGGGGGGCAAGCCAGGGTGTTCAAGGATTTGTTGACCCTGGTGCCATTCAGCTCTCGACACGGCGATCACATCGAAGCTTGGGAGTATGAGAACTCGCGCCATCGATATTCCAGGGCGCTTTGCCATTACCTCCTGGAAGGATCGCTCCTTGGTTCAGGTCTCACCGACTAGAGTCTGTCAGTTCCCCAGAGTAGTCACACATCGCAGTACAGCCCCTCAGGTTCACATATTCCAGATCTCCTGTCTAATGAGACCCGTGAGCCCTCCCACCAGCTACAAGGTCCCGCGATCCCTAGGGAAGGATAGTGTGAGCCATGTGAGTGGAAAAATAAATCCTGAAAGTGTCTAAACGATCCATTGTGGCCTCATCTTCAAAATCATTCCACGTAATGACTCTCATTTTCAGCCCTTTGCACAATACGACCCCATTATTGGTTACATTTTTAGTGAAACATTGTTTTTATTAGAAAATTCAACTATTTGGCTAAAAATGTATCTTCTTCAGTTGAAAATTCAACTAATTTCATGAAAATTCATGTATTCTGTCAAAAAATCATCAGTTTTTTTCATAGGTAATTATTCATGCTTGAAAATTCTTGCAAGAATAGCTTGGGCTGAGTAATCGACCATAATTATGAATGTAATCTAGAAAATCCACTTTTTTATAACTTTGAGAATATATTCGAAGAAAAGAATTCAGAGGGCTTAGCGAAACCTTATACAATTAAGATTTCACAAACTATTTTTATTTTACTGTAAATAAGCTTCACTTGAGATATGGAACTAGCCATTTTATCAGTAGAAGGAAAGCCTACAACGTCTATTAAACGATATTCGTAATTCTAAATGTTTGTTCTGGCTTAAAAGCTGTCGTAATGCTTCTTTCATGCATTGGAAATTTTGATAATTTCCTACGTTTTCTAGGGTTTATTGCAAAGCGTAAAAGAAAAATTTTGAATTGAACATATTTTGATATCAGAAACCCCCCCCCCCCCTTCAAGCCAAATTTATTTACGAAAAAGAAAGAGATTGTTTAGAAAATTTTTCTCTCTAATATTTATTTATTATTCGTTCACAAATAAAAAGGCAAAGCAAAGTTAAAAATTACAGAAAAATCCACAACTTTCGAGCACTTATCTGAGAGAAGATAGTTATTAACAATAATAAATTGTTTAAAGAATTATTTTTGGTCAACTTAAATAATCATTAAATTATTCCAAGAGAAAATTAGACAAATAGTTAAAAATTTCTGAAAAACCGCAACTTTTTACCATCAAGCAAAAAGAATATTATTAACAATAATAATAAATTGATTAAAAAATAACTTTTGTTAACTTGAATTCATTATTACTTTATTCTAGTTGATAAATGGACAAAAGTTGAAAAATTCAGAAAAAACCCGCAACTATCTAGTAATAATATATGTAGAAGAAGATAGCTATAGACAATAATAACTTGTTTAAACAACGATTTTTGCTATATTGAGTTAAATATTAACTTGCTCCAAGTGAAAGGTGAACAAAAAATTGAAAATTTCAGAAAAAAAACCGCCATTTCTAGCATTATTCAAAGATAATATTATCAACAATAATAATGAATTGTTTAAACAATTACAGGTTTGTTAAAATTAATCAACTCTAACCTCTTTTTAATTAAAAATGAGATAAAAAGTGAAAATTTTTCGAAAAAACCGCGACTTTCTATCTCCATTCTAAGAGAAAAATGCTAAAAGCATTAATAAATTATTTTTGAAATGTATTTAAACATCTCCTCATCAGTATAATGTAGCTATCATGTTTTAGAAACGATTTCCATTTTGAAACAAGCAAAAAAATCATAATTAGCGCCAAAAACGCGCAATACCCTTTTTTTCACTTATGGGGGTTTTTCGGGACCCTACAAAACATACTTATGGAGGTGATACAGGTATTTCAAAAGTAATATTTCATTAGTATTCTATGGCTAATTGTGAAGAGAAATGTTGAGTTTCAACTCCATTCAGCTAAAATTGAGGATTCTGAATCAAATCTTCAAAATAAATTAAGTGAGACAGTGCGCATTTTATATGGACAAAATGTCAGCCATTTATGATCAATTTATCGATGGGCTGGTTCTCGTAAAAGATAGTTTACTTTCTGCCAAAATACTCAAAGAATATTGAGGAATAGCACTATTTGTTTATTGAATGGAAAAATTATATCCATTTTAAGGCGCACTTCTCTTCAAAATAAATTAAGTGAGACAGTGCGCATTTTATATGGACAAAATGTCAGCCATTTATGATCAATTTATCGATGAGCAGGTTCTCGTAAAAGATAGTTTACGTTCTGCCAAAATACTTGAAGAATATTGCGAAATGGCACTTTTTGTTTATTGAATGGAATCATTATATCCATTTTAAGGCGGACTTCGCTTGCAAATGAATTATGTGAAAAAGTACGCATTTTATATGGTCAAAATGTCAGCGATTTTTGATGAATTTATCGATGGGCTGGTTTTGGTAAATGAAAGTTTACTTTCTGCCAAAACACTCAAAGAATATTGCGAAATGGCACTTTTTGTTTATTAAATGGAATCATTATATCCATTTTAAGGCGGACTTCGCTTGAAAATGAATTATGTGAAAAAGTACGCATTTTATATGGTCAAAATGTCAGCGATTTTTGATGAATTCATCGATGGGCTGGTTTTGGTAAATGAAAGTTTACTTTCTGCCAAAATACTTAAAGAATATTGCGAAATGACACTTTTTGTTTATTGAATGGAAACTTTATATCCATTTTAAGGCGGACTTTTCTTCAAAATGAATTATGTTAAAAAGTACGCATTACATATGGACAAAATGTCAGCGATTTTTGAGTAGTTTATCGATGGGCTGGTCTTAGTAAAATAAAGTTTACTTTCTGCCAAAATACTCAAAGAATATTGCGAAATGGCACTTTTTGTTTTTTGAACGGAAACTTTATATCCATTTTAAGGCGGACTTTTCTTCAAAATAAAATATGTCAAAAAGTACGCATTTCATATGGACAAAATGTCAGTGATTTTTTATCAATTTATCGATGGGCAGGTTTTCGTAAAAGAAAGTTTACTTTCTGCCAAAATACTCAAAGAATATTGCGAAATGGCACAAATTTTGCCTCAGTAACTATCAAAATTTTTAATGCTATTGTTGTGATTGAAGCCGATAGTGCTTTTGACATATTTGGGAAAAAATTTTTTCTGCAAAAAATTTAGCCACAGAAAATTTGATATCGAAATTTTGAATGTTATTTTCGTTATTGAAGCCGATAGTGTTTTTGACAATTTTGGGAAAACATTTTTTCTTCAGAAAATTTTGCCTCAAAAAATTTGCCATCGAAATTTTGAATGTTATTTTTGTTATTGAAGCCGATAGTGCTTTTGACATTTTTGGGAAAAAATTTATTCTTCAGAAAATTTTGCCACAGAAAATTCACTATCGAAATTTTTAATGTTATTGTTGTTATTGAAGCCTATAGTGCTTTTGAAATTTTAGTGAATAATTTTTTTCTTCAGAAAATTTTGCCTCAGTAAATTTAATATTGAAGTTTGTAATGTTATTTTTGGTATCGATGCCGATAGCGCTTTTGACATTGTTATGAAAAAATGTTTTCTTTAGAAAATTTTGCCTCAGTAAATTTACTATTGAAATTTTTTATGTTATTGTTGTTATTGAAGCCGATAGTGCTTTTGACAATTTTGGGAAAACATTTTTTCTCCAGAAAATTTTGCCTCAATAAATTTGCGGTATAAATTTGTAATGTTCTTGTTGTTATTGAAGCCGATAGCACTTTTGACATATTTGGGATATAATTTTTTCTCCTGAAAATTTTTCCTTGTAAAATTTACTATCGAAATTGTTAATGTAATTGTTGTTATTGAAGCCGATAGTGCTTTTGACATTTTTAAGAAATAATTTTTTCTTCAGAAAATTTTGCCTCAGAAAATTTACTATCGAAATTTTTAATGTTATTGTTTTAATTGAAACCGATAGTGCTTTTTACATTTTTGGAAAAAAATCTTTTCTCTTGAAAATTTTTCCTCAGAAAATTTAGTATCGAAATTTTGAATGTTATTTTTGTTATTGAAGTTGATAGTGCTTTTGACATTTTTGGGCCAAATTTTTTTCCAGACAGTTTTCCCTCAGAAAATTTACTATCGAAATTTTTAATGTTATTGTTGTTATTGAAGCCGATAGTGCTTTTGACATTTTATGTCATTTTTTAGATGACAGTTGCTCCCAGTGGGACCCTGCGGTGGTTGTTGACCTTTAGTTTTTTATTATATATATATTTTCATCGACGAGGCGTCTTTTCTGCAGGGCAGGAGTGGATAGGGGGGGGGGGCTGATATTACAATATTTGCAATTCCAAGTTTTTTATTTACACTTTGCAATAAACTTCTTGTTGTATAAAAAAAAAAACTTTTACAAGTAATTTAAAGACTTAGCCCTTCCACCTATTCCTAATTATTCTATTCTTTGTTTTTGCGTCTTGTGTAAAATAGCTTTTTTTCTTCAAATTAGTTTTTTTTAGGCATTGGGAAAAGAGCAAAAATAATTCACTTAAAACAACAATACCACTCGAAAAATCATTTTTCTTGTTAAAAAGGCGATGCAAAGTTCAAGATTTTAGAAAAAACCGCCACTTTCTAGCACTCATCTAAGAAACAAATAGTTATAAACAATATTAAATTATATAAAAAATTTTTTTTGTTAACTTCAATTGACTACTACCTCACTAAGAGAGTTAACTTGAATTCATTATTACTTCACTTCAATTGAAAATTTGACAAAAAGGCAGAAATTTCAGAAAAAACCGCATCTTTCTAGCATTATTCAAATATAATATTATTTATAGTAATGACAAATTGTTTAAACAATTTATTTTCTTGACTCTAGTTAATTATTTAACTTATCTAAATTGAAATTTTGACTAGAAGTGATTTTTTTTTAACTGCAATTTTGTAGCATTTTTCTAAGAGAATATTATTAACATTAATAATAAATTGTTTAAACAATCCCTCCTGTTAACATTGATAAACTATCACTTTCCTCTAATTGAAAATTGGACAACAAGTAAGAAATTTTTGAAAAAACCGCGTCTCTCTAACTCCATTCTATGAGAAAATTGCTAAAAACAATAATAAATTCTCTAAACAATTTATGTGAACATTTAATTATCAGTATGAAATAGCCTTTTATGTGCCAGAAATAATGTTCATTGTTCAGTGAAACAATGTAATTGTGAAGAGAAATGTTGAGTTTCAACTCGATTGAGATAATATTGAGGATTCTGAATAAGATTTACATAAACTGTGGTCGCGAAAAAACTACATGGAAAAAATGACAGAAAAAAAATGACAGGCCTGTCATATTTTTCCTGTCATATATTATCGTAAGGGTATTTTTTCCAACAAGCTGTATTAGAATTCAAGCATTTTTAGAAAATTGGAACCACAAACAATTTTTGAGGCAGAAAGTGTTTTCATAGAAATTTATATCTCAAAATATTAACAATTCAAAAAGTTACAATTTTTTTCGTAAAATTCAATTGAAAAACAAAACAAAAATACTTATAAATTACTTTAACATACTTGAAAGTATACCTATAAATTTTGGTAAGTAAAAAGGTTCAGTAGTTGTGAAGTTATAGAGTATAGACGATCAAAAAGTGAAAAGGGTCAGATGGACTCAGTGTAGGAGATATTCGGAAAAATAGGTGTGTACTCGAAGAGTTAAAAAACTATTTTATTTAGAAATAAGATTTTTGACACAGCTGCCTTAAAAAATACATAGTAACTGCAAAGTTATATGTTCTAACTTCAAACAATTTAAAGTCAGACGTTTAAAACTGAGCTATTTAAATTTTAAAGTTAGATAGGAAAGCCAGTGTGTCTACCCGCCAGATGATTTCATAATTCTGGTGTACGCTGATTTAATTAATCTTTTAGAAAAATTAATTAATAGAACAGATTCTTTAAAGAAACGTTCATTATGACGTGGACTACTATTTTTCTATAAAGTAAATTACTTTCAAAGATCTCCAACTATCACAGAACTTACCGAAAACAAAATTATGCGCTTAGACGGGACGTTAAATGGAGTACAACGGGCATGGGAACTCTACATAACAAGTTCTGAAACATACTGGACGAGACATATATGTGTAATACAAAGATTATTTCTCGTTAAAATCATCTGGTGGTCATGAGAAGGACCGATTGTAAATGCAGTGATTTTTTTTCATTTTAAAAAGATGTTTATTGATCATAATTTTACAGGAGTTCAATACAGAGTTGGCTTATCTATTGCACAGTTTTAATTAAGATACCTAGTTCCCAGCTGGAACTTTACCTCTTATTAATTATGTGATTTGTCTATTGTTCAAGTTTTATTGTTAATTGATCGCAAAATCATTTAAATATATTATCGAGCGCGAAGCGTGAGAACCAACAGTCGCGCGCCCTAGGCGCGCTCAAACTTGCGAGCGAAGCGAGTTGCGCTCGAAGCGGGCGATGAGAATGTGCCCGCGCAGCGGGCAGATTTTTTAAAATTCGATTTGTATACAATCATTGTTCTTTTAAATTCCAACAATAATGTTTTTAAACTTTAAACGTTAAGAAAGTTTCTTCGGTGAAGGTATTTAATTATTGTATTTTTAATAAATAAATAATCTTTACTGAAAAACGATTTTTGTCATATTTGAATTCGTGATTTCCATAATTCGGGAATTTTCCAATTCGGGATTTTTATACATCGACAATTTCATAATTTCGGGAATTTTATTCGGAAATTTTCCAATTCGGCAATTTAATAGCGTCGGAGATTCCATTTTTGGACAAAAATGGAAATATTTCGTTGAGCTCTGTCAAAATAAAACTGGTTTAAAGTTTTTTTATACCTATTTTCCCCCAATTTCGTAACTGAAGCGGCTTTCAAATACATTTTTCAAAGTTACGTATCAGCGAATCTCTACATTAATTTTTTGGGTCAAAGAACTTTATTTAAACAAAATTTTCCTGTTTATCCGGTGTCGCTATTTTATTTTTAGACAGCTACATAATTTTTAAGGTCAAAAAATGGTCTGGTTTTACGCAATTTTCAAACAAAAAATTAACAATTATTTAAAACGAACTAACGAAACCAGATAAGCGGGAAAATTTTGTTTGAATCAAGTACTTTTAGCAAAAAAAACACGTACATTAACTGCACATTTATTTCTAATTCAAATTTAATTGATACAGTCACCATACGAGAATATCGTTTTTACCTGCCTTCTTTTCGGACTCTTTTTGAACGACTGCAGCTTAATTCTCGTATTTTTTTCGGTTAATTTTTATAAATTGAAAGTTTCTCCATCATAGATTTTCTTAAATTTTAATGTCATTGAATTTTATTTGATCATTATAAATTAGCCTTTATATTGAAGTGAAAAATAAGAATTACTCGAATAAAGCTGTGAACTTATGGATTTATTTAAATAAGCTTCATATCATCATAACATTTTGTACAATAATTTGATTTAATGAATAACAATAGTTAAACTTTCTCTACATACATGTAATTTTTAAAATATTATTTTTCGGCAAAAAAGCTTTAATAATTGTAATTTAGGTAGAATCCACTTGTATCACAGTAAAGGCCTGATTTGAAATACATTTGGTCTAATCAATTTTTATTTAATTATAATTAAAGATTCATAATAACTTACCTTATTTTTGCCTAATTTCTTATCGTTTGCTTTCCAATTTTTTTCGTTTCTCGTTCTTTTTCTATCACTTTGTAAAAATTTTTCCTTACACATTTTTGCTATTTTAAAATTGAATTGAAAATTATTTTCACATATTAAATGATACATATGAAAGTTTCTGTCTATAATTTCTGAAAGTTTGTAGAGATTGTGCACTGTTGTCAAAAAAAATAGGAACTAGTTAAATTTTTATTTTTCCCTATGTGATAGGCATTTGGTCTGCTTTGTTTCTAAACAAGCAGTTTCTTATACAAAAAGAACCAAAACATTCACGTACGCAAGACACTTAAAATGTTGTTTCCTAATATGAACATGACTGAAATAATTGTAGATGCAAAACATAGTTTATCATTTCAATATTTCTTGGGGAGGTGAAGGGTTCATTTAAGCAGATAAACATTTAAAAATCATTGAAAATATTGAGTTCTGAAAAGCCAAACGGCTAGCCCACTGCCTGATGGTGATCAGTACTCACGGAGCTATCGTTGGCGGCGCCTCATAATTGATTGTAAAATGCATATTTTCGCCAATTTTCAACGAATCAAGCTGAAAATGTCCACAAATCTTCCTTTGATAGTAAGGAACAAATGTCTCACTGAAAGTTCTATCAACTCTAAAGTTCCCTCGATACTTTTTGTAGGCGAAACTGAAAAAACGGAGTTACCGATCTGTCTCAATTTGCAAGTAAATATTAATAAACAGTAGGCGATTTTAAACTTTTTCTTTGTTTTGTAAGCATCGCTAGGGTATATTTCGTTCGTATGTCAAGTTTCAAACAGTTTCAATAATATTTGCCCAACTTACGACGATTTATTTCTTAAAAACTAATTGAATTTGTGGACACATTTTTTTTAGTTTATTAGGCTTATTATTACAATACATTAGTTATCTTTTCCTCGTATCAGAAAAGATGAAAATTGTTTCTTCTATCGCCTTATACTTGGCGGTCATCTTCAATTCTATTGGTAAATATAATAAAATAATGTATCCATAATTGTAGGTACATTTTTTTAAGCTATTTGCTGATCATAATTTGTGCCCTTGAATCCTTTTTCCGTACAACTCGCTATTTCCCTTTAAACCTTATTTGAGTTTGTCCGAAATAAATACGACTTTAAGCTGAATTTATTCCGGGGGAAAACATGTGTGTCTTACAAATGGAAATCGAAAAGTGCCCTTGTTGATGCGGGATTCGTGCCATATGTGGGCATGAACATATGGTACATTACTAAGATGTTTTACTAAAAAAAAAAGTAACAAGGTCCAAAGATATTAAAACTTATAGGAAAATTCAGCAGAAATTTGATCTTTTCAATTAAAAATAATGAGCTCTCAACTAAAAATAGTTGGATTTTCTCATTGGGTTCTTATAATTCAGTTCTCATTTAAACGAGAAAACTCAGATAAAGGGGAGGATTCTTGAAAGCCGGTGGGGGAAAAGGATTTCTTTAAAAATGTGAAAAGGGAGAAGTAGGCGAAACAGTGTGAAGCCTGTATTTAGATGCTTTTAATTGTAAAATGAAGTCACATGTATATCTTCCATGTGTGACAAATCATCACGAAACCTGTTAACCTTACACACCTAAAAGTATGACTTATTTTTTGAGCAGCCTATTTTATCTCCGGAAAAGAAAAGTGCAAGTATGTCGGAAGATAATACAGAAGGAAAATTGAACCTCTGTTTCTTGTTGCAGATTTGAACTTACAGTACGAGCGTTCACCTAATGGCGACTTTTCTGCTGGTGTTCCTCGTGGCAGACCCTCTCTTGATTTGACTCTTTCTCTTGCCCCACCTCATACTCCGAGTTCTCCGGTCAGATCTTCTCCTGCCAAGTCTTCTCATCGTGCCAGGTCCAGGTCGCCTCCTGCCGCACGTTCTTCTTTCCGACTAGGTGCACTCACAATTGAAGAACTTAGATCTGTTCGGCTTATTCCCCACAAAAATCCAAACCGGCAATTCGAAATTCGAAGATACACTGTTTGTTTCTTTTATAATAGTTGGAATTTTATGAAATGATATTCCATGGTCCCTTCCTTTGTTCTTCGTACAACCCGCAACAAAACACCAAAGTACCATTTTCTTAAATTAAAACAATTATGTGATTCTCGAAAAGTAAACACGAGTGCTCACTCACTACAAGTGCATCACTAATACTTGTGGAAAATTCCTCAATTTTCAAAGCGTAGGGATCTAAATTGTCAATTGCACTTAGTTTATTACAATAACGGACCTTCACTTCACAAGATAAACTCGAAAAGTATTCACTAGACACTTTTCATTTGCCGATAAATACATTTCTTTAACTAAGATAATACACACGACACAAGGTATACAATACAATGTTTCTCCTGAGGTATTCGGACATTTTGAAATGACGTCACAATTGGAAATACTCTATGGAAGCGCCTTATGAATCGCATGCGCACTAGACAGTGATGCAAATGTGGGCGCCTTTTGCTACTGCGCTTGCGTTCGGGCCGCACACTGGTTGGCCGCAGTTTACGCGCAATTGAAAATAAAATGAATTCTTATGAGAATACATAAAAAATATGAAAAACATTATAAACAATCTTCTTCAAATACTTTTTCAACAAACTTCTTCTGAAATTAAATGTTTTGTGAAATATAAGTTATTCTTCGGAAGTCAAAGAAAATAAACTGTTACTTAATAAATATATGTGTTATCAATTGCTTTCTTGTCTAAAATCAGAAATTGTACATTTTATACACATTCTTGTGCATTTTTTAATAATTATTTATTCAAATTACAAGAATTGTGTTTAATTCGAATTTTGAATTGCGCGCCAACTGCGACCAACCAGTGCACGGCCTGAACGCAAGCGCAGTAGCAAAAGGCTCCCATATTGGCATCACTGGAACTTGCGCAGACGACCCGCCCTAGAAAAGCACTGTGCCGGACCGGATGTGGTTCGGAATATGGAAGTTCGTACCTGAAGTAAGTCGAAAACTATGGATTGGAGGCGAACACTTGTCAGTTAAACGTTATTATGTTTGAATTCTATAAGTGGGCCGCACACTGCGGTACTGCAATGCAGAGGCAACCCGTGGCAGAGCCGGACCCCCACAGCGCTCCAAATATGACCCAAAAAAAAAAACTACATTTTTACGTATTATTGTTACTTTTTAGCAATTACCGTCGTTTTTTTCATACAAATAATTACTAATGGACAATTGAAATATTTCCCATGACATTTTAAACAATTTTTAATTGTTTAAACAAATGTAACTTATTTAAACAATTATTTATTCGCAAAAAATGTAAAAAATAATCGTATTTTCTGATTGAAATGTAATAATTTTTCATTGTTTTAAGAAGTGAATTTTGTTAAAAACATTATGTAATTATTTAAGCAATTACTTATTGTTTATTCTCAACATTTCTAAAAATTGACCCTGAGATGTCCAGTTTTTCCTCAAATTGGTATCCTATGCTACTTTTCGTTGAT
Organism: Andricus grossulariae; assembly: GCA_011634705.1. Lineage (NCBI taxonomy): Eukaryota > Metazoa > Arthropoda > Insecta > Hymenoptera > Cynipidae > Andricus > Andricus grossulariae. The sequence goes on along the minus strand of JAABKJ010075445.1, from coordinate 212,971,148 downwards.
TAATTATATAATTTTGATACATATTTTTCAATGTTTAATAAACTTCTATTTGTTTAAACAATTTTATTTCGAAAACTTTAAAAAAATTAAATGAAATAAAATACACATAATTATTTTTCTGACTGTATAGTGTATAGAAAGAATATATTGACCATATTTTAATTGTTTCAACAAATGTAATTTGTTTAAACAATTACTTTTCCAAAAATACTTTTAAAATTGTATTTTTTGAATGAAACATAATATTGAATGATTTCGAGGAGTAATAAATTCTGCTAAGAACTTTATGTTATTGTTTATACGATCAATTATTGTTTTTTTTTCTTCAAATTTCCTTCAAGTTGAGTATGGATGGTTTACATCTTTTTTGGCGCATTATTAAATAAATCATAAAAGTCATAATAAGATTTAAATTATGAAAGTGTATTTATATTCAGAAAATACGATTTTAAAAGTATTTTTGGAAAAGTAATTGTTTAAACAAATTATATTTGTTTGAACAATGAAAAAATGGGCAATATATTTTTTCTATACACTATACAGTCAGAAAAATAATTATATGTATGTATAAATAATCATATTCAGAAAATACGATTATTTTTTACAGTTTTTGGAAATGAATAATTGTTTAAATAAGGTACATTTGTTTAAACAATTAAAAATTGTTTAAAGAGTCATGGGAAATATTTAAATTGTCCATTAGTAATTATTTGTAGAATCTTTTTAAATACTCTAAAATATTTTAAATCCTCTGAAACCAATTGAATATTCCTTAGAATCTTTTGAAATACTCTTACAGTTTTCAAACCTTTTAAAATGTTTGGAAATCAATTGAGACATTTTAAAGCTCTGGAAAATGCCTTAGATCTTTCAAAATACCATAAAATAATTCAAATCCTATGAGTAACATTAAATTACTTAAATCAATTTAAAAATTCCTAGAATCTTTCAAAATACCCTAAGATATTCAAAATCCTTAAAAATATTTTGGAATTTCTTGAATTTTTTTAAGCTTTTCAAAATCCCTTGCAATTTTACAAAGCACCCTGAAATATTTCGAATCCTTTAAAATTCTTTCAAATTATTGAAATCCTTTGATTGTTTGACATCTTTTAAAATACTCCAAAAGTTCTCAAATCCTTTCCATTTTTTTGAAATTCCTTAAAATCATTTGAATCTCTTGAAAATGATTTGGAATCTTTTAAAATACTCTAAAATATTTGAAATCCTCTGAAATAAATTACTGAAATCAATTTAAAATTCCTTGGATTCTTGAAATTTTTGTAATCTCTTTAAAATAAAATTAAAATTAAAAAAAAAAGCCTAAAATATTTAAAATCCTTTGAAATTCCTTCAAATTATTCACATAAAAAAATCTTGAGAATCATTAGAAAATTCCCAAAATATTTCAAGCCCTTTTAGAACTTTAAATAACACTTTAAGCTTTTTAAAGCTCTCGAAAATGCCATGGAATCTTTTTAATTACTTTAGAATGTTGCAAATCCTCTGCAATCAATTAAAGTGCTGAAATTAAATGAAAAATCCTTGGAATCTCCAAAAAACCTCTAAAAGTTTGCAAATCCCCTAAATTTTTTGGCATTCATTGAAATAATTGGCATCTCTTTCAAATGCCGTGAATTCTTTTGAAATACCCTAAAATATTCCTAATCTTTAAAAATTACTTAAAAAATCGTTTTCAATCAATTAAATTACTAAAATCTGTTGAAAATTCCTTGAAATCTGTTAAAATATCCCAAAACATTTCAAACCCTTTAAAATCTTTTGGCATTTATTGAAATTATTGACATCTCTTTCAAAATTTGAAGTATTTCTTTAAGGTGTCAATTTTTGAAAAGAAAAATCAAGTCAAACCTTCCAATAGCCGATGAAACCGAATCGTGAAGTCGGGCCTCGGGGAGCTCGACATCGTGCTCGTGCTTCGCGCCTCGTGCATTTTCGGCTTTATACGAGGCTGGCCGACGCATCGCGTAACAGAGGCGACTCGCCGAATACTGCCGAATATACGTGCGTGTTCACTTTTTACTGCCGAGTTTTTCTATTCCTGTTTCTTACGGCCCAAGTACCGTTATCTACTTTTTACTGCCACTGTTCTATTTCTGCTTTTTACAGACGTGAAATTATAACCAATTTTTGTAGGCACTTTTCTATAGCTGCTTCTTACTCACCCTCGAGATATTCCCACTTTTTATTATCAACCGTTCAAATAAATGTAACTCGGACTGAGTAAAAGTTTTTTTGAACCAAATATATGTTTCTTTGATTCAAATAAACGTATTTTTTCGTAAAATAAATATTTCTTTGCAGCAAAGAAATTCTTTGCTACGGAAATAAATATTTATTTGTTTCTAATATGCGGCATATTGTTTAAAGAAAACACGTAAAACAGAGTTGATAAAATATTAATTGATTGAAAGAACAATTTACTCAAACAGAAAAAGTTCTTCTCTCTTTCAAAAATTTTGAATGGTTAAAGTACAACAATTAAGCAGGCCCATTTCATGAAAAAATATTTAATGCAATTACAATGATCATAATTTATAATAATATATTTATTTTCATTTTCGCGAAGTAGGAAAAGAATTTTAAGCAAGACCACCTGACTAATGCTGAGGAAGACCGATAAACACCAATGACCACATTTTTTCAGATTATATCTATGGTGAACATGTATGGCTAACTTAAAAACTGGAGAATCCATTTCAATTGTGAGACCATAAATTCTGCACACCTGGCGGCATAGTTCTGAACTACTCGGTACAAATAAAGAATTGTACAAAAATATTTTTTCGAACGAATGGTGTATGAAGTTATTTCAAAAATATGTTTCTTCACTTGAAGGAAATGTTTATTGGGCATAAATCGCTTCACTCTATTTATTAAAAGAAACATATCTTCCAAGTCAGCAATAAATTTCAAAACCATCAATTTCGAATTCTGAAATTTCCAAATGAGGCCCTCTGCAAATTTATTTATAAATGCCAAGTTTATCAAGTCGCCCAACTATAAATGACGATATTACAAAATTTTAAACGTTGATAATTCCAACATTACAAAACTGGCAAGTGTCAACTTTTCTATATAAATAAAAAACTGTATCAACTCACTCAGCAATAAATTCCAAACTTATCAATATCGAATTCTGAAATTTTCAAATTAGGCCTTCTGCAAATTTATTCATAAATTCCAAGTTTAACAAGTCGCCCAACTTCCGAGTGAGAGTGAAATGTGTAAAAATAATGTTTAAGTGGAAGTTTATAAATTTTCAAAAATTGTTCTGCGTTCTGTAATATTCGAGGAACGATATCTGGTGGTCATTTGTCACAAATTATTGTTCACTAATTTTTTTAACAAATTAAAAATATTCTAAACAATATAATTGCTTAAATAATAATTTTTTTTCGTGATTCAAAAGTTTCCTGGAGATATGACCGAGACGCATCCAACGATATTTTTAGATTTTCTGTCGGACTATTAGACAATAGTATTATTATATAGTTTACATAATTGTAAATTAAACAATCAAAAACGTAAAAAATTGTTATGAATATGCTTGAAACTATTTTTGGACTGATACATTTGTTTATATTAAGTTCCCAATTGCTTATAACAATTAAATTGTTTAAAAATCATTTTTTTTGCCTAATTCGAAAATCCCCTATAGACATGGCTGAGACGAATCCAGATACGTTTTTAGTTTTTTCAATAGGACCATTACTTATGTTTAAATAAATACCGAAATTCTCAGATCTATACGTATAGCTAAATTCAGGGTCGTAAAATTTTGTAATATCGTAATTTATAGTTGGGCGACTTGTTAAACTTGGAATTTATAAATAAATTTGCGGAGGGCCTCATTTGGAAATTTCAGAATTTTAAATTGATGGTTTTGAAATTTATTGCTGGGTGACTTGATACATTTTTTTATCTATAAAGAAAAGTGGACACTTGCCACTTTTGTAATGTTGGAATTATGAATGTGGAAAATTTTGTAATATCGTAATTTATATATATAATCTCATCTCATTTGATATCATAAATTTCTCTCTCAAAGTAATACGTATAACATTGTGCGTTGGCCCGCAAAAGAAAATGTCCAGAACAATGTTAACGTTAGGCCTTGAGAGTAGTCGTAGTTATATTGCTGTTGATTTTAAAATTTTGAATGACCTTGGATAAAGCAAGTCATGAATTTTATGTGGCCCTAAAATGTAAACGTCGCATCAATAAGTTTATAGGTTATGTTCCATATCTACAAATATGTGATATTCGCTATGAAAATTGGTATACAAGAAACGTCGTTCTATATTCTTCTGATAAATGATGGAGATATTTTTTACCGGAAGGGGATCCACGTCGTGAGGCGAAAGCTCGTTTTTAAATAAACAGACAGATCAGTAGATCAAAAACTAACATCTTCGTATATATTGATCGATAAAGAATGGTCATCGAATGTTCGCCAATAGATTCATTAACGCCCCTCGAAGACGCAAACAATTACATAAAGTAGAGTACTGTTATATTCTCAGAACAAAACTCTCTTATAACCAGGGAAAATAATTTCGTTTAAAAACTTTAAAATGATATTGGTAAGTTATGGTAAGTCATGAAAGACTCTTCAATTGGGCAATCAATGCGTCTCGGAAACTCAAACAAATATATTACATATTTTAATGATGTATTCCCAATATTAGCAAAGTTTTCTTCATACGAAGAAGATAAACAATATTTTTCGAATTTATAAATTGTTATTGCCAGATCGTACGAGGACGTAGAAGTTACGTCAATAGATCAGTCGACGTATGTATCTCGAAGACGCGAACAAAACATGTCAGATACCGTACTGTGCACTCTTTAAAATTTTTGTTGGAAACTTCCACTAAATGTATTGGAAACCTATTTCCGAAACTTGAGGTAACGCTACAATACATAATGTTGTAGTTTCCAATTGCTGGTATTGGTATGATACCTCACACGTATTGGAATTTTACAATGCAAGTCCAGTAGCTAGCAACACTTCTGTTTCATATTTGCAGCGTATTCATGGAATTCAAGGAATACATAGAACTCATGCAGTTCACGGAATTCAAGGAATTCGCGGAATTCATGCATTACTACATGTTTTTGACTAAAATTACCGGGCACAAAATTTAATTTTTGCGGCATATGTTAGCACTAAATAAACATTAAATTCCTGTGCAAAGTAGAATTTGATACCACTAATAGTTTGCGAGTTTCACATACCAGTGCCCTGAAACCAGCATTACTACACGTTTTTGTTTAAAAAAAGTGCCCGGATTTTGTGCACAGCACGAGCCTATCTGTACACGTCGGTGGTTACTGGTATAACTGTGCACGTTATTGGCCACAGGCACAGTTGTACACCGTAACATCTGTGCACGTCTCAAATTTGGCGTGCACAGATGCTACCCTAGCAACGGTTAACGTGCAGAGATGAGAGACTCCCAACTGTGCACGTCAAAATTTAGACGTGCACAGATGGTACCCTAGCGACGGTTAACGGGCACAGATGGGAGACTCACAACTGTGCACGTGCACAGATGGTACCCTGCCAACGGTTCACGTGCACAGATAGGAGATTCCCAACTGTGCACGTGCACAGATGGTACACTCCCACCTGTGCACGTCTCAATTTGCGAGGGGTGCAACTGTGCACGGAACAACTGTGCACTTGCTAAACTGTGCAGGTCGAGGACCAATGGTACAACTGCACGCTGTGGGCTACTAACATAACTGTGCACGTGCACAGATGGGACACTCCTAACTGTGCACGTGCGAAAATAGGAGCCTCCCAACTGTGCACGTCGAAATTTAGACGTGCACAGATGGTACCCTAGCAACAGTTCACGTGCGCAGATGGGAGACTCCTAACTGTGCACGTCACAATTAATCCGATCATTTTTTCATTCAGAAGTTTACGCGCACAGATGGGAAACTCCCAACTGTACGCGTGTACAGATGGGACACTTCCGACTGTACACGTGCACAGATGGGACCCTCTCAACTGTACATGTGCACAGATTGAAGACTCCCAACTGGGCACTAGGCTGGGGCGAAAAACCAACATTGTGCGTCCAGGAAACATCTGGGTGCGGAAAAGTGGCCCAGGACAAACCGAAACTCAGCGCACTTTGAAATTTTGAAATCGGATAATATCTTCAGTCTGTTCTTTGAGGGTGAAATCTCGAAATAGACGACGCGACATGAGTGCAAGGTGCATTCTCGTACGAGGTGAGAAACTGAAACTTGCAAGTGTCTACGCCGACGCTAGGCGCAGAAGGCCTCAGACTTGGTGGTAAATTGGAAAGTGCACAGAGTAAAAAATTTCTGAAAATAGAGAAACTTGTAAAAATTGTAACAATTATGCTATTACACATTGCAGAATCGATAATAGTTTTAATTAATAAGTTGAACCATTCGGAAGAGTTTAATATATATTTTTTTTTAAGAATTTGAAAAAGAAAAATTCTGTTTTACTGATCGAATAAATCTTGAAATTATACTTTTCAAATAATAATTCATCTAGCATCCGTAAGTACGTCTCTGATAATATCACGGCCATGAAGTCCAACCAGGGGTAGCCAGCCGGGAATTGACCAGAAACCTTGTTGTAGTAGGGCCAACCGGGGCAATTTCTGCGCGGGCGGTCGAGATTGAATTTTTATTTTGAAGGGCTTAGAATCGTACATAATCATAATGTGGAACCTATAAAATTCTAAAATCAAAAAATTAGTGTTTCGAAAACGTAAAAATATTAAAAAATTATGTTTACAAAATTGAAAAGATATTGAAATTCGATTAAGGAATAAAATGTTTGAAATTAAATACCAGCGAAATTGGATAGTACGAATCGAAAGTTAGAAAACTGGGGTTTTCTTTTTTTTACATAATTTCATAAAAGCCACGTAAAGAAATATTTTTCATATTAAAAATAAAAAAATTATTCGTTTAAAAATGTTTTCTCGGATTTTTAACCCCGTTTTTTCGTCATCAGCCACGGACTCAATTAAATGCCTAATGAGTTAACGATGTTACGAATTAAATTAATACGATGTTTCAAATTTCTTTCGAAGCTGTTGTAGTAAGCACAAAAACGCCGCACAAACTAACCAACTGAGCTATTAAACACTTGGAATTTCGTCTAAAAATCGCGGCTAAGTCTTATAGGTTCAGGGGATAGTATGTGATAAAATTATGTGTCCCTATTTATATAAAACTAAACTGAAAAAAAGGATTACTTGTACCAAGTGAATTTTACTTGGCTGAAGTAAGTGCAAGTCCTGATTATTTTCAAAATAACATGATTAACAGAGCTATTAAGTCATCACATAGCAGTCTTACAAACGCTAATATATACAGTCAAAAATTCTTTAAAAATGAATGATTATCCAAGCGCTTTCGTTTATGAATATGTTAACAAAAGATTGGATATTATCGAATTCAATAATGCCAATCATCCGGCTCCTATTACAAAATGTAAAAATTTCTTCAATCTTGATAGATTTTTAGTTCACTCTTCTACTGCTAAGTTTTGTCGAAATTCAAAAATTCTGTTCAAATAATTTGAGATTACTACAACTTTTCAATCCAACCGGGCTGTATTAGCTGTCATATTATTCATTCTGAAAGATATTTTCATGTTTGTATTAGGAAACATAAAAATGATTGTAAACATGATGATCGTGACATTGTACTCTTGTACAAATTCCTTATGATGTCACCTTATTTTTTCGCTTTTGTTGATAATATTTTCACCTGTATTCCTGAATCCCGATAATCAAATTAATGATATTATCACTAGATTCAACAATAACCACCCAAAGCTTAATTTAACAATCGAAGGTAAAAAGGCAATCAAAGCAATTTCTTAGTTCTTAATATCATCAGAAAGGTGTCATCACAAACCCACGTGGTCGGGCAGATGTTCAAAATTTTTCTCGTACTCTGATATTAAATATGTCATCAATAACATGACTGATAAAGCTGTTAAGTTATTCTGTAACAGTTTTACAAATGCTAATATAGAAATAGTCAAAAATACTTAGAAAATCAATGATTATCCAAACTTTTTCGTTGATAAACATGTCACCAGAATATTGGATTTTACCAAATTCAATGATGCTAATTATCCGACTCATATGACACAATGTTACAATTGATCCAATCTTGATAGATTATTTATTCTTCCTTCTACTGCTGAGTTTTGTTGAAATTCATAACTTCTATTTAAGCAATCAGACATTACTTCAATTTGTCAATCCGTTCGGGCTGTGATAGCTATTATATTGGTTATTCTGAAAGATATTTTCTTGTTTGTATCAGGAAGCATAACAATGATTGTAAACATGATGATCGTGACACGGCTTTTGTTCAACAATGAATGTTCCAGCTTTAATTAAGTGCCGGATATACTGGAACTTCATATTCTCGACAATTGTTTCTGTTGCGCACTCGAGGCCTGACATAGTTCTTCTGGACTTCGAGAAACGCAGAAGGTGGTCATCCTTGGGTTGCTCCGTGTCCTCAGGGTTCACGAGACTTTTGCCGGATCATCGTATTGAATTCGTCGCAGACTGGTCACCCATCTCACGGTCGTGAGACGTGGTTACAGCTGAAATTTTACCGCGGTTTCGCTGGAAGCGGGTGCAATTTTTAAGATTAGCACCTACACCCGGCGAAATCCTGCGGTCGTTCTTATGACAAATTTTTAATTATATATATTCCTGTCCTAAAACCTAAATCTAGCGCACGCATTAGTCAAATGAGCTACGGAACCGCTTAAATTTGTCTGATAAACCATCGGTCCAGCGTTTTCTCCGAGAAAAGCGTGGCCAGTTAAGAAATATGTGTCGTGGTCTGTTTTGTCAGTGATCTTTTTTATACATATTATATACTAATAGCAGGGGCGAACGCAGGAAATGTTTGGGGGAGAGGGGTTCTCATAAAAACATTGATCAACCTTTTTCGAGATTGCAACACTTGTTCAACTTTTAAATTTTCTAAGAAACTTCAGGGGGGGGGCTGCGTTCGCTACTGAATAATAGGTAGGTTTAAAAATGCTTAATTAAAATTTTTTAATCAATCCTTACAGAAGATATCTAATATTTTGTAACGAGATTGGGAAAAATATTTTGCTCAGACGTATCAACTCACACATTCATTTTCATAACTAATATTTTTGATGAAAAACGTAGCGTTTACGAATCATGCATATTTTGCCGAATTTTAATCTTCTTTTTCGGCAGATTTTGCCGGATTTTAATTTTCTCTTGAGAATATTTTTGATAATATCATGATTTTCCACAAATTTCATAAATTTCCACAAACTTCATAAATGTCTGCAAACTTCATAAATTTAAGGGTTGAGGCACCCCTGTGACTGGTTACAGAAATAATTTTGGTCTGGTCAAACTCCTACCCCTGTCCAACTCGTGACATATTTTTCCAAACATCAATTTTTTAACTCGTTGCAATTAATCTAGAATTGTTTGGAATTCATATCCTTTCACTCTGCTGGGATTCGAACACCAGGTCAACTGATTTCCGGTCAGGTGCTCTAACCACTGAGCTACTAGAGTTGACCAGTTGATCAGTTGACCTGGCGTTCGAATCCCAGCGGAGTGAAAGGAAAAGATCTTCTTTCTGAATAAAATTTAACTAAAGATGATGGTGAGGAAGAAAGTTTAATTAAATTTCAGGATGGTTGAGGTGGTTTTTAATAAGCTGTGGTGAACTTACGTGTTCTCAGACAAAAGCACACCCCAGCTACGGCCAGGATAACAGCGAGTAAAGATATCACGCTGGGAGCCAAAACTTGTGCGTCGAGATATAAGGGCGTATCTCCAGCTTCCAGCACTGGACCTTCCTGCATTCTTGTGTTGCCGTTGGGCATTAAAGTACTGAACAAGTACTCCGCCTGTGTTGACCCCGCATTGTTGTAAGCAGTTATCCTCAACTCGTAATTCGTCCCACTTTCCAAATTTACTATGGGAAACCTCGACTGGGGTGGTATGTTATTCGACACTGAAAATAAAAAACACTTTCGAATTTTTAAAAACATTCTTTAGAAGTAAGAATAAACACTCTGAAACTTTTCGAATCTCTTGAAAATTACTTGGAATTTTCAAAAATACCTTTGAATATTTCAAGTCCTCTTGAAATTCTGATAATAAGTAATCTTTTGAATCTTTGGAAGCCTTGGAATCTTTTAAAATACTACTGGAGAGATCGAGAGAAGAAACTTTATTTCAGAAAATATACGCATTATTACGCTAGATGGTACAAATCAATTTTTTGAAGGAATCTGTATTATAATTGCAGAATGACAGCAAATTTTTAACGTCTTTTTCAGACTAGATGGAGTTATGAATTAAAAATCATTTTAATCAATTTTTTTCTGAAAAAAAGATCTTTCAGAAAATATGCGCATTATTATGCTAGATGGTACAAATCAAATCTTTACAAAAATCTGCATTATCATTAGAAAATAACAGAAAAATTTAAACGTCTTTTTCAGACTAGATGGCGTTATGAGTTAAAAGTCATTTTAATTAATTTTTGTCTGAATAGAAAGATCTTTTGGAAAATATACGCATTATTATGCATCATCCTCATCGCCATCATCATTATCGTCATTATCATTGACATCCTTATCATCAGCATCATTTTTGGTTATCACAGTTGGAGAATCGTCATCTTGACTAAATTATGCTTCTACTTTTTGCTAAGAAAAAGTATTTCTCATGTCTCTTTAAATTATCGAGTCTTGAATAAGTTCTGGAACAAATTGAACATTTGGAAGTCATCATGTCACTGGCACAGTAAAAATGGCTGTTCATTCATGAAAGCTGAGTTTATATCCTCCTCCTCCTCATGCCCTCCTCTTCCTCCTCATTCCCTCCTCTTTTAACTCCTCCTCCTCATGCCCTCCTTTTCCAACTCCTACTCCTCCTCATGCCCTCCTTTTCCAACTCCTCCTTCTCCTCATGCCCTCCTCTTCCAAGTCCTCCTTCTCCTCATGCCCTCCTCTTCCAACTCCTCCTCCTCCTCATGCCCTCCTCCTCATTCCCTTCTCTTCCAACTCCTCCTCCTCATGCTCGCCTCTTCCAACTCCTTCTCACGCCCGAGAAGGAGAAGTTGGAGCTGGAAGAGGAGAAGGATGAGAAGGAGGAGTTGGAAGAGAAGGGTATGAGGAGGAGGGCATGAGGAGGGGGAGGTGTTGGAAGAGGAGGGCATGAGGAGAAGGAGGACTTAAAAGAGGAGGGCATGAGGAGAAGGAGGAATTGTAAGAGGAGGGCATGAAGAGGAGGAGGAGTTGGAAAAGGACGGCATGAGGAGGAGTTGGAAGAGGAGGGCATGAGGAGTAGGGAGAGGAGCTGAAAGAGGCGAGCATGAAGAGGAGGAGTTGGAGCAGGAGGGCATGAGGAGGAGGAGGCGGAGGGCATGAGGAGGAGGAGGATATAAACTCAGCTTTCATGAATGAACAGCCATTTTCACTGTGCCAGTGATAAGATGACTTCCACATGTTCAAGTTGTACCAGAACTTATTCAAGACTCGATAATTTAAAGCGACATGAGAAATACTCTTGCTTAGCAAAAAATCATGAGCAGGATGAGAGAGACATCCACCAAATTGCAAAGGTACCTGGAGGTCTAAGGACAATGCAAGACAGTAACAGGTTGATTGATAAGGATAGAAAAGCAATTAACAAGAAATGAGTACAGAAACGTGTACTCCTAATCCTGATCTAGCTGATCTTTCTTATGCGAATATGTATTTCTATATCAAATATTCATTTTCAATATTAAGAGATATAGCACTGATAAAAATTAAAGCATGTTTTTGAAAGAAAACAATTTATAAAAATAAACTTGATAGTTTCATGAAATAGCAGGATGTTATTTTATTCATTTTCCATTCGAACTTTCTACATTTTTAATCAAAACGTTTTAAAAATGAAACATTCTGGAAACTAAATATGTATTAAATACATTTGTTTTCATTTTACTGAAATCAATCTTCAAATTTTTAAGTAAAATTCTGCAAAAATTACATGTTATAAACAATTAACACGCGATTTATTTATTTAAATTAGTTGGAACGATTTTCTTTGAAACCCAAAGGATACTATAAAATGTTTATATTTAATACCAAATAGTATTTTTATATTTTGAATTTTCCCGCCCTAATGTTCGAAACTTTGGAAACTTTGAAACGTTCCCAAAGTTTCATGAAACTTTTCATTTGGTCAAAGTTTCATGATACTTTACAACCCTACCCTTGGGCCGGTGATGACCTTTTGCGGTGTCTACGAACGTCAACGATGAACGTTAACAGTACCACTTACTTCTGTACTCAGCATTTCATTGGCCAATCCCTCGATCCCACTCGAAAATTTATATCGGCATCGTCGCATTATAAATGGTACACCATTTTCGTTTAGAGCGGTCGAGAACCAATCTCGAAAATACCGAAATTGCTCGAAACATTTTAGTGCACCAAACAACCACTCTAAAATGTTAGAATCAGCCCTATGCATCGCCCGTGTATGTGTATGTGGTAGTTGTTCTCTTAGCATCCGGAGGGGTATCATAGTTCAAATAAATCCACGAAGGAATAGTAAGGAGTGGTATCACCCTATGTGTTTGGTGAGCAGCGGTGGGACGAGCGACGTCCATGAATTCGTTAATGTTTGCCACGAATGAAAACTTGGTCTCGGTATCATGCACATACGCAGAGCTGTTTTCGCAGTCACGTGTTATTCCCACTCCCCTATGTTATATTTTGACATCTCGATGCATACGTAGGTATTTTCATATATCTATAATAATTTGTAAGGAATAATTTCATAAAAATAATATTTAAAATATTTATAAACTAACTTTTGAAATGTTGGTATGCTCCATTCCACCAGGTTGGAATGATGTTGACTGTTCACAATATATTATACGTAGATATGTAAGACCACCCTCGTATAAACCCTCACTTAAGGACATAAACGTCCATAGTTGGGCAAGTGACATCTGTGCACGTGCACAGTTAGGCAAGTTCCATCTGTGCACGTGCACATTTGGGTAAGTTTTATCTGTGCACGTGCACAGTTGGGCAAGTTCTATCTGTGCACATGCACAGTTGGGCGAGTGACATGTGTGCACGTGCACAGATAGGAATGTGAAATATGTGCACATCTAAGTACACATGATCCCATCTGTGCACGTCGAAATTTTGACGTGCACAGTTGTCACTTCGACAACGGTGCACATGCACAGTTATCCAAGTGACGACTGTGCACGTGCACAGATGGCACGTGCTGAGTTGCCACGTGCACAGTTGTCCGCCTGACCAAAGACGTGCACAGTTGGCCGTCTGGCCATCGACGTGCACAGTTAGGTACGTGCAAAGTTGCTACGTGCAAAGTTGCTACGTGCAAAGTTGCTACGTGCAAAGTTGCTACGTACAAAGTAGACCCCATCCCTGCTCGATATAGCCTGAACCCGACCTATACTTTGGGAAGCCATGTGCAAAGTGAAATGAAACCGCATCCTTTTGTTTGTAGACTTGTCTGAGGTGGTCTTTATTTACTGGGTAGGAATGCCCAGACAAGCCTCAAATGTGTGAGGAGACATGACTGGCCTGCCTGGTGTAGGCTAGCCCTGGGCTCCATTTATATAACGGGATTTTCGGGCCTTCCTACGATAAGGGTGCCCCTGTCAAAAATGCTGCTCCGTAAATCGATGGGTTTAGGTATCAATGACTGTAAATTTGTGCACTCTAATGCTTGTGCTTTCCCTAATTTTTTATCACTAGGGAAAAGGATTTCGTATGATTGATCTGTATTACAAATGAATATAACATTTATTAAATTCGAAGGACAAGAATACAATCTTTTATCGACGAAAGTTCTTTCCAGACTTCGTAACCTTAAAGCCATTCCCGCGTGCAAAAAATATGCCACGGCACTTGCGAGATGGATGCAGAAAGCTGTCATCCTTAGGTCGCTTCGTGTCCTCAAAATACACGAGGGTTTCGCCGGCATGTCGTTGTGATTTCGCCGTGTACTGTGACCACCCATCTCACGGTTGTGAGACGTGGCCATGAGTGAGACATACCGCGGTCCTATTGGGAGCCGGTGTCATTTTTTAGATGGCAGTTGCTCCCAGTGGGACCCTGCGGTGGTTGTTGACCTTATTTATATATATATATATATATAAAACGAGTACATTATCTCACCCCGATGAAAATATGATGGAGATTCCTAGAATGAGACAAGCGGAATTTTATAATAGTTTCCTATTACACCCCGTACACAATCAAGAGTCGCCTTTGCCTGACGAGATTTTGAGATATTACGAGGCCTTGAAAAGTGCAGCCGATACGTCAAATTCAAGATCAAACATTCACGTTGCAGCTCCTACACTTCTAGACTAACAAGACCTCACACGACTTGTCCAGCTAAAGCAGGATCAGTAGGCCATTTTTTGCAGATTTGGCTTCCCATTTCAAACTCAAATCCGCGTATCAACATCCTGCCCAGATGACCTGTAGAGATAAACTACTCTCAGACTTCAACTACGATGCAAGCTAAAAAATCCACAGAAAATATAACGCGTCAGAGTGGACCCTCCTTTTTGAATTCAGGTCCGCGCAACATTATCCCGCTCACGGGACCAGGAGAGATAGGCTTATCTATGAGATCTTGACTATTTTCGATTATAATTTTACAGATGATTCCTTGCAGAGCGGATCCTCCAGTATCCGTTTTGAAAGTAGCGAAAAGAAAACCTACAAAACCGGTTAAAGGTGATGTGAAACCATCGACTTCCTCTGAATTTCCAGCAAAAAAAAAAGTGGAGACTCTTGAAATAAGGAAATTGTTGAACTAGAATTATTGAACATCACAACTAATGGGGAAAAACATCCGTCGTGCCTCCTCCGGATAAAGGAGGGTGCCAATGTCATATAGGATTTTGGGCCCACAACGTCCAGATCTGAAAAGTGTGTAAAGTTGTTATACTGAGTAACTGTAAGGAAACCGAAGTTTTTTTCAGCAGAAAAGAAAATCATGCCTTAGCCACCGAGTTACTGAAAGCCATATTTGACAAAGCTGTTACGATACCAGGTAAATTACAGTACTACACTTTCATTCCTACACAAGGTGGAAAACTTCAACTCAAAATGTTTTGGTCCTCTGAGAAACACGACATCTTCTCGAAAGGCAAAATACAGAATCCGCAAAAGAGGTCTGCAAAGAAAACAATGGTTGAAACGATAGCCAAAAAATCGATCAGAAAGACATAATATTACCATATAATATTACTTAACTATAAAAACTGGCACTGAAGCGTTGCACAAAAATCCTCGGCGTGAGCGCACTAGGGGAGATCGCGCGCCACCCGCACTATCATGGCATCTTGTATACGTATCGTTCTATTACTCAAAGACGAATTAATTTGCCACTCTGAAAATTAGGGGTCTTGTAGGAAAAAATCTCAGCTTTCTTTTAACACTATTTTGATGAAAAAAAAGTGTCGAAATTTGAGAAAAAGTCCAATTTATTTTTGATTTTCAAAAATTAGGGTCAAATTTGGACTTTTTTAAAAAATCGTTACGACCACCAAAAAGTTTGTGAAAAAAACTATCAAAAACATTTGTAATGAAATTTTGTTTAAAACAATAGGAAAAAAGTTACAAATGTTTGAAAGTAAGGCCTTTCTGAAAAAAATGGTACCCCCTCCACTTTAATAAATAATTATCAAAATTAATTAATTTCCAATGTGAGGAATACCACCTAATAGGACTACCATCGGGCCAATTTTTAGCCCGATCGGACAACTTTCATTTTCGAGGTGAGTACACTTGAGAAATTATGCCCCATATATATATAATTAAAAACTAAAGATTAACAACCACCGCAGGGTCCCACTGGGAGCAACTGTCATCTACAAAAAAAAAAAAATGACATCGGCTCCCAGTAGGACCGCGGTAAATCCCATTCATGGCCGCGTCTCACAACCATGAGATGGGTGGTCACAGGACACGACGAAATCACAACGACTGGCCGGCGAAACTCTCGTGTGTTTTGAGGACACGAAGCGACCCAAGGATGACAGCTTTCTGCATGCACTCGCTGCCCTCCCTCCTTTGAGGGTTGGTAATGTTACTATTGTTTTTCAAGATTCGGTCAAGGATTTAGGATACTTGTTGAACCGTACTCTGTCTTGGAAAGAGCATGTAATGGCTATTTTTCGGAACACCTACAGAATTCTACAGCAATTAAATAAAAATAAAGGCTCCTTACCTACCTCAACTAGGATTCTGCTAGTCAAGAGTTTGATTCTCCCGTTCTTTGATTACGGATGGATTGCTTACGATGATATAACGGATGAACTGAATGGGAAGCTAGAACGAGCACTAAATGCATGTATCCGTTTTATATACAATTTGCCAAAAGGTGAACACATTACTCTATCGGGAGAGAGCAGGATTCTTGCCCGTGTCTAAAAGAAGACAATTTTTTATAGGCAATTTGCTCTTTTCAATAACTAGAAATGAAGCTCCTCAGTATTTAGGCGAATATTTTATTTTTTTTTATAAAAATCATCCTAATCATGCCAGACTCCGTGGGAGGAACTTAGCTTTACAAATACCAAGGCATAGAACATGTAAATTCCAAAGATCGTTTATGGTTAGAGGGGCCATTATATAGTTCAACCTATAATTTGTTGATTCTAACGGCATATGTTTAATATTAATTGACAGTATTAATTTACTGTTGAATACACATATCCTGTTACTGTGCCACGATCTTAGTTTTGAAAATATTACTATGTATATTTTGTTCCTTAGAGAGCTACTTAGCCCTAGGGACTTCTTCAATAAATTACAATTACAATTACAAAATATTCCAAAAGCTCTCAAACAAAATATAGACTTTTGAAGATTTCGAACAACAAATTTAGCAGATTTTCAACAATTTTGAAAGGTTTCAAGAAAAGAAAATTTACTTAAGATTCCGGGGTAAAAATCACTTTATATTTTATTTGAAAAAAATATCATTTTTAAAGAAAATTGAAAAGGATTTGAAAACATTTCATAAGCTTTCTAAAAATGTAGAAAAAATGTGTAATAATTTAAGGGAATTTGGAGAATGTAGCAGAATTTTATTAGAAAATCATAAACTTTTCTTAAGATTTCTGGAAACATTTTCAATGACGGTTTATTTTTCGTGGCTTGAAAAACAAAATCTTGCGCGGGCTCTGCATAGTGGGCTAAAGTGAAAAAGTCTGTGACAAAATCGTGCAACTTTTGTTAGAAATTACCTAAAAGAACGAATGTTTTGGGGATTTACAGGTGAACAAGTACAAAATAAAGGGACAATATGGCAAACCTTTAAAAAAATATTTTTGACCTTGAAAATCTAGGTTCAATTTGACATTTTTTGACAAGCATTTTTATTATTGCATACCATGGGCACCCATATATTATATTTAATATGCTACACATATTTTTCAATAGATTTTGTCGTGCCGAATCCAAATCCGGGCGGGGTATTTCGGGTTGCTGATTTCGAATCCAAAGTAAAAATGTCAAAATTGAAGATAGAGGATTCTATATGGCAAAGCAAAATTGTAAGAATATAACCGATTTTATTCAATATCGCTGTTCGTGGAATTTTCATGTCGCCGATTTCAAATCTAAAGTCCAAATTTTACAATTGAAAATAGCGGATCCAATATGGCGGAACGAACTTGTAATAATGAAACAGATTTGATTGGAAAGTGCTACTCGGGGGTTTTCAGGTCGATTTTTTCAAATCTAAAGTCTAAATAATAATAATTTTAAATGGCGGATCCAAGGCGGACCAATATAATCGGTTTTATTTTGAATTTTTTACCAGTTATCGATTATAAGGTTGATATATGTGATAAGCTATTATTATTAGTCATTTGTGCTCCATTCATTAACATTGTTATTACGCTTTGACCTTATGCTAAAGTAAGGAACGTATGAGTGTCAATCAGAGTAAAGAACAAAGGTTAAAATTGGTTGTAGATCATTTTTTTGTTGTTTCATAATAATGCATGTATATTAAAAGACCTACAGTTTTCTTAATACATTTTGTTTCTTTGTCCCTTTACAAGAAATGCTGAATAAATCTTCGGAACGAGTTTCCCGGGTAGAAATTGAAGCTTTGTTCTTAACAGGCCTGTCTGGATTTCCTATTTTCTATCGAGGCCCTGAAGTGGTAATCTATCGAGGGCGCAATCGGAAACGTCACGCTCAGCTAGCGAGGTCATAAGTAGGCAACACAACGAGGGCCTATTCGCAAAAGATTTTTGAAAAAACGGACTTGAGCTTTTTCGAAGACATCTAGATAATTTAATCCGATAATGTGGGCCGCTTACAATAAGGAACTCTTTATAATAGAGTCATGAATTTTGATAATGGAAGACCATGAGGAGTACTTAGTTCTAGTTAGAATACTGAACGCCGAGGCTGAGGCAATGTTGATTACAACGGAAACGAAGATCTTCTTTTCAAACTAACATTTATAATATCATCTTATTGGTTTAACCATAAACGCCTATGGTTTAAATAAAGAGGAAGCAGTTTCACGAAAGTCTACGAAACACCTTCTTATGATGAGGAAAAGAAAGGATAAATAATAATATGAGTGACGTAGAAGTTGCCAATGAAAATATCATCTATCATTTTTCACATGAATCAAGAACTTACAATTTATAAAAAATGAAAACTGCATTTTAATAGGAAAATTAATGGTTTTAATTTTCTATAAGTAATTTAGCAAGAAAAAACATACATAAGAGTGATAGAGTTCTTATAGCTGTATTCATCAGAAAATTAGAGAGAGAGAGAGTGGGGTGATATAGTGAGGGGGAGAGGGAGAAGAGAGAGAGAGAGAGAGAGTGGGTGAGTGAGTGAGTGAGTGAGTGAGTGAGAGCTGTGTATTAAATAATTTTAATTCTAGAAAATAATTTTGTAACATTTGCAAGATTTCAGAATGCTTTGTGATTGAGCGAATTAAAAACAATCATAAATCTCACAGCATGCCTCTGCAAATGAATTAAACCATGTAAAAATTTTGCAATAATCTTGAAAATTACCAACAGATTCTTAAGAGATCTTATTACATCCAGTGGATTGCAGTGAGAGATTTGGAATCGTATATGGATATAGCTCAGATGCCAAATAAACTATTAGTAATAATATTAGTAATAATTTTTAATAATATTGATTCAACTATTTTGGGATGAAGAACATATAATTCGAAATCTCTTGTTAGAATTTATGAAATAAAATCAGCTACATAAATATTATAATGGACTGTGAGGAACGTTGAAATCATCTTTCGCATAATAGAGTAATCTGCTGAAAAGATCCAATTTACTTACTTGGAACATTGAAAAATATTCCGCATAGAGCTGGATAAAGAACCAGATGGGCCAAATAAAATAGGGCTGGACACCGAAAATATTTCGTATACAACCAAATCAAGAACCGGATAGAAAAAATTGTATACACCGACCAAGTTCCGCATAGAGCCAGATTTAAAACCAGACACAAAAACTGTGTAAGTATCCGGATAGAATCCGATGAAAACCGTATAGGTCTTTAATGGACACCGAAAGTATTTCGTATACAACCGGATAAAAGACCAGATAGAAAATGTTGTATACACCGACAAAGTTCCGCATAGAACCAGATTTAAAACCAGACACAAATACCGTGTAAAAATCCAGATAGATGCGAAAAAATTCCGAATCCTATCCGTCTCTATCGGATACTATCTGTCATTTTAAGCAGGGATCACACGCAAGGAAAATTCACTTCTGTTTTATCTGTGTGAGTGTAACATTTACTCTAAAATCGCATTTTTTCAACGTTTTTTGCGATTTACTTAAGAACCTTGCACTCACATCCAATGCAATTTGTCATTAAAAAAAATTGGCACAAAAGAATCTCAAAACCTTAAATGTAGGTTAAAAATTGGAGCGCATATTCACATTCAGCAAAAACAACTTTACGTCGTAAACGACTCATCATATTTCACGAAAAAGGTCATATCTTGTTACTCAGCAATCATAGCCTCATCTATCTATCTATCTATGTATCTTTATATATATATATACATTTTTTAAATATTTTTTTTATTTATTTTTTTTTTTAATAAATACGCTTCGGTTTCTTTTCTGCAATTCGTTACAATTGAAGGCCGGGATGCAAGAACCGGGCGAGCGCTCGAAAACGTGAAAAAGAATTGTCTAAGTGTCATGTGATATCCAAATTTTAAAGTTCAAAAAATTAAATTAAAAAAAATATTGGCTTGTAGAGAATATTGAAAAGGAACTTTTTTCTTCTTAAAGTTTTTCTTCCTGATGTATATTTTTAATAATAAAATTGAAAAAGTGGGAACAAATTTTTCACAAATTAAATTATTTTTTAAAGCATAAATCGTCTTTACTCAAACAAATATGATTGAAACTGTTTGAAATTTGGTATACACATGCAATATCAATTCGCAATAAGGAACTGGCTGTTAGACGGCTGTGATCTATTCGGCTCAGTTCGGAAGTCCAAGTAGACACCGGAATTGTTTCAGTTTGGAAACCCGAACTGGTTGTCAGGCGTTCGCCATCTACTTGGCTATGTTCGGAATTCCAAGTAGATACTGCATTGGTTTCAATTTGAAATATCGAACTGGCTGACAGGTGCTTTGGATCAATTCGGCTCGGTTCGGAATTCCAAGTTGACACTGGATTTCAGTTTGGAATTCCGAACTGGTGATCAGGCGGTCGTGATCTATTCGGCTCAGGTCTGAATACCGAGCAGCTACTGCATTGGCTTCAATTTGATATACCGAACTGGCTGATGGTTGCTTGCGATCTATTCGGCTCAGTTCGGAATTCCAAGTAGACACTGAAATGGTTTCAATTTGGAATACCGAACTGGTTGTCAGGCGGTCGTGATCTATTCGGCTCAGTTCGGAATACCAAGCAGCTACTACGTTGGATTCAATTCGGTATACCGTACTGAATGATAGGTGCTGGTCATCTGTTCGGCTCAGTTCGGAATTCCGAGTAGACAATGGAATGTTATCAGTTCGCAATACCGAACTGATTGTTAGACGGCTGCGATCTAATCGGCTTGGTACAGAAGTCCAAGTAGACACTGAAATGGTTTCAATTAGATATACCGAACCGGTTGGCAGGCGGTCGCAATCTATTCTGCTCAGTTTCGAATCCCGAACTGGTTGTCAGGCGTTCGCGATCTATTTGACTCGGTTCGGAATTCCAAGTAGACACTGCACTGGTTTCAGTTCGCAATACCCAACTGATTTTTAGACGGCTGTGATCTATTCGGCTCAGTTCGGAAGTCCAAGTAGACACAGGAATAGTTTCAGTATGAAATGCTGAAATGGCTGACAGGTGATTTGAATCAATTCGGCTCGATTCGGAATCCCCAATAGACACTGGAATGGTTTCAGTTTGGAATGCCGAACTGGTTGTCAGGCGGTCGTGATCTATTCGGCTCAAATCGGAATTCCAAGTAGACACTGCAATGATATCAATTCGCAATAAGGAACTGGCTGTTAGACGGCTGTGATCTATTCGACTATTGAATATTATTATTTTCAGTCCGGTCGGTACGGTAGAAACCTTTGCCCGTAGTCCGTCTCTAGTGGAATGTCAACGAATAAGAGGCTATATCACAGATATCACTATTTTTATTAAAAATAACTTATTCTTCTTGCTGGATATGTTGAAAGGTAATTTTTCTAGTACATAACATACGGTAGTTTCCTTCTTTTCAGGGTTGCAGCGTCACGAGAAGTTAGCAATCCTACAGGTTCTTAACAAGAAAAAACAATTTTCATAATTTTGGGTTTAGCATAGAGTGAAGGCACATAATTAGCACTAAACTCCTACGAAAAACAGAATTTGATATGAGTTACAGTTTCCGTTTTTTCGTGGTGGGAGTTGCAGCTTCATGTGAAGTCAGCACTACTACCCAATTTTTAAAACAATTACAGGCCACAATTTTTTTTACGGCCTAAATTAGCACTAAACTAACACTAATTTCCTGCGCAAAGCGAAATTTGATATTAGTGGCGGTTTCCCCTTTTTTCGGGGTGGGTGTTGCAGCTTCATGTGAAGCTAGCACTGCTGCCGATTCTTGAAAAAAATTCTTCATGTATGTGCATTGGAAATTATTTTTTATTCTTTAACAACTATTTAATAAGACTGAGGATATTCGTATGTCCGGCCGGACGAATAGCCCAAGATACTTTTACTATTAGTCCGGCCAGTAAGGGCTATACAATGTAACCTCTGCTTATAATTAGAAAATAATCATTTGTGTTGTAAATAATTATTAATTAGTATTACTGGACCATTAAGGATGCATTTTAATTTAGTTTTCTTAGATTAAAACAAAAGAATTGAAATTGCAGAAGTTCTTGCACAAACGTTTAGTTTCGCAAAAATATTATAAGATGAAACGAATTACGTAACTGAACCATTTTTTAAAGTAGTCATATTTTTATTTTCAATTTTATGTTCAAAATATAGAACAGCAAGTCTGTCTAGCCTATTTGAGTTTTTATTTTGTTTAAATAATGCAATTTTAATAATTCTATTTTAGCTAAGGCTCTAAAGCCCTGTTCTCAGTTACTTTCTAAATTAACCATTCCAATAAACATTCCAAAGTTTAAATCATATATATATATATATATATATATATATATATGTATATTGTATTTTTGAAATTTCTCAATCAGAAACTAAATTTACTGGACAAAGTGAATAATCCAATTCGCGTAAAATAAAAAAATAATTTTTCAAAAAAATGTGTATAGTTTGAAACTTTAAAACCTGAAAATGAAAATGGTTTGCATACAATTTTTTACACAAGCATTAGAATATATCTATACAGTAGATTTGGAGTTTTGACATCGTATATATTGCAATAAAGTAATGAGCCAATCATACAGAAAATTATTTTGATAATAATTATGTTTATAAATACGACATTTTTTCTGAAGAAATATTCTACGTAGTTTACGACGTCGGAATTTTCGATGGGGTAATGCATTTTTAAAGGATAAATATATACTACAACTTATTAGAAACAAAGACAGTTTCATGATTGAATTAGTGGAAAACTAGCCGTACTTATTTATCACAGAAAAGTAGGGTTTCTATTAAAACCAATTTTTGGTTCCAAAGGAGCTGTAACAAAAAGAAATCTCTCTTGCTGAAAAGGAACCCAGAATGATAAATGGTTTCTAAACGAACCCAAAGTATGGATTGAAAAGGTTCCAGGGGAGCTCTTTTTCACTTTAGTCTTGACTCACTACGAACATTTTACAAGTCTGCAGTGTCTATTCCACTTTGAAATTCAAATTAAATAATATTGTACAGGGAAAAATTTAATGAAAAAACCACAATTATAGATATTAGTCATTCTTGAAAGGAAGATAGTGCACATAAAATATGACAGTTTTAAGGTTATGTTGAAAATCCGACGTTTTCAACTGCGCATGTACCAAAAAAGCGCGGTAATATTCAAAATTATATAATATACACTTGAAATATTACGTTAATATTACATATTTTAGGACGGTAGGTACTTTTGTCATTCAATTTAATTTGTTTTTAAAAAGAATAAACAATGTTTTTAATCTCCTTTATCGAGATTGAGAACTTGTTTTGGTCATACGTTCAATATATATATATTTAAATCGGTTTCGGTTTCTATTCCTTTGGAATAGAACTGAAGGGCCTATGACAAAGCCACCAAACGCGTCCTCGGGTTGCGAAAACATCAAGTCTTATAGAAAAATGGTTGAGGGAAAAATTGTAGATATTGTAAAAAGCTTCAATCATTCTTTTAAAAAATTGTCCACGTATCTGTCGTGGTTAACGAACTCGCTCTTTCTTTTAGGATACAAAAAAGTGTGCCAATGCTCGACGATTTTATCCCTTAATTTTTTCGAGAGTTATCATGTTTACGGACATACCGACAGACAGACGGACAGACGCCGTCACCAAAACTTGATTTTCGGCTTCAGGTGGTTTCAAAACGTGGAGAACCGTTCAAAAACTGAGGTGTGAAATTACGGACTATTATAATACTTTCTGAATCCTAAATGATGAGAATGTGAAAATGATTACATATTTTAATGAGTGATGACTTATTGTATGCGTTAGAATTGTAATTTGAATTAAAAAATCTAATTAAATATTTTAATTTTTTAATTAAAAAATTATTCCAAATAGAACGTTTTCCATGTAAAATTATTACTTCTAATTCAAAATAAAATTCCAAATTTTGAAGGTTTCAATTAAAAATCATTTAACATTGAACGCTTTTACTCAGAAATTATATAATCTTTATCGGTTAAATTCGAGTTTGTTTAACTCCGAAAGCGTTCCTCATTTGAAAGATCAATTCATTAAATTCTGAAACTATTTGACTTTTATCGTTGTGAAATAATAGCAATGCTTTTATTTATAATCCTGTAACCTTGAAAGTTATACATTTGAAAATAAAAACAAAAGTTTTGAATGGAAGGGAAAATTTAGTACTCGTACAAGTGTCTGGAGTTATTTTTTTTTACATAGAATTGATTGGTGCCGTTTACTTCTAACCTAGGATCAATATTGATTAATTTGTACCAAATCATTTAATAAAAAATTACTGTAAGGAAATGAAAATGTAATACATGTTTCTTTATCCATTTTAACGAAACATTTATATTATCTTTACTAAGTACACCGGAATGTGAAATATCAATGGGAAAGTTAAATATTTACCTTATTGAAAAATTAGCATTAGAAATAGTTTATGTGGCGAAACTTTATTATTGTCACTAATTTATTTTCTGTACAAACAAAATAATGATTAGAATTGCAAAAGTATGGGCAGAAGTTAATTTGAGGACTGATGTTGAATGAAATTTTCCAAATTCTAGCCGCCGCCTCTAAATCTATACTTTCCAGGTTGTTGCACATATCAATACTGTAATTATAATTAAACTTAAAATTTATTTATTCATTTGAAATTCGAATGAGAAATTTTAATTATCCTGGTTCAATTCCTAAGTCGAGAGTGCTTCAAAGCTTCGAGATTTGACCCTTAGGTACATATTTTTTCAGTGCAACGTTGTCGAGTTTATAGCCATGACCTCTCTTTAAAATTCTCAGGATCGGGTTACCGTTAATGTGAAATAAGAAAAAAATGCTAGTTTCCTTCTGGATCTCAGACCAGAAGGGTCCTTTTATAATCACGTAGTATTGGAAATTATTCTAAACTTAAATTTTAGGCCTGTTTTCAAGAAAATTATTGAGAAGAAACAAGTTTTTTAAATTTGTGTCAGTTCTGTTATATTACATGTGATAACTTAGCGA
The DNA here is from genome assembly GCA_011634705.1 of Andricus grossulariae. Taxonomy (NCBI): domain Eukaryota; kingdom Metazoa; phylum Arthropoda; class Insecta; order Hymenoptera; family Cynipidae; genus Andricus; species Andricus grossulariae. The sequence goes on along the minus strand of JAABKJ010075445.1, from coordinate 212,945,678 downwards.
CGTTCAAACTGAGCCTCAATTCGCGCAGTTTCAACAAGAATAATATATGGAAGAGAAGGAGAAGGAAGAAAATTACTGTGGATAGGTTTAAAAGTTCACTTTTTGGTTCATTAATCAACTAACTTAAATAGTAATAATTTCTCTTCAACTTGGTAATTGATGATCTTTTAATTCAAGTTCTGGCCCCTATCCGTGGCCCAAATAACAGTTTGAAATATATTTGTTGCGTTTTTTGAAAAATCAAATCAAAATTTATATCGATTATATTAAGTTTCAACCCCTATTCGTGGTTGAAATGCACTATATTATTGATTACAAAATTTATCAAATTTACAAACTTATAAACAAAAAAAAATTTTTTTCTGAAAAATACATACATTATAATGAATTTAGATCAACTAAAATGTATAAAGTAGGACTGATGCACATAACCTTCCTAACGAGTTCAGTAAGTCAGTTCGGGACTAAAAATAAAAAATATAACTTTAATTTAATTATTAATTAATATCAATTTTGATGGTGAAACCATTACTTCGAACAAATAAAATTTGAGAAACAAGAAAAAATCTGCCTCAGCCCGGATTTGAACCGGGAACGCCACTATCCATGAGTGGAAACCACTTTTCGCTATAAAAAAACCTTTCCTGGCGGAGATATTTGGTTCTGACCGCGTTTTACCAACATTTACCGTGATGACCGGTCAGGATTGGCCATGACTATGAAATACCGAGCAGCGCCCATCACTAGTGGACCCTCTGTATCAGAAAATTGCCGGCCGCGCTAACTACCGGTATGTGGTGGAACTAATCTCATGCCGCATATAGGACTAATATGTTTGGTTGGATCCATTGTATTAAAGATACACATAGGTTGAAGTGAGATATTTTATCCTTGTGTTTCACTCTAGCCTGTGTCTCACTTTAACCTATGTCTTTCGACACAATGTGGGCTTCATTCTATCCATGATCTAATAAATACATGGTCTAGCCACGCGCAAGTAAGAAAACTGAGACAATCAGAACCAACCTCTAAGATTCTCCATCTTGGTTCAGCAAGGCGGCAAATGTAAGTGATTTTAAAATTTTAATTTTCTAATTGAATTTCTTTTGTAATTTTAAGGTATAGAAATATTTCAATACAGTGAAAACGGGATTTAGCTCCCCTGAATTGTGCCCTTCCGAGAATTGACGCCGCGCCGTGGGAATACGTGAGAGGCATTTGCGGGGGATGTGCGGTGTGCAATCAGGCGTGACAAAAAAGAGAGAGAAACATGAGAGAGATAAAACAGGAGAGAGATAAAATAGTTCCGAGTCTCTGAATTTAACGTCAAGGTCAGCCCCAAAACCGGCGCTAAATCCATATTCGACTGTACTAATAAAATGTATTGTAATGTGGAAACTGGGTAATGGAAATTACGGATTAACTATCATTGTAGGTTATGTGTTTCATAACCTCTTCCTGCTGAAAAAACTGGAATATGTGTACAGAATAAAATAAAATTAAAGTCAATTGGGAAAGTACTGAATGCATAAAATTATATAGTGCAGTGCCCACGACATATAAAATAATAATTATTATGTTTCATTTACGAGGGCTGTTTGATAAGTCAGTGACTTTGAATTTTTTTGAGCAGTAACTTTAAATGCACCACTGATCCCGTCAACGCCATCTATGAATAGACTACTGTTAAATTTTAAGCAAGCTGGGTCATTTATTTATTGAGAGCTCTGGCAATTCTGCAAACAATAACATGGCAACTGTATTAGACACTCGGAACCAATATTCTACGACGTCGCATGGGACTGTAAACAACGAAGCTGGCCCATCTGTTTATGTAAACACAGCTGCTAAGCATGACACACAGCTGGACGGTACAAATTCGAACAGGTTACATGCTAGTAATTTTAAATCTGGCCAACCTGTATCTTCAAGGAAAAGAAGAGGAGATTCACAGGACGCGGGTTCCCTCAACAAATATGTTAATAGAGGAACTTCTGTGAGACCTGGACAGCAATCAGACTGCCTCGAGGGACCTTCTGCGGGAATAGTAGGAGCTTCAAGCTCTGTTTTTATGGGTGACTCATCAATGCAGGAGATCTACAACCGCACGCAAAATTTCAGTTTCTGTTATTGGAATGTCAGTGGTTATAATAACTTGTGCAACCTAGATGAAAAGCAGAAGGCCTACTTAAAAAGTCATTATGTAATTTGTGTACGTGAGTCATGTCTTACAAACACATCTGTAAAGTTGCCGAAATTTCTAGACAGTTACACCCCTTACTACGCTGTAGCTACTAAAGAAAAAAGTTAAGGTCGAGGCAGTGGGGGTTTAATTATTTTAGTTAAGAATTTTGCAGATTATTCATATTGCAAAATAGAGGCCAGTAATCTATGGTTATTTATAAAACTGATCTTTAAAAATTCTTTCATTCTGTTTATCGGCAGCATATATTTTCCTCCATCAGCAGAGTCTGAATTTTGTGGAGGCACTTCAAAATGTTTTATTTTCTTTAGAGAATACAAACACACATTTGTTACTAGTTGGTGACTTCAATGCTCGAGTAGGTACCCTAAATAGCCTGTCCGATGAAATTTTTGACAATTCTAATTTATTCCCAATTAGATCGGTTTTGGATGTTAAAACCAATGAAAGAGGCATAAAACTGATGAGTCGCTCGAATCTTGTAATTTAACTCTCTGTAATGGTCGTACTTTTTCCGACAATCTTGGCCAATACTCTGATATAACAAAAAGAGGCTGTAGCACTATCGATTTGTGTTGGCTAAGTATTGATTGCATTAACTTCGTCAATGATTTCTCAATAAATAAAGAATTGCACAGTACTCCATAGATTTTTACATTATCGAGAGTATATCCGAAAATTTCTCATATCATGGGATTAATTATATTGATTTGCCACTGAATTTTATAATAATATTTTAACACTTTCTCAAAGAATTTAATTACAATGAATTATGAATTGCACAGTATTCCACAAATTTTTACACTATCGAGATTATATCTGAAAAATTCTCAAATCAAGGGATTAATTATAAACATTTTCCACTGAATTTTATAATAATGTTTTAACACTTTTTCAAATCACTTGATTACAATAGATCAAGAATTTCACCGTACTCCATAGATTTTTGCATTATCGAGAGTATATCCGAAAATTTCTTATATCATGGGATTAATTATATCGTTTTTTCACTGAATTTTATAATAATATTTTAAAACTATTTCAAAAAATTTGTCCACAATAAATCAAGAATTGCGCAGTTCTCAGCAGATATTTACATTATCCAGAGTATATCCGAAAAATTGTTGAATCATGGGATTAATTATAATGATATTTCAATGAATTTTATAATAATATTTTAACACTTTTCGAGAAATTTGATTACATTAAATCAAGAAATGCACAGTACTACACAGATTTTTACATTATCGAGAGTACATCCGAAGAATTTTTAAATCATGAGATTAATTATAATGATTTTCCACTAAATTTTATAACAATATTTCAACAATTTTTCAAACAGTTTGGCTAGAATGAATCAAGAATTTCACAGTACTCCACAAATTTTACATTATCGAGCATTTATCCGAAAAATCATGAAATCATGGTATTATTTATAATGATTTTTCACTGAATTATATAATAATGTTTTAACACTTTTTCAAAGAGTATGATCAGAATGAATCAAGACTTGCACAGTACTTCACAGATTTTTACATTACCGAGAGTATCTCTGAAAAATTCATAAATCATGGGATTAATTATAATGATATTTGAATGAATGTTATAATAATATTTCACCCCTTTATAAAGAATATAATTACAATAAATAAAGAATTGCACAGTACTCCATAGATTTTTACATTATCGAGAGTATATCCGAAAATTTCTCATATCATGGGCACGATACTGAGACCAAGTTTTCATTCGTGGTAAACATTAACGAATTCTTGGACGTCGCTCGTCCCACCTCTGCTCGCCAAACACATAGGGTGATACCACTCCTTACTATTCCTTCGTGGGCAAAGATAATGTTAGGTCCCTTCTTCGCAGACGGTCACATTTGATATTATCGACTGAGTGTGACGTAATGATAGAATACTCTCTGTGTGTGTTTGATATGCAGGGCCTTTATGTTGAACACGACCGAACGTAAAATTTCCATATTTTCACATATCTGAAAATAATTTAATTTTTGCCTACAAATTGTAAACAGTTGTCAGAAAAGGTATAAAAAATGTAAACCCTGGCGCACCGGCTAAAGTAATGCTGAAGTAATACGGCATTATAATTATTAAAAGAAAAATAAATATGTAAACTGTTGCAATTACAATAATACGTTCAAATCTACGTTAAATGGTCATGCCGTAATTGTAACAAGTTGCTTTTTCAGCATTAAAAAATAAAAAAACAAATTGGCTGTTATTGAAGTCGGGCCCCTGCATGTTGGCAACCCGCTTGAAGCCGCCGTTGTCAGACTGCAATGACAGCCACATTATTGTTGCATTTTTTAACGCTGAAAAAAAACTTTTAAATTTTAAAGTATTATTATTATTATTATTGCAACAGGTTACATATTTATTTTGTTTATTTTATTAATTATAATGCTATATTACTTTAGCATTACTTTAGCATTACGCTGTAGCGTAATGCTTGCATTCGGCCGGTCCGCCAGGGAAAGTACTAAAAAGTTGAAAAAACTGCTCTCAAAAAAGAAGAAAAAAACATTTTTTGAACAAAAAGTAAATTTTCGAGCTCTTTACAGCTTATAATGCAAAATTCATGCATTTCGAGCAGAATAATTTCTTTTATTAATCAGAAAATATTTAATTTTAATTTCATGTTTACCTCATAGTAGTTATTCAAGATACAAGGTCGGCTCCGCTTCGCACTCGTCTACGCCTTTTTTTTTACATAATTACATATTAATAATGTTGAATAAAGGAGTTATATCGACCCTCAGTTAAAACAATATTTGGATGTTGATGGTAAAATTGGCTTTAGCCTTTAGAATACACGTTGAATTATTTTAACTTCCTTCGAGTATTTCTAATTCTGTAGAATTCAAACGAATTCTTAGACTTCACTTGTGCTCCTTTGAATTATTTTGAAAATTTTTTGCAATTTTCTTGAAACCTTTACAGTAAACCTTAAATTATTTTGGATTTCTCCAAGTTTTTTGTATTCTCTGAATTTCAAATTCTCCGCGAATTCTTCTGTACTCTCTAAATTCTTCTTGATTCTTTGAATTGTTCCGCTATTCTCTGAAATCTTCCGTATTCTCTGAATTCTTCTCAATTGTCTGAATTCTTTCCAATTCTCTTAACTCTTTTCAATTCTCTGAAATCTTTTTAATTCTTTTTCATTCACTAAATTCTTTTGAAATTTACTCTGTGAATTCTTCCGAATTTTCTAAATTCTTCCTAATTCTTTGAATTGTTCTTAATTCTATGAATTCTTATACTATTCTTTGATTTCATCCGAATTCTCTGAATTCTTCCAAATTCTTTGAATTCTCTAATTTATTCTGAATTCTCTGAATTGTTTTAAACCTTTCTGAAGTCTCTATACTGTTTTGAATTTGTTGAATTCACGGTATCACTTAATTTTTTTAATGTTCTTTAATTGTCTTGAAATCATTAGAATACACGTTGAATTATTTTAATTTTCTTTGAATATGTTTCATCGTGTAGAATTCAAACGAATTCTTCACAATTACAATTTTTCTTTAATTCTCTTGAATTCTTCACCATACACCATGAATTGTTCTAACTTACTCCAAGTCTTTTGTGTGCTTTGAACTCTCCCGAATTATTCTAAATTCTCTTATAAATTTTGAAGTGCCTGAATTCTTTTCAATTCTCTTAAATATTTTGAATTCTATGAATTCTTTTGTATTGTCTTTTTTTTAAATTATCTAAATTCTTTTCAAATTTTCTGAATTATTTGAACTGTTCTGAACTTTTTAATTCTCACGAGACCACTGAATTCTTTTAATGATTTTCAATTATCTTTAAATTATTAGAATAGATTTCAAGTTACTTTGAACTCCTTCAGATCTTTTGAATTTTCTGAATTCTCTTAAAATCTTTAGAATACACGTAGAATATAGATCTGGATAGGTGAACCAGAGAGGCTGCATCGCGAGGTGTGGCTACTCTGGGGAACTGACGGACTCTAGTCAGTGGGACTTAAACTAAGGAGCGACCCTTCCAGGGGGTAATGGCAAAGTCTCCTGGAATATCGAGGGCGCGAGTTGTCACGCTCCCAAGCTACGATGTGATCGCCGTGTCAAATGCTAAATGGTACCAGGGTTAAGGAATCCTTGCACATCCTGGTCTGCCCCCTCAGTAAAGGCGGAGGTCCCAAAGCAGGTGCCTTAACGGGGACTTTGGGACACCAGGTCGAATCCCATAGTATGTAGACCCGCCCTCTGTAAGCGAGGCTCTGCAGAGGGTGTTTCTTATCTGCCTAGCTTCTCGTGGGAAATTCAAATGAAACACGAAAAACAAAACAAAAACAATGAGGGGCCCGTTGTGGGACCCTCTTCTAATCCACCGCCAGTGGTGAAAGGCTCCTCAGGGGGCAGTCCACCATGAGCGGTACAAACTTCTGGATCCCTTGCGGCTCTGGATTACCTTCCCAATCTAGGGTCCCTGAATTAGCGTTTTAATGGCTGAGATGGAAATCCCCATGATGCAGATTAATCTGCACCACAGCAAATGTGCCTCGGCGGTTCTGGCCAGGCGCTTGTCAGTGGTGCAGGCAGGAATTGCCCTGATCCAAGAACCCTGGTTATACAGAGAAAGGATTAGTGGCTTGTCAGGATGTGGCTCCATATATAAGGGACCACGAGAAAAAGCGCCAACGGTATGAATAGCCGTCAAGGGTATGGATGCGATCTTGGTCCCTACATTCTGCTCTAGAGATCTCACCGTTATTAAATCGAAACTCAGGGGCAGTAGCGAAGAAAGGCTAGAGGTGTTTATCGTCTCGGCTTATTTCCCTGGCGATGCCGGGGGACCTTCGCCTCCTAGAGAGGTGGAGGCTCTAATTTGGCACTGTCAGGAGAATAAAATCCTTCTGCTGTTGGGCTGTGATGCAAACTCTCACCACACGGTGTGGGGAAGCATAAACATCAACGACAGGGGGAGAGATTTAATTGAATATATAGCAGGCACAGAACTGGAGATTCTGAATCGGGGTGATAACTAGATCAATACGCATAACGACGGGTATATTTCAAGGAGACTCCTTCAGTGCATTATGGTTCTGTTTGGCGTTGAAGCCACTGAGCAAAACACTAAATAGCATGTCTCATGGGTTCCGAATACATAATAACGAGGATGGTCATCAAGTGACACATCTTCTTTATATGGGTGACCTGAAGCTATACGCTAGTTCGGACCAGAAACTGCGTCAAGTGATCGATGTCACAAAGCAGTTTTTCAATGATATCCACATAGAGTTCGGACTAGATAAATGCAGAACAGTGCATTTAACCAGAGGAGAATTAGGGACCACAGAGCTAGAGATCGATTTCGAGAATGACATCGAGGCAATGGCTGAGGGGGAGTCACATAAATACCTGGGTATTCTCGAATCTAAGGGTATTTAGCATGCGATAGTTAAGAAAAACCTAACGACTGCCTTCACTACATGACTCAGATTGGCTCTGAAGAGTTCTCTTAACTCGGCAAACAAGATCAGGGCAATCAGCACCTATGCCATCCCTATCCTCACGTACTCCTTTGGGCTCATCAAATGGTCGAACACCGACCTCGAACGATTATACAGAATCATCCGCGTAGAAATGACGAAGCACCGAATGCACCACAGTAATTCGGTGATTGAAAGGGTAGTTCTACCACGATATAGAGGGGTTAGGGGCATTGTAGATGTCAGGAAACTGTGTTAGTCACAGGTTATACAGTTGCGAGACTATTTTAACAGCAAGCGAGATGTTGCGCTTTACAACACCAACTGTAAAGCTGATCTTGACTACACGCTCTTGAATTTGTCTTCAGAGGAGGCCTCGAGTACCAGGGCAGAAACCATAGAGGAATTAGAAACGCGATGGAGACAGAAAGCCATTCACGGTGGCACTCTAAAACGTTAGATCAAAATGAAGTGGATAGTGAGGCATCCAATATTTGGATGAGAAAGGGCGTCTTGTATCCAGAAACGGAAGGATTCGTTATTGCGATGCAGGACAGGATTGTCAGCACTAGAAATCATCGCAAACACGTGCTACATCAAGACGTGGTTGACCGGTGCCGATTATGTGGAGATACCAACGAATCCATCGAGCACAAATATCCTAAATGTCAGGTTAGTGGTACTCTAACCTCAAATTTCGGATAGGTGCTTGTATTTCGTGAAACTGAAAGGTCTTCAATCGATAAAAGGATTGAAAACACAGAATTGCGCAAAGGCATTCTACACTTGAAAATATTACTATGCAGACCTTTATAACTTACCTTCACGTTTCGGAGATTTTCACCAAAAAGTCGTATGCAGTTGCAGTACCATGCACTAATCTTTCTGACGGCTGGCATTTCCACCTATCGACGTCATACGACAAAACTCACTATTCCGCGAAATATTTGCGTCGTGTTTTGATTCTATAATATTGATTTTTAGTTGGCAAATTGTCCCCAACAAAAATACTAACGCCAACAAAAACTAACGGGCCGCGACTTTTTCAACTGCTGGTGCACTTGGCCCTTCCGAGGCGAGAGTCGCAACCGTCTCTCGCCCTACGCGCTGAGAAACTGCGTGTGCCAGCAGATCTAGGAATGTCGGGTGTATTTATTTATGTGATTATTGATAGTATTTATTATCGATTTCAAATCGCCCACGCTTTTCGGCTGAAAAAGTAGCAACCGGCGGCGCATCGATACAAGAACGGGACAGCCAATGAGCGTTATAAATAAACTGCCCACTCGCGGTAAGGGTGGGGCCCCTCCAGCATTGAAAATAACGAATCCCTACGTTTCAAGGACGTTGAAATGTTGGAGACTTTATTGTATATATTATTCAGGACAATAACAAAATTATATTAAGATAAGAATCTTTTAAGTATGCAGTTTGTTAACATGCAAAACCTGGCGTTATAACAACCAGTTGTAAATTATTATACTTTTTTAGGGTTCTAATTTGCAACTTTCTTGCTTATTATTTTCCATTTCCAAAATTTTGTTTCTATAAGCAGCAGTCTACACCAACATCTAATGTTTATGACTTTTATGTTCTCTGAAGAAAGGAATTCTTTGAATACAGTGAACTTCTGCTTATTTTAAACATCGCCTTTTTTTAAAGTTCACCTATTTTAATCCCCCTATTGAGTGCGGCCGCGGAAACAGCCTGGCGCCATCTGTTTTCCAAAAGTGGCAATTCCTGAGTGATGAATTCCATATGTGAAACAATTAAATGGGTATTTGTTACCACACTTTTCGGGGGTGGTTTTCACCCCCTTAAAACCATTTTGGGCACGTAAGAAAAAACACGTGTCGCTTAGTCTTACGAGTACTACAACATTTATGAGAACGAAGAAAATCGGAGGGGGACACCTACCTAGGGTTCCTGTTAGTAGAAAATTCAACTATTTGGTTCACAATTAAAAAAAAAAGAAAAAAAAAGTGAAGGAATATTGGCATCAGTAGAACATTGTGGGAAAATAGTGTCTTTAGTGTATTTTTTTTTGAAATGGTAGTAAAATAGTTTCATCGTTCAAAAAGGTGTAAAATAGTGTTAATAGTGCAGTGAATCCGAGGCCTGCATAGGAGGATAAAATTAATATATATTGTAGTAACAAAAAATTACGCCAAGTATACTTATTAGGGCGAAGCGTAAAATAAAAATCTGAGGAAATGAAACACCCCGGGTTCCTATTCATTTCCTTTTTATCTAACAAGAGAATAGGTGCATTAAGCTAGCACCTCTACAATCGAGTTTTAGAATTTTTCATAGCTCAGAATTTTGGCTTTTTAGGGCTTTTTTTGGGCCCCAATTAAAATTATTGGGCTCCTTTACTTTCTTCAAAAAATCAATTTTCTTGTGGAGGTGCTACGAGGGCTGTTTGATAAGTCAGTGACTTTTCGGCTATAAGATTTTTTTTCGGCAAATGAGCGTTTTACTTCTCAACATAATCTCATTTTATTATTTGATGTTATAGTTTTTTTGACCAGTGAATAATTTAAATAATGATGTTAATGTTTTTTGTCTACATGGTCGATAATCAATATTTTTGTGGATATGGATTATTAATGTTTAAAGTTGTGAAAAAAATCTCTCTAGCTCTGCTGGGATTTGAACACCAGATCTTTCAGATTTCCGGTCTGATGCATTAACTAATTAAGCTACGGAGAGACGAGAAAATTTTCCTCACAACTTCTACAAGTTGAATGTTGACGTCATTCAATGTACTTGCAAGATTTCAAACATAAGAGTTTTTATTATTTGATGTTATAGTTTTTTTGACCAGTGAATAATTTAAATAATGATGTTAATGTTTTTTTAACAGTATAACTGAATCTGAAAAATGTCGCACATAATTTTTCCATATGCGAAATCCGTAGACGTCAAGGGGCTGAAATTTTCCAGTAGTGCCTTTTGGTATAATATAGGAATTATATTCCTTCCAGCAGGTGTTGCTTGCCGTACAACTTCTGGTAAATGGTCAGTCCAAGAGTCTGTGAGCAACACGCATGTCAGCCCTACATTCGGGAAAAAAACATTTTCCAACCAGCTCTGAAAATGTTCTGTAGGCAAAATAATTTGCCAAGTTTAATTACGCTGATAACTTTATTTTATGACTAAAAATTATTAGAAATAAACAAATTTACCAGACGTAAGTTTTCCAGATTGGGATGCAGCTACAAAAACATTCATAGGCTGAAAAATGGTTTCTTGCACAATGGGTCCAAATTTTCAACTTGGCTCTTTTAACACAAGATAAAGTGGAGACAGAAGCTTTCCATCCGCAGAAATCGTGAATTGGATAGTGTAGCTGTGAGTTGTAGAAGAAATTGATTGGACAACACATTCGACTTGCCGTGTACCTTCAATTGCCAATGTTCTCTCAGAATCATTTCTAGTGGAATCCACTTTGATTCGAGTTATAAACATTCTCTCTCCCATATTGAGTGATGTACGGCTTCACTTCGTTCACAAAATTGTCTGCATCTACTTTTAACTTTTCCCTATCTTCTAATGTTTTTCTGGTGATAAATTTGTTGACTTTCCTGGATATTATTCGGTGAGTTCGTTTAAATCTCCACACCCACCAGTCAGATGCTTTAAATCGTGTATCATCAAAACCAAGCATTTTTTTAGCATGTGGGCCCCATTTTTATAAGTCTGCATCGTGAACTATATTATACCAGAATCAATTGCACTTATAAAATTATTCAATGTGTACTCCGAAATACGGTGCAACTTTTCCATAAATGTACCTACTTTATTTACTTGTCCTGCCCATCGCCTCAATTGACGTACTGATGTTACTTTTCTGAACCGATGTTGAACAGCACTTAACTCACATTTACTTTTTCTTGTTCCGCTTCTCCAAAACTCCACTGCTCTTTGTTTATAATCGAAGCCAACATCTTCGTCATCTTTCAGTTAGGTAATGTTTAATGTTCCTAAGTTGGATGTGAGGAAGATCAAATTCGTCAAGATTTAATTGTTGTCCTAAATCTGAAAAAATAAACCACAAGTCGAAAGTTATTTATCAAATTAACTACTGTAATAATTTAATAAATCAGAGTTCAAATTTTTTTAATTATTTAATTATCATGTTTATATTAGAATTTCTATAAGCTTCTTCTAACTAATATATCAGACATAAATGAATGTATATATTTTCCATAAATAATGAGTGGCTTTCCACTGATGAATTAGTAAATATTTCAAATAATAAAATAATTCGATTAGACAAAACGCTGCTGCTTGGAAATATTTTTAACCATTTCTAAAAACAAATGCACCCAAGTATATCTGCAATATATATGATACATGGCCAGTTGATTTATTTATTCCTTTCAGATAAAAATATGAAAATAATGGTTTATTATTTCATTAATAGTAAATACCAGATCGGTTCGATTTTATTTTGCCAAAAGTACCAACTTCAACATAGATTTTCAAGGTCAAAATGTATTTCTACATGTTCTCTATAATTTTTTTCACATTCATTGAATATTCATCTTTCGTCTTTAAAAAGTTTATCGTTTTATGTGATTCCCATCTGAAGTTCTACGATCCTGACACCAAATTTCACAAAATCCTCCACTGTGTAACGTGGCGCTGTACAGCCATATGCTACGTGGAGCAATATGGAATGAAGATCGAATAAATAGTAATTTTGTATCACCTTATCTTCAGTGCCTCACTTTTTCTAATTTAATAAGTAGAATTTTACTAATAATTAGTGCAATTTCACTAATTGTTTAGATTCAGATAGCACCTTGCTCAGGGAGGAAAAAATTTATATCAATTCAAACGATCTCGAAAATTCAATAATTATACGTTACTGCAAATAATAATTCACTTTAAATCATGGATGTTATTATAATTACCAGCAGGGTGACCGAAAATCCCTGAGGCGAAACACAGAATAAAAATCATCGTTCTCATTTTTTAAAGAATAAAAGCCCAGTTATCAAGAATTTCGATAAGAGTTTAACGAATGAATATTCTTCGAACTGTTCCAGCGTATCTTAAAAGAGAAGGAAGGGGATTTGGTTGGTTGCCTTCTCATTTTTCTTTCCTCTTTTTTATTTTTGTCCGAAGAAACAAAGTTTTATTTTGTTTTCAGGAATTACAATAGGAGCCTTTTGTGGTATTTGTCCAAATTTTATTGTAAGATTCTTGGTTTATTTTCAAGAATTTATACATTGATGAAAGGTTTTCATATTTCCTCATGGAAATATTCAAATCATTATATACAGTAATATTATAAATTATTTAACGTCAAAATTTATGATTTGCGTGATTTACTGCAAAAAAGTGGATAAGAGTTATTTATCATTACAAGGGAATTATTGTTTGTGCAAATTATCTTTTAATGAGACGAGAGTGAACTTGTTGGACATCTATTTTAATTAATCAGAGTCTATAAGTGCAATCTGAACAAGGGAGTACATTGTTGATAATGATGTGCAATAATATATTCATTTTATACAGACGTGATGTAGCATTGCACTCCAGGTTCTTTGAATGGACTATATTTGCGGTCTGGCAGACTAGTGGTTTACCAGTGTCACTTTGGATATTCGAGTTTCGTCCCAAGTAACAATGGCACTGTAATGGAAATTACATTGCTGGAAGTTACAGGGACAAATGCCCTTCAGGCTTAATCTAAAACGATGTGGGAATTAATTTAAATCAATTTTGGTCCATTATAATCTGAAATTATTTAGGAAATATACATGCAAAATATCAAATTTATCACGAAACACTGAAAGAAAATTAAATTAGTTGTAGAGAAAATAAGCTTGAATTCAAAATGTTCATTTAGAATAGAACAATATAATTTATTTTACACATTTTCTAGCTTTTTACATTACTCGTTGCATCCCAAAACGAAGCCCTTTATATAGGATAATTAATGTTGAATAAACCTAATACAAGCATGAAGAACATGGGAATATTGGTAGAGCAGGGTCCATTCTCAGAGATAAAAACAAATAAAAAAATCTAAAATGACCATATATTTCTATTATTATACCGGCTGTACTATACGGTAACGAGACATGGACATGTCAAGAAAAGGACAAGAGTAAAATTAACGCGATTGGCATGAAACCTCTGCGCATAATATGCGAACTATAAGTAAAAAGAATGTCCTACAACTGTAAAGATGTGGGATTCCCCTGTATCTGCAAGTGGGGTCCCCCTAACGCCGCGTCGAGATTCCCTGCACTGAGACACCGATGTCTAAAGTCAATCGGAACTCTCTTTCTACCATGTGAGATAAACAATGAGATGCATGAGAATTCGAAACGAAGGTTTCAAAACGTATCTCTTTCTATCAATTTCAATTTCGCCCGCTCAGACTCTATGGACATTGTGAAGGATTCAATTCATGAAAACAAATCAATTTAAGAAAGTGATCATTTGCGCATGCGCAGTATGAAGTTTCAGTCATAATTGTGAGTTACTAATTAAGGTTGTTTGAAAATTAATAGAAAATAACTATAAACTAAATAGAATAACTTATAACTAATTAAACTAAGATGAAAATAATTATATTGTGCCGAGACTAATTAAACCAAGATAAAACTGATTAAATTAGGTAAAAATAATTACATTAAGATAAAACTAATGAAGGCAAAAATAATTATTACCTTGAATAATTAAATAATAAACTGATTTATTTATTGACTTATTGTAACAGGATAGGGAACATGGATTATATACACACAGTTTTATTCGTTTAATGTTAATTTTCATTCAAGAACAATCTTAAACCAGTTTTAACAGATCACGTTCATTATAAAAAATCTTAAACTAGATTTATAAAAGTATTCACTAATATATTAAATGTTTTTGACGCAATTTATATAGAATTGCTAGGCACTAAGGGCTTTGTAATGAATGGTTACTATTAATACAAAAGAGATGCATCAGAATTCGAAACGAAGGTTTCAAAACGTCTCTCTTTCTATCGTGTGAGTTGAACAGAAAGAGTCAAATAGTATTCGAACAACAATTTATACTTATCATTTATCGTAATTAAGAGTTCCGATCCAAATAGTGTAAGAAAATATCGGTAATCTACCTTACTAGCATCTACGTGGTACTCTGCGCATACGCAATCTAATACTGTAGCTTGGATCAACCTATATTATATCAATTTGAATTTCGCGCGCTCAGGCTTTATGGCTATTATGAAGGAATTAATTCATAAAAACAAATCAATTTACACTTCTTTCCATAACTCTGGCCACCCCTCTCCTCTCCAAACTCTATTGCACATTATCCATGTCCATTCCTCTAATTCTCTCCCCCATACTTTCAGACTTCATTTCGGATCTCATCTATACCAGGTGCCTTTCCATCTTTCATCATCCTCAATACCTTGACAATTTCCTCCCTTGAAATGTCCTCCCCCTCATCTGTTTCTCTACCATCTTTTGCTCCTTTCCTAACATTCCTAACTTTCCTCTCCCCGCCCCCCTCCTAGTAGTTCCATAAAATATTTTTTCCATTCTAACTTCTAGTTTCTTAACCTTCTCTCTTACATCGTCGTCTACTACCACATCATCAATTACCGTTCCCCTCGTTCCTCCTGAACGTGTATATTCCCCTTCCTCCTCTATCTCCTGTTCTCGCATTAAAATCTCCTTCTATTATGAGCCTAATTTCTTGCTTATTTTCATTCATCAGTTCCCTCATATCCTCTGATTTCTCCTGCATATCACCGATCACATAAACCCCCACTATCTTCCACTTCTCTCCTCCCATATTTACCTCTTCTACTATTATTCCTTATTTTTGCTCTTTTCTCTCTTTCTTATCCTTTCCTGTTATACATTCGTTCCTTACTCCCATCACCATTCCTGCCATTGCTCTGCCTCTTTTATTTTTCCTTTTTGCATTTTGAGCTTGCCATTTGTAACCTCTTGGTAACCTTCCCCTTACTCTTTTCCATCCCCTTTCATCTAGCCACGTCTCCATCATTACTAATACATCACATTGCTCCAAATTTCTCATAAAGTCCCTATCCGTTCTCTCCAATCCTGCTATATTCCAGTAACATATTCTCCATTCTTCCCTTCTTTCGTTTCTCGTCGCTTTTTGTTTATCACTATTTCTTATTTTCCTATCTCCTGTTCCTTCCTCTCCTAGTTTCCCGGCCCCTCATTTTTTATCAAATCCTCCCTCTCTTCGTGCCAATCCCACCATACACCTTCAATCTGTATTCTGCCATACTTAACCCACGTTCTTTTGCCCTTACTTCTTTCCTCTTCCGCTATTTGCCTTAACTTATACTGCATCTTCCTTTCTACCCATGTCAAATCATCCTCTTACAATGTTCTCCGAAACATCACATACTCACTCCCCATGTTTTGTTTCAGTGGGCAAAGAGTAACTGTAAGGAAACAGAAGTTTTTTTCAGCAGCAAAGAAAATCATGCCTTAGCCACCGAGTGACTGTAAGCCAGATTTGACAAAGCTGTTACGATATCAGGTGCATTACAATACTACACTTTCATTCCCACTCGAGGTGGAAAACTTCGACTCAAAATGTTTTCGTCCTTTGAGAAACACGACATCTTCTCGAATGGCAAAAAAAAGAATCCGCAAAAGAGGTCTGCAAAGAAAGCAACTGTTGAAACTATGTCCAAAAAATCGATCAGAAAGACATATAATATCACCATATAATATTACCTAACTTAAAAAACTGGCACCAAAGCGTTGCACAAAGATCCTCGGCTTGAGCGCACTAGGGGAAATCGCGCGCCACCCGCCCTATCATGGCATCTTGTTTACGTATCGTTCTATTACTCAGAGGCAAACAAATTTGCCACTCTGAAAAGTAGGTGTCTTATAGGAAAAAATCTCAGCTTTCTTTTAAAACTATTTTGAAGGAAAAAAAGGTCCGAAATTTGAAAGAAAGTCAAATTTATTTTTGATTTTCAAAAATTAGTATCAAATTTTGACTTTTTTGAGAAATAGTTTCGGCCATTGTAAAATTTGTGAAAAAATCTATCAAAAACATTTGGAGTAAAATTTGCTTTAAAGCAATAGGAAAAAAGTTAGAAATGTTTGAAAGTGAGGCCTTTCTTAGAAAACCAAAAATTGTACCCCCTCCACTTTGATAAATAATTACCAAAATTGACTAATTTTTTGTGCGAGGAGTACTATCTAATAGGACTATAATTGGGCCAATTTTTAGCCGGATCGGACAACTTTTATGTTCGAGGTGGGTACACTTGATAAATTATGCCCCATATATTATTATTATTATTATATCATTAAGCCGTTTCCCTTTCGGGGTAGGTGTGAATTGCTCGGTAGTAAAGTAGTGATGTGTAGATGGGTATATAGGTGAAGGGTAGATAGGTTTATAGGTTTAAGGTATAGATATTTTAGATTGATCTAGAATTCTCGTGTTACTTATTTAAATACGTTCCAGTTGCGTCGGGATTGGTTACTTTAAGGAACCATGATCGTAGCTTCCGGAGCCTAAAACTTCTCTCATATAATCTGAGGATATATCTTGCAAAATTATTTAATATATGTTAAGTTTATTGGAAGAGTTTGCTCAATTGTCACTACTGAAAGACAGCTTGAATTTAAAAAAATATATTTTGTTAAAAAAATGGTGGTTTGTTCCATACTGGCTTTCAGTGAAAATGTGATGACCAAGGAAATAACATTCATATATAAAAATGTTAAGGATATGGAAGGAAGAATAATACCAGAAATTTTAAATACGCATACCTGCACCAATCCAATACGATGATGATATTGTATGTAGTGGAGAATTATGTTCAATGCCTACACATGCATATATAGCTTTCAACGAAAGAAAGAATGAGAAGAAACTCATTTTTCAATATTTTACAATGGTCTAAGCATCAACGCCTATGATTTGAATAAAGATGAAGAAAAAAGAAAAAGCGGTAACAAAAATTTAATCAAGTGAAACAGTTTCAAGAAAGTCTCATCAATACACCTTCTTATTGTGAAGAAAACAATGGATAAATAATAATAGTAAAATGAGTGATGAAGAAGTTGCCAATCAAAATATCATCTATCATTTCACATGAATCAAAAGCTTACATCCGCAGAAAAAAAATACAGTGCATTATCACTGAAATTTATGCAAACAATTCATGAAATATGAAAACTTAATTCTAATAGAAGAATTAATTGCTTCGATTTTCTACAGATTAGAAAGAAAGAAAACATACAAGAGTGATAGAGTTCTTATAGTTTTATTCAAGTGTGTGAAATATATGTATATAATAATGGATATATGTGAAAAATGTATACTTACGTACATTTAATAAGTAAAAGATAGTAACAAGGTAATTGTTATTTTATTTAATCCTAAGTATATAGTACATAGTACAAATCACACACATGTACCCATACATTCGCGTACATAAACTATAGATATGTATAGCAAAGGAAGATTAGAATGGACTTAAAATAATAATTTATTCCTAAAAGTGAGTAGTGAAATAAAACTCTTGTAAATGATTTTTGAGTTATTTCTTCAATAGGCAATACCCCTAAAAACCACCCTTATGGTATGCAGACCTAAAATGTTGAAAATGACAAGTTTGATTGTCGATATTTTCAAAAAGAAAAACGCCAACAATTTGCTTTTTTCATCCTAATAATTATAGAACAGCTGAGAATTTTCGGCAATACCCCTAAAAAACACCCTGATGGTATGCAGACCTAAAATGTTAAAAATGACAAGTTTGATTGTCGATATTTGAAAAAAGAAAAACGCCAAAGATCTTCTTTTTTTATCCCACCAATTATAGACCAGATGAGAATGTTCGGCAATACTCCTAAAAACAACCCTTATGGTATGCAGACCTCAAATGTTGAAAATGACAAGTTTGATTGTCGATATTTGAAAAAATAAAAACGCCAAAAATCTTTTTTTTTATCCTACCAATCAAAAAACAGATAAGAATGTTTGGCAATACCCGTAAAAACTACCCTTATGGTATGCAGACCTAAAATGTTAAAAATGACAAGTTTGATTGTCGCTATTTGGAAAAATAAAAACGCCAAAAATCTTCTTTGTTATCCTACCAGTTATACACCAGATGAGAATGTTCGGCAATGCTCCTAAAAACAACCCTTATGGTATGCAGACCACAAATGTTGAAAATGACAAGTTTGCTTTTCGATATTTAAAAAAATGAAAACAGCAAAAATCTTTTTTTTTTATGCTACCAAATAAAAAACAGATGAGAATGTTTGGCAATACCCGTAAAAACTACCCTTATGGTATGCAGACATAAAATGTTAAAAATGACAAGTTTGATTGTCGATATTTGAAAAAAGAAAATGTTAAATATCTTCTCCTTTTTATCCTACCAATTATAGACCAGATAAGAATGTTCGGCAATACCCCTAAAAACCACCCTTATGGTATCTATACATAAAATGTTGAAAGTGACAAGTTTGATTGTCGATCTGTGAAAAAGGAAAAACGCCAAAAATCTTCTTTTTCTTATCCTAGCAATTACAGACCAGATGAGAATGTTGGGCAATACCTGTAAAAACAACCCTTATGGTATGCAGACCTAAAATGTTAAAAATGACAAGTTTGATTGTCGATATTTGAAAAAAGAAAAACGCCAAGCTGTTTCGCTGTTGAAAGAGATCTTATTTTTTGCGTCCAGTGCTGCTTGATGGTCAACAGTTTACACTTGTTCAGCATGTGATTTGCTTTCCTTAAGTTTCGAGCAGGTGCCTAAATTTTGGCGTCAATTTTTTATTGGATGTCATGTAGCTAGTCACGCACTGCATATTTGATGCATTCCGTCTCGCCGTTTCAATCTTAAACTGAAACTATGCAATACGCTAGCGATTACAGGCGTAGGGATGTGGCGACCCCATCGCCCGAGAGCTCCGGCTCTTCCAATCAGCCACGTTGCATTGGGCTAACTCCCCAAGCGGTTACGTCACTAGTATCACGCAGTGCCACCCACAATAGGCCTCTATCAGATGGAGGTCATGGTTCAGTTGGGAGTGGCAATATGGCCGAATAGTGGCGACGACCAGGCAATGGCCTCGGAAAAACGCAAAAACTTCGAATTAAGTGGTCTGTCAACTCAGGAGGGACTTCCTTACCTTTTGGCAAAGAAGCTCACCGGCGCGAGTAGGATTCATGCAAATGTTACATGACCGTTGGGTCAATATTCACCCGGAATATGCTCATAAAACGCCTCAGTATTTAATAGAACTAGAGCAAGAAGAAGAAGCAACATCCTCCAGCGAACATACCACCCGTTCCAGCAAGACCACCTTTGCAGATAGCCGATAATTCCAACATGAAAAGTAGGAGATCTATCCACCAAAAAGTCCCTGCTGAGCGACAATAGAAGTAACGATACTTCAGTACGCCTGAGTTTTTATTGTGAGAAATTGTAGGATCTGAAATCTACTATCATGGTTCCTTAAAGCAACCAATCCCGACGCAACTGAAACGTGTACGTCATCTATTTCTGCTCCTCTTGTCCTAGAATATAAGCAAGAGCGGGAAATTCACACGAGACAACATCGCTCAGCACTTTTCCTTGGAGTCAGGTCTCTAGCCGCGGATGACATTACGCGGCAGGGGTCAACCCTGTCTTGATGTAGCACGTGTTTGCGACAATTTCTGGTGCTGACAACCCTGTCCTGTATCGCAATAACGAATCCTTTCGTTTCTGGATACAGGACGCCCTTTCTCAGCCAAATATAGTCGGAGACGCCCATTCCGCAGTGGCTGGTGTTAGGACGTACTATACTCCTACCGAAAAAAGGCGACTTGTCCAACATAGTGAGATGCATAGAGAGATTGATGCCTCTTTGGAAAACTAGATTTACTATCTCATCTTGAAATTATCGTGTACAACGAACAACGTCACCTTCCAGAGGGGCGTCTTTCAGGGCGATAACAGGCGCCCTTTGCTTTTTTGTATCACACTTCTGCCTCTATCTCTCGCAATACGAAATTTTTTTAGATACCTTTGTGACGACACTAACCAGCACGAGCATTGGGTTACTCATGTATTTTATATGGATGACCTAAAGATATATGCTAGTTTTTTTTTCGAGTTTGAATTTTTAGTTTTGGTGAAATTATCCCAAGTGGGCCATCATAAATCGAAAGTCGTTTTTTTTCGATGTAAAATGAATTTTTATTAGCCCTTATAATTTAAAAAATTTCCCCAGATTTTGGTCGCAAACAAAATCATTTTACAAAAGTTAGTAAGAATGATAATTTACATTTACAACATGATCAACATTTTTCTCGTGAACGGCTAAACGGAATTTCACGATTTTGACGTTGAAATTTTTGTTTAAAATCGTAAATTTCAGAGATCATTCAATTCTTGAAGCGTAAATAGCTCGGGAACTTTATTCTTTCATTGTGTGGTATGTACTCTTCTGTATCAACATCGCTGCTTTCATCATCATCCTCGTCACTACCATCATGTGAAATGTCACTTTCATCACTATCAACATGGGCATCTTCACCAGTACCTTCATTTTCTTCAGTTTCAGTCGTCTGTCTGTCAAGTGACAGATTTTTTAAGCTTTTTGTAACATCGTTATTTTTAACAGATTTAGTGAGGCTAGGTACATCAGGATATTCGAAAGCACTTATTTTTTTTTCTATTGATTCCTGTCAGGTTTGTCATACAAAAGTAGCGCTCCTCTTTCCGAAGAGGTTTCCTCCATATCGTAGGTTTTTGAATCTGAAGAGTTTTCTTATTTCCTTATCTGCCTTTCAATCGATTGAATGCACTAAAACAAGCACTACAAACTTTGTGAGGAACCCAATTTTCACTTTGGTTTTAATGTTGTTTACAATTTCTTTCATGACAATATTGGCAGCAGCGGCTGATATTGGAGATCCCATCGAGCGGAACCACCACATCGACGACCACCGCAACAACCTTTAAACAACAACCCTTACATTGAGTGGTTACATTGAGAATGGCTCAAAGCCGAGCCGAAAGTTTGATTAAAATTTTGACACCATAATTAAAATGAGTTGTTTTTTTGATAAGACTGTGAAGACCAAAAAAATTTGATTATTAGGATTTTAACCCTTACATTTTTTGGTAAAATTTACTATTGTACTGACAATGAGATGACTCTAAGGATATTGCGCCTCCGATTAAATTCCATGAGATATCAGTGTACATGGACACCATATCTAGAGAGATAGTAATAAAGTTTGCCCCAAAATTTCAATGGTTCAGTGAAAATTAAAGATCGAAAACAATAAAATTATAACCAACTGCTATCGCAAACTAGTTTGTTCAGGTAAATTTTGAAACTTCAGCTCTTGTCACCCAATCTATTATAAAATTAGCATTATTTATGGTTTAGTCGATACAGCTATCAAACTGACTAAAGTTAGATTCGACAACGAGAACTTAGATCTTATGCAGAAAAAACTGAAAAAATAGCTACACATCTGATTTTTTGAATACTACAATCGCTGAAAGATACAAAGACATGATTAATCTACAAAAAACTATATCCACGCAATCTAAAGATAGCAACTTTATATAATAGTTGTATTATATACAACTTAGCTCCGTGAATTTTCTGAAATCTTTGTATATACTGAGTTCCTAAAATTCTTCAAACTCTCTAAATCTCCTCAATTTTTTAAAATTATTGAATTGACTAGATGCTCCTAAACCTAGAAAAAGTTTTAGTTCCCTGAATTTCTTGAAAATTCTGAATTCCTAAAATTCCTTAAATATTTCGAATTCATGAAACTTTTGAGATTTCTTAAATCCCCTGAATTCTTATGAAATTTAAAATTCTGTGCATTTCATGAATTCTCTAAATGCTCTTAAATCCCTAAAATTCTCTTAATTTCCTGAATTCCTTGAATATTCTGAAATCCCTTGAATTATCTAAATCTCCTGAATTCTTATTGGTAAAAAGAATAACAATTTCAAATTCAAATCACAAAAATTTATCAGAAAAATATTCGAACACTAATATAATATGCAGTGAAAACCATTAAATTAATCCCTGGAACCTGTTTAAAAGTCATACAAATGCCATGATTTTTATAAGAAGAAAAAAAAGTCTTGAAACTTCCTACAAACCATTAAAATCAATCGAGAATTCCCTCGAATTCAAAAAGAATAACAATTTTGAATTCAAATCGCTATAAATTAATTAGACAAATTTTTGAACACTATTATAAAATTCAGCGAAAACCATCAAATGAATCCCGGGAACCTGTCAAAAAGTCCTCAAAATGCCATGATTTTTATAAGAGGAATAAAAGCTCTGAAACTTCCTTCAAACCATTAAAGTGAATCGAGAATTCCCTCAAATTCAAAATGAATAATAATTTCAAATTCAAATCACTTTAAATTAATTAGAAAAATATTCGCACATTGTTATGGAATTCAGTGAAAACCATTAAAGTAATCGCTGGAACCTCTTAAAAAGTCCAAAGAATGCCATGGTTTTTATAAGAGAAAAAAAAGCTTCGTAACTTCCTTCAAACCATTAAAATCAATCAAGAATTCCCTCCAATTCAAAAAAATAACAATTTAAAATTCAATTCACTATAAATAAATTAGAAAAGTATTCAAATATTATTATAAAATTCAGTGAACATAATTATATTAATCCCTGGAACCTGTCAAAAAGTCCTACAAATGCCATGATTTTTATGAGAGGAAAAAAAAGCTTTGAAACTTCCTTCAGCCCATTAAAATCAATTGAGAATTCCCGCGAATTCAAAAAGAATAACAATTTCAAATCCAAATCGCTATAAATTAATTACAAAAATATTCGAAAACTATTATAAAATTCATTGAAAATTATTTAATCAATCCCTGGAACCTGTCAAAAAGGCCTAAAAATTTCATCATTTTTATAAGAGGAAAAGAAAGCTTCGAAACTTTCTTCAAACCATTAAAATCAATCGAGAATTCCCCCGAATTAAAAAAGAATAACAATTTCAAATTCAAATCACAAAAATTTATCAGAAAAATATTCGAACACTAATATAATATGCAGTGTCCCGTGTTCAATGTGTGATTGACTACATAACATCTGGTAGGCCGTTCACGGAAAGGGTTCGAAAGTTCGCCCAAGATTTCACTGCGAAAATTGAAGAAAGACGCTGAAAGTGTCACAAGCTCCAAGGAGCTTTGCGACTGCCTGATAACGTCTGAGAAGGAATGTCCATCAATCACTGCCGAAAAAGTGAAGAAAGCACTTAGGGGCACGAAGAACTTCTTCGCTGCAGGACCAGATGGTATCGTGAACTTCTGGTGAAAGAAGTTTACTTCTACACACAAAGATTTGGCCCGCATGTTCAACTCATATTTAAAGTCGGAGGCGCCCATTCAACAGTGGGTGGTGTTAGGACGCACTATACTCCTACCGAAAAATGGCAACTTGTCCAATGCAGATAATTACAGTCCAATAACTTGTTTAAACACGCTGTATAATATCTTTACAACTATCCTAAACAACATGATTGTTCGGCGAATTGAGCCTGTATCGCGTGAGATGTACGAACAACGTGGCTCAAAAAAAGTTGAAGCAGGCTACCGAGAGAACCTGCTAATTGACAGCTGTGTCTGCATAGACGCAGCAGTCTACCAGCGCTGCCTGTCAATGACCTGGATTGACTACCGGAAAGCTTTCGATTCAATCTCTCATAGACTTATCATCTGTCGGTTGGAAAGCTTGAAGGTTCATCCACACATAGTGAGATGCATACAGAGACTGATGCCCCTTTGGAAAACTAGATTTGCTATCTTATCTGGAAATTATCGTGTGACAACGAACAGCGTCACCTTCCAGAGGGGCGTCTTTCAGGGCTACACCATGAGCCCTCTGCTCTTTTGCATCACACTTCCGCCACTGCCTCTCGCACTACGCAATTCTCCTGGGTACCACTGCGGCGACAAAAATCGTCGCCAGCATAAGTGAAAACTCAATAATAATAATAATAATAAATTTGGACTGGACAAGTGTGCCTGCGTCTACCTACACCAAGGAAGACTAGAAACTACACCATCGCGTGACGGTCAGGATATTCAACTCATTGGCGGAAGTACCATTCAACATCTTGGTAATGGAGAAACATATACATATCTTGGAATACCGCAAGACACCTTTTTTCGAGCCACGTTGTTCGTACATCTCACGCCATACAGGCTCAATTCGCCGAACAATCCTGTTGTTTAGCACAGCTGTAAAGATCTTATACAGTGTGTTCAAACAAGTTATTCGCTGTAATTCTCTGGCTTGGACAAGTCTCCTTTTTTCCGTAGGAGTATAGTGCGTCCTAACACCAGCCACTGCGGAATGGTCGTCGCCAACATAAATATGAGGTCAATGTGCGGGCCGAATGTTGGTGTGTAGAAGTAAACTTCTTCCACCAGAAGTTCTTGATACAATCTTGGCCAGCACCGGAAAAGTTCTTTGTGCCTCAAAGTGCTTTTTTCACCTCTTCGGCAGTGATTGATGGACATTCCTCTTCAGATTTTATGAGGTTGTCGCAAGATTCCTTGAAGCGGATTATATTGTCAGTATCTTCTTTCAACTTTAGTGTTTTCGGGGTCTTGCATACCTCTCCCCAAAAAGTCTCCACCTCGTTGCGCTGAGGTCGCCCGGTATCCCAGAGTCACCGTTCAAGACACCTCACCCAGGTTACATTCAGCTTTCAGCACGGCTGGTACTCCTCCGCTTAGGGGTTATTACTTCGGGACCATCCCTGGACAATTGTCCGCGACTGCTTATAATTTATTGGAACCATATTTAGCAGAAACCCTTGGTACAGGGACCCTATATTCGCAATTCGAGGACGCGTTTGGTGGCTTTGTCATAGGCCCTTTAGTTCTATTCCAAAGGAATCGAAACTCAAATATATATTAAAAACTGAAGGTTAACAACCACCGCAGTGTCCCACTGGGAGCAACTGTAATCTAATAAATCACATCGGCTCCCAAAAGGACCGCAGTAAATCCCATTCATGGCCACGTATCACAACCGTGAGATGGGTGGCCACAGGACACGAAGAAATCATAACTGCAGGCCAGCGAAACTCTCGTATGTTTTGAGGACACGAAGCGACCTAAGAATGACAGCTTTCTGCGTCCATCTCGCAAGTGCCGGTGCATATTTTTGGCACGCTGGTATGGCTTTAAGGTTACGAACCAGTGATAGTTTCGCACCTCCGAGAGCACCTATCACAAGGACAATTACTCGTACACATGTAAGATATAATATACAGATTTTTATCAAAGTACTTGTTCAACCAACACCATCAATTTGAAATCGGCAAGCCCGAAAACCCCAATCTTACCACGTTTTAGATAAACGCTATGAAATTTAACAATTTCTGCAGTTATATTGGATCTACCATTTGAAGTTGTAACTTCTGACATACAATTCGAAACCAGTGACTCCGAAAATCCCCCTTGTATAAAAGTTTATACAGATGCAACGAGAAATCAAATTTCTGGCACTTTTATTGGTATTCCTCGATGCATCCAGTATTATTGCAAATATTATTTTCAAGTGTCTTTGAAATCTACGCGGATAGTTGCCAACGAGAATAGCTGGAGGTTGAAAAGCCTGAAGACGCTGTTTGTTGATAAAAATATTTAAAATTTTTATGGTGTATTCTGAATACATAAGCGAAGACTACAAGCAAATTACTTTGTTGAAAAAAGTAATGTATTTATTGTTGTTCAATAACTCCAATGCTCCGGTATCGGCCTTTGTTAATAATAAGTAACAAAGCAGCAGCGGCAAAACAACGAACAAACGCTCCAGGCAGCGGCAGAGTTTAGTGACTTCAACTCACTGCCATTTCCATAATTTTCATTTAATCAACTATCATTTTTTCGATGACCTCACCGCTGGTGGAAGTTGGCGAAACGTGCTTTTCGTTTGGAAGTAATTTGTTAATGAAAAACAATAAACATATAACATTTTTTTATCGAAGTGTATTGCTTGTAGTCATTTATTATGTATTTAGAATACACCATAAAAACTTTAAGCATTTGTATAATCAAACGGCCGATTAATCGCGTATTGTGTTTTATAATACGTCGATGTTCGATCGACTTCCACGCATTTTCGAGTGCATCCGCGACCTCAATTCATACATCCAGTACCATAGAAATCTCAATTTAAAAAAATTCTATGGAATTTATATATTACCACCAATTTCACTTCACATTCCCATAAATTTCCGTAAATGTTCATAAAATTTCTCAAAGTTTCCACAAATTTCTATAAAGTATGATAAATTTTGTCAAATTTCGAAAATTCCCATAAATCTCCGCGAATTTCATAAACTTTTATAACGTCTGCCGCGTAAGGTCATCCGCGGCTAGAGACCTGACTCCAGTGAACAGTGTTGAACGATGTTTTCTCGCGTAAACTTCCCGCTCTTGCTTACCTTCTAGGACAGAAGGAACAGAAGAGGATGACGAACACGTTCCAGTTGCTTCGGGATTGGTTGCCTTAAGGAACCATGATCGTAGCTTCCGGAGCCTAAAACTTCCCTCACAATAATTTTCTCGCTAGAGAACGATTTCTAGAATGGCATCAAGGCAATGGCTGAGGGGTAGTCATATAAATATCTGGGTATTCTCGAATCTAGCAACTGCCGCTTTGCAGGCACAGTCTCATCGCGCGCTTTGCGCGCGGCTCTCTTCGCTCGCAAGTATGAGGGCGCCTGGGGGGCGCACCTGTTGGATCTGGCGCTTCGCGCTCGATTTTGTATTCATCTCGCGCTTCGCGCTCGATAATGTATTCACCTCGCGCTACACGCTTGGACACATTTGCCTGACGCTTTAAGCTTGGTTCCTCTAGGTTTTCGCACTTCGTGTACTCGCTATTCCGCGCTTAGCCGGCAACTACTCTCTTAGTAAGCTTCATTGTTATGACCTGCTTTTGTTTTAATCATGCCAATTTTACATAGGAAGAAGAACTAATTTACTTAATGTTTTATCGACCTTAAGGAACACATTCTCATCAAGACACTCGTGCTCGATATTTGGTTTAAAAATCATGTAAACCTCGCACTCCACGCTCGTTTCTGTTCATCCTATAATAGAAATCCAAAATTTTGAGCGCGCTTATGCAACGAACATATGTTATGTTCTATGTACTTCAGATAAAAATGACTAAATTCGCATTTGATTTAAAAAGAAGAAGGAAATTCCTTTACTTCAGTGTATATTTCCGTATCTTTCCAATAAATCGTACAATCAGAAAGATTTTTTCCAACTATCTGAAAAGGGGAGAAAAAAATGTTCTTAGTCGTTTATGGAACATACACATGATAAATTTGTAAAATAATTTTTAAATTCTTTAAAAATAATCATTTGGAAAATAGTAGTGTTGGGAAGGAGGTATAGATTTTTTAGATTGATCTAGAATTTTCGTGTTATTTATTTAAATAAAGGGTCATCGAATATGCACTGTTGTAGAGAAAGCTTAAATTTTTTAACTAAAAATTTAATTATTTCATTCTTGGTTAAAAATTTGTCATCTTTAGTTGAAAATTGAACTGCATTGTTGAAAATTCGTATTCTACTGGTGTAATTCAACTGTTTTTATTTAAAATCAAAATATTTTCTGATTGAAATATCAACTCTTACATTTGTTGTTGAAATTTGATCTATTTTTCTTGCGAATTCAACTACCTAATTAGAAGCTAAACCCCTTAGCTGAAAATTTATTGTTTTGTTTGCGATTTGATTGAAAATTGAAAGTCTTTGTTAGAAAATTTTACCTTTTGTCTTTCGTAAAGTGACGTATTCGAGTACATCATTAATATAACATAATACAAGCGGTGCACACACATTTAGCTTAAAATTGTTACAAAAGCATGCAGTTTCATGTGAAGGTTCCTTTTAACGTTAAAAAACCTCTTTTGACGGGTTGCCTTCATTTTTATCTTTTTTTTTGTTATTAAAAATGGTCGCAAAGTTAGTTTAAAGGCAGTATTTTTCCACTCTTCTAAGAAGCGGTATGCTTAACGTAATATACCTTTTTATCGTGTGCCGACTTATCAGTGTTAGAAAAATTTTCGAATTTTGAATATCTTCTTAAAAAAAATCAGTATCTTATACGATCACACTTATCTATCAAGTCCTTATTTATAACTTTCTACCTAGAGTCCTTTTCATAAAAGATCATTTCTCATGTTGAGTATGTTCTGATTTTGTCAGTTTAATATAATATTTTCATATAAAAATCATCTGAAATCTCTCCGTATTAATTATTTATTACCCGCATGTAATGTGTGGACTTTATTTTGTATTTCATTTTGTTCCATGTAATTTTATTTGTAATAAATCCAACAGTCCGGGGACTACATGTAATCGAATATCTTGATATAATCAGTAAAAATAATATATAAATGTATATAATACCTAGCAGGCTACAACAACGCTTTACTATTATAAATCAGACATATTAAGTTAAGGAATGTTCAACGTAATTATGCAATTCAGAGATAAAGCAATTTAAAGACTGATGAATGGCGTCGAAGGTGGGACCTGGATGAATGGGACCCATTTTTTCAAAGGACGTATGCACTTTGCCTATACACGTATAGTTTCCAGAGTTTACCACGAAGAGATTGCAGTACGTTTTTGAACTCCTTATGATCGGGGTGCTTTTTCAAAGTGAATTCCCTCGCCCCTCGCCTACTGTAAATTGAACTCAGTCCTTGCTTATTTCTCTTACTAGGCAGAATTAGAAATTGAGCACTGATCTTTGGTTTTTTTTTGTGACGGCCTCCGGTCTGGCAGTCAAAAAATCAAATGTTCCACAAAAGGATTTCCAAGGCACCTTAGCACAAAGTGGCATAATGTTTCAAAAATTGCGAAAACATCGATGCAAATTTATCGACACAGCGCATAATACATATTTATTGATTCGCCATAATTACGTATGCGTAATTAGAAAACGACGAATTTTGTTCTATTTTAGGACATAGAAATGCCCGGGGGGTCGCGAGCTAAGCAACTCTAGTGAGGACTCTTTATCGACGACCCAGAAGTTAGCTATACATATAGATTTGAAATTTGTACCTTCAATTAAAACGAAAGTAATAGTCCTAACGGAAAACTAAAACCAGCCCTGGATTCGTCTCAGCCATATCTCTAGGTGTTTTTTTATATTTTTCTGAAAAGGTAATTTAATAAACAAATGCATTGTTATTAAACATTGTGCCTTTATTATAAACAAAAGTATTAGTCTTAAAGAAATTCTAAGCGCATAGGGAGATTCCTCACTACAATATAACTAGGTGTTTTTTTCATTTTTTCAATAAACGAATTATTTAAACAATTACATTGTTGTTAACATTTTCCCAGATTTTTCTAGTTTAACGCCAAAAATATTATTATAAATAAAACCATAAGCCCATCAAAAAACTGAAGATACACCTATATTCATCTCGGCAATATCTCCAGGTGTTTTTTTTTCATTTTTCAAACAATTATATTGTTTATAATTTTCAGGAATTTATTTAACAATAATGTAAAATAATTTGAAGTTACTTACTAAAACATAATGTACACTAAGGTATCATAATTGGGAAAAAAATTTCAACAATGGAAAAAAGTTAGTTTAAACATTGTTTTTACCCCCTCCACTTCTTCTGTTCTGATTTTATCTTTACTTTCCTTGACTAGTCGTTTAACTTTCCTCTTTTTGTGTCTGTAATCATTTTAAAGTCTATTTCTCTCCTCATCGCTAAGACCTGTGATGCTTAATGTTCTCCCGTACGCTTCTTTCTTTTTTTTCTGGGCTGCCTTAATTTTTCGGATATACTCTCGATAATGTAAAAATCTGTGGAATACTGTGAAATCCTTGATTCATTGTAATAATATTCTTTGAAAAAGTGTTAACATATTATTAAAAAATTCAGCGAAAAATCATCATAATTAATCCCTGCAATCTTTTAAGGAAAAAAAAACCCTTGAAATGTCAGGAATTTTTAGTAAAAATAAAATGTTTGTTTGTTTGTTCTTTCAACTTCCCTCCAGAACCATGAAGATTAATCGAAAATTCCCCTAAATGCCTAAAAAATAATGTAGAATCATAAGAATTGAAAGAGGGAGAAACGTTTGAAATATTTGCAAATTGTTTTAGTGAAAAAAAACTATGTATATATATATTACCCCCCCCCCCCAACCCACTCAATATTCACATGAGGGGCGGAAATCAAAACATTTGTATCAAAAAAGAAAATTTCAATATTATTTGAAGCTCTTAGCATGAATTTTTGTATATATAAACACAGTTTAAACGAAAACTAGTCAAATTTTAGAATTTTATTTGTGGTTTCTATCATAGTTTAGATATCGGCTGCGAGTTCGTTTCAAATTACAACAGTGCCGGATATCCTAGAGTTGGGGGAGCCAAGCAAGACGGAGTCAGTGCGATTGACTGTCAGAATCTCATTACCTTTGAGTGAACGGGTCGACTCAGGGACGACCTGCTGCGCTGGAGTGGTATGATACCAGTATGGCCCCTGAACGAAAAGGTTACATGGCGCGACTGCATACTCTGTGGTGCGGGAAACACGC
Source organism: Andricus grossulariae (assembly GCA_011634705.1). Taxonomy (NCBI): domain Eukaryota; kingdom Metazoa; phylum Arthropoda; class Insecta; order Hymenoptera; family Cynipidae; genus Andricus; species Andricus grossulariae. Next base: position 212,914,347 of record JAABKJ010075445.1, on the reverse strand, counting down.
AGAGCTCTCGCGTCTTTCGCATAAATGTCTGCGAAACCGTGCCGAGGAACTCCGGAAAAGGGGTTATATAAGCGGAGCGCCTACTCAACTGCAGCCAGAACAAGCCGGCAACAGAGAAAGAGAGGCGACACAGAGACCAACCGCGAACAGGCATCCAATCGAGGAAGATGTGCCATAAGTGTTTCCCCATAGAAAACAGAACAGAAGATATTAATGAATTTCGAATTTGTATTGACTTCTTTCGCATTTCAGAGAAACCAACTTTATATCTGCCTGATATACCATAACTGTTTTTATTATGCATATTAACAAATCCAATTAACATATCCAATGGGATTCAAAAGAGGTCGTGGAGGGTTAAGCAGGACTAAAGGAGGCCTTAAATGGAATCATGCAGGGCTCAAGTAGGGCCAAAATTTCGACTCGGGATACAGCAGCTTTAAATATTTCGGCTACATATTTTCTTTCCGATGGACACCTACTCCTCTTCTAAACGTTTTTACAAATAAAAAAATATCGTGTTTGATATCAAATGTATAAGGATAAAACAATTAATCCGAAAATATATCATCCAAAAAGTCTAGTGGTATATTAAGAAATATGTTCTCATGTCATGTATACGTTTCGGGAATAAAATAGTCTGTGAAATTAGACGTCACAAAATTTTTAAATTCCACTTCAAAATGTAAAAAATTGAATTAGCGTTAAATTCTTTAAACTCCAAAGGACTTGAAAATATACCTGTCTTTTTACATTTCTGTTTCATATATTCTGTTATAATTGGCAAAATAAATTATTAATAAGAACAAAACAAAATATAAAATATTGAAGTTAAATCTTCGAAAAAATCGTAACATAATCATGTTTGATATCAAATTAATCAGTAATGGACAAACAACAAGTAATGGACACAAACAAATATAATATATAATCAGATTTCGACTTTAATAAGAATGAGACGAGGCAAAACGAGACGAGAAATCCCGAGACAGCAGGTATGTCTCGTCTCGTTCCTCGGGATTTCTCGCTCGGCGGCAACACTAAATCTTATTACAATTCATACTATTACTGACATTAGGGAAATAAGATTTTTGATGTTAAGAAATTGATTTCTAACCTCCTACTTCGATTTATTTAATTCATCAAGGTGTTAAATTTGTAAGGAAACAATTCAATCTGTACTTTTTAATTGCAATCAAATACAATCACATTATTAGTAAATGAAAAACAAGAGTTTTCAGCAAAGCACCTTCTTCCGATTGCTCATAACATGTGATAGGGGTAGTTCCTAGGGATTGTGTAATCTCACTGGGAATATAGATATATCAACGAGAGATTTGGAAAGGTGTCTGTGGTGACAATTTTTATTTTTAAATTTTTTTGGCGGTTTTAGTTGAAGGGAGCTGAGGATTGGCACATTAAATGTGATAGAGGTAGCTCCTAGGGATTGTGTAATCTTACTGGGAATATAGATATATCAGCGAGAGATTTGGAAAGGTATCTGTGGTGATTATTTTTATTTTTACATTTTTTGGCGGTTTTAGTTGAAGGGAGCTGAGGATTGGCACGTTAAATGCGATAGGGGTAGTTCCTAGGGATTGTGTAATCTTACTGGGAATATAGATATATCAGCGAGAGATTTGGAAAGGTATCTGTGGTGATTATGTTTATTTTTAAATTTTTTTGGCTGTTTCAGTTGAAGGGAGCTGAGGATTGGCACGTTAAATGTGATAGGGGTGGTGCCTAGGGATTGTGTCATCTTACTGGGAATACAGATATATCAACGAGAGATTTGGAATGTTATCTGTGGTTAATATTTTTATTTTTAAATTTTTTTCGTGGTTTTAATTGAAGAGATTTGAGACTTGGTTCGTTAAAAGTGATAAGGGTAGTTCCCAGGGGTTCCGTGATTTTACGGTTAAAATAGATATATCACCTGAGGTATTGGAAAGTTGTCTGTGGTGACAATTTTTATTTTTAAATGTTTTTGGCGGTTCTAGTTGAAGGGAGCTGAGGATTAGCACGTCAAATGTGATAGGGGTAGTTCTTAGGGGTTATGTAATCTTACTGCGAATATAGATATATCAACGAGAGATTTGGAAAGGTATCTGTGGTGACAATTTTTATTTTTAAATTTTTTTGGTGGTTTTAGTTGAAGGGAGCTGAGGATTGGCACGTTAAATGTGATAGGGGTAGTTCCTAGGGATTGTGTAATCTTACTGGGAATATAGATATATCAACGAGAGATTTGGAAAGGTATCTGTGGTGATTATTTTTATTTTTACATTTTTTTGGCGGTTTTAGTTGAAGGGAGCTGAGGATTGGCACGTTAAATGTGATAGGGGTAGTTCCTAGGGATTGTGTAATCTTACTTTCTATTTTCTTTCCGATTTTCAGGTTACACCGTTACAAAAAATCAAACTTTAGTATTTTAAATTTTGTTTGTTTCCAAAATTCTGGGAGACACGACTTTCCTCTACTCAATTATATTTCCAATAAAATAGTTACAAGATACTGCGTTCTTCAACATCGTAAATGAAGTTCTAAAAAAGTACATCAGGACCGCAAGTGACTACGAGCAGCTGCGTAAATTAATAATTATCTAGGTTTCAATTGAATGGTGAGTCCGCTGTTTACGTCAAACGACGCCCTCTTGGCTAGATATGTTATATCTGTAATTGTAAGTCGTTCCGTTGGTTAATTAATTTTAATACAAATTTGCATTATACATTTGTCTTAACAATATAAATTATAGCAAGGCTATATATACAAAATTTATATGCAAATGAGTATGTATGTACCTAGGCTATATAATATACTCAATGAATCAAATGTCTTTATATTAATTTCACTTATATTTTCTTTTAATTGATATTGTCAGGACGAATATAGACTACATATTTTATATTAAAATTAATGAACCGAGAAAATTTGTCCGTCCTTTGAAATTTTTAGTTACAGTACCTGACAATTACTAAATTGTAACAGAATTTTCTGAAACATGTGACTAAAGCTTTATGCAGTTACAGTTGCTGGAATTTCTGTTCCTGTTTAGGAAAATTTAGGAACGGTTTCTGCCGAGGAGTCGACCACTCTGATTTTTAGTGTACCAGGAATATATACCCTAAAGATTATTCCGGAATATAGAGAATATTTGGGAATACAAAGAATATGAAGAATATGGGAATATGTAGGAATATGAGGAAATGTGTAGGAATGTGAGGGAATATGTAGGAATATGAGGAAATATGTAGCAATATGAGAGAATATTTGGGAATATGAAACAATATATCGGAATATAATTAAATTTGGTATATTAAATTACATATAAATTTATATACATATCATATATAGGGGTGAATGGGATATGGTATCAGGTTTTGAATGAAATATCCTTTTAATTATAATTGAAATGTGATTTTGATGTCTGTATTTTTTGGTGAGAAGCTCACATTATCAGGTTACATATGTCATTAGAATGACAATTTCAAATTCAAATCACTATCAATTAATTAAAAAAAGATTCCAACATTATTATAGAATTCAGCGAAAATTATTAAATTAATCCCTGGAGCCTGTTAAAAAGTCCAAAAAATGCCATGATTTTTATAAGATGAAAAATGCTTCGAAACTTCCTTAAAGCCAGTAAGATGATTCGAGTATTCCCTCGAATTCAAACGAATAACACTTTCAAATTGAAATCACTATAAATTAATTAGAAAAATAATTCAACATCATTATAAAATATAGTGAAAAGCATGAAATTATTCCCTGAAACCTGTTAAAAAATCCTAAAAATGCCATGATTTTTATAAGAGGAAAAAAAAGCTTTGAAACTTCCTTCAGACCATTAAAATCAATCGAGTATTCCCTCTAATTCAAAAGAATGACAATTTCAAATTCTGATCACTATAAATCCATTAGAAAAATATTCCAACATTATTATAAAATTCAGTGAAAACCATTAAATTGTTCCCTGGAACCTGTTAGAAGTCCTAAAAATGCCATGATTTTTATAAGATGAAAAAAGCTTCGAAACTTCCTTAAAGCCAGTAAAATGAATCGAGTATTCCCTGGAATTCAAAACGAATAACAATTTCAAATTGAAATCACTATATATTAATTAGAAAAATATTCCAATACCATCATAAAATTCACTGCAAAGCATTACATTAATCCCTGGAACCTCTTAAAAAGTGCTAAAAATGGCATGATTTTTATAAGAGGAAAGAAAAGCTTTGAAACTTCCTTCAAACCATGAACATCAATCGAGTATTCCCTCGAATTTAAAAAGAAAAACTATTTCAAATTCAAATCACTATAAATCCATTAGAAAAATATTCCAACACTATTATAAAATTCAGTGAAAACCATTAAATTATTCCCTGGAACCTGTTAAAAATGCCTAAAATTGCCATGATTTTTATAAGAGGAAAAAAAAGCTTTGAAAGATCCTTCAAAACCTTAACATCAATCGAGAATTCCCTTGAATTAAAAAAGAATAACAATTTCAAATGTAAATCATTATAAGTCAATTAGAAAAATATTCGAACATTATTATAAAATTCAGTAACAACCAGCAAAAATAGACGTAAAATCGACGAAAACAGCGATTTTTCTTGTATATTTTTGCAAAAAAAAATATCTTCATGTCCGGTGGACTTAACTAGCACATCTATATGTTTTTTGGGTCGCTGAATTTGAATCCGCGGTCCAAATAACCCAGTTGGCTCATATTTTTCTGAAAAACGCAAAAATAGACGTAAAATCGCGAAAAAAACGATTTTTCGTGTATATTTTTGAAAAGGAAAAAGATCTTCACGCCCCGTGGACTTAGCCCGCATATGTATATGTTTTTGGGGTCGCTCGATCTGAATCTGGGGTTGAAATAACCCAGCTGACTCCTATTTATCTGAAAAACGCAAAAATAGACGTAAAATCGACGAAAACAGCGATTTTTATTGTATATTTGTGCAAAAAAAATGTCTTCATGCCCGGTACACTAAACGAGCATATCTACATGTTTTTGGGGTCGCTGAATCCAAATACGGTGTCCAAATATCCAAGTTAGCTCGTATTTTTCCAACAAACGCAAAAATAGACGTAAAATCGACGAAAGCAGCGATTTTTCTTGTATATTTTTACAACAAAAAAAAATCTTTCTGCCCGGTGGACTGAACCAGCATATCTATATGTTTTTAGGGTCGCTGATTCTGACACCGGGGTCCAAGTACCCAGTTGGCTACCATTATTCTGAAAAACGCAAAAATAGACGTCAAATCGACGAAAACAGCGATTTCTCTGGTATATTTTTAGAAAAAAAATATCTTTATGCCAGGTGGACGTTACCAGCATATTTATATGTCCTTAAAGTCGCTGGATCAGAATCCAGGGTCCAAATGAGCCAGTTGGCTTACATTTTTCCGGAAAACGCAAAAATATACGTAAAATCGAATGAAACAGCGATTTTTCTTGCATATTTTTGCAAAAAAAAAAAATGTCTTCAGGCCCGGTAAACTAACTAAGCATATCTATACGTTTTTTTGGTTGCTGAATCCGAATCCAGGGTCCAAATAACCCAATTGGCTCATAATTTTCCGAAAAACCCAAAAATATACGTAAAATCGCGAAAAACACGATTTTTCTTGTATATTTTTGCAAAGAAAAAAGATCTTCACGCCCACATATTTATCCCTTTCAAAAAATCGATTTCATTGAACTAAAGAAGGAGTTCTTTAGGCGCCTAAAACATATTCAATAAACCTAGGTTCCTTCCTTCCAGGAAATCATTTCTTTGACTCAATATTTTTCACTTTTAATGCGAAGAAATATTTACTTATATTAATGAAATATCATCAAAGAAATAATTTTCTTAAATGGATGCGTTAATCTTTTGCATCTAAATAATATTAACTTAACTGAAGTAAACAATTCCTTGGTGCAAAGAAAAAACCAAACAAACTCATTTCCTTGAATCAATTAAATTTTTTTTTCAGTGTAGATTAGCATTTATTGCCTGACAAGTGAAGTGTTAGTACCGTTAACTCCCTGAAAATACATCACAAAAAATCTTTAAAAAATACAAGAATTTCTTTGATCCTTTCTATGCACAATGATAGAATTTAGAGTTAGAAATAATCATTTGTTGTTAAGTTAATAACAAAACAGTAGTTAGGTTTCATCTCCGAAACTAAAGAACGTACGCAAATAATTCTTGAAGTAAATTGCAAATTTTTGGCTTCTGGAAATATTGTATGTAGTTTCAAAGAGTGAAAAGTTGCGCTTGAATGTTTAAAAATTTATTGTTTTAATCATAAAATACCAAGGGCTTTCTGATTATTGAAGGAGCTACACTCACAGCAGGAGACCTTGCTGCTCCTTCTACAACTACGACTTTCAGTCAGCCCCACTCATATAGTTACTGTCCGTCCAAAAAGTTTAGGCAGCTCGATTTTTGTGCAGATTTTCATGAAAATCTCAGAAAAAAAATTCCCAAAATATGAGACAATATGCATGTTGTAGGTGAAGGTTTTACCAATACTGATACCAAGTTTCAAAGTTTTGAGATGATTAGCGATTATTTCCGGGCGAGTGAAAGGTGAACAAGCATAATAATCCTATGATCATTTCAGAATACTGAACTTTCAATGGCTGTAAGTCACTGAAAAAAATTATGAAAAATCTGCCAAAAATATATGGGGTTCGTTAATCCTTTCTGTGCCCAGTGGTGATATTTAGAGTCAGAAATAATTATTTGTTAATAAGTTATTGACAAAAGAGTGGGGAGCCGCATTCAGGACGTAACATCAGTAAAGGAGTCTCTCCGAAGCAGATACAAGCATCTTCTGCGACAGATTTGGTCATCCAATCTGTCGGCGTTGAAGAAGGTATCTGCGACTAACATGCTTGCCGTCCCGGTTCTACTCTACTCGTTTGGGGTTGTTCAATGGACGAAGAACGAACTTAAGGCCCTGAATGTCACCACAAGTAAGATCATGCATATGCACAAAAGCTTGCATATGAATTCGTCAGTTCCGCGATTATACATTTCGCGCCGTCAAGGCGGACGCGGACTTCTGAATCTACAGTGCCTTCATAACCAAATTATTTTGAGTACAGCTTATATCGTTGTAAATGGCAGAGATTCTCTCCTAAAAATGGTCAGGAACCACGAGATAATTGGTGAAGGAGCGTTCCTTTACAAAGCTGCGGAGCAAGCGGCCGAGACCCTTGGCCTGAGTTTTAACATCAAGAGTGAGGAAAGTGCATCACTCCATCTAGGTGCTTCACTTATAAAAGCCGAAGTGAAGAAAGCAGAGTTTGCAAAATTTCTCCAAAAGCTACTCGACAAGAAATTGCACGGAAACTTTCACAAAAATGTAGAAAAACAATCCTTGTCGAAGGAGCAAACTTTTTCTTTGCTCAGATCATCAGGGCTCAATTCAGGTACAAAGGGTTTCATTTTCGCATGCCAGGACGGTGCCATTTCCGCCTGAGCATACCGTGACCGCATTTTATGTCAAGAAGTTTCAAGCGATAGGTGCAGAGCGTGTCATACACACGCTGAGTACAGACATAATGCGGCCTTAAAATTTCTTTATTACTATCTTTGTCGCTCTTACGATGTTGGGCACGACCCTGACCTGCCAAAAGCTTAAAGGGAGATACAGTCATATATCCACTACGAGAAGTGCCAAATTTTCTGGAACTACGATTTTTGGACAGCATTCTCCGTTGTACACTCGCTGCCTGACATTGGTCTCCAAGACTTCGAGAAACTAACTATATTCGTGATCGAATTCTCGGCTCCCTCCGAATACAACATCACTGCCAAGGAGAAAGAAAAGGAGGAAAGGTATCAAGACCTTAGAAGAGAGCTGCAACGACTGACAATGACAGTGACCTTTTTAGTAAAAAAATTAATTTTCAACTAAGAAATACTAATTTGTTACCAAATAGTTGAATTTACAACCAAAAAGATTAATTTCCCGCCAAAAAAATTAATTTTTCACTAAATAAAGACGAATTTTCAACAAAATACTAGAATTTTCAACTAATAAAGATAAATTTTCAACCAAACATGGAATGGTGAATTTTTCAGTCCAAACATTAATTTTCAAGTAAAAAATACTAATTTTTAACCAAATAGTTGAATTTACAACCAATTAATTTTCCGTAATTGAATTTTGAACTAATGATGATAAATTTTCTTCTAAAAATGGAATGGTGAAATTTTCAGTTCAAAAAATTAACTTTCAACTAAAAAAATACTAATTTTTAACAAACTAGTTGAATTTACAACCAAAATAGTAATTTTCCGCGAAAAACAATAATTTTTCACTAAAAAGGACGAATTTTCAAAAAAAATTAATGAATTTTTAACCTTATAGTTAAATTTTCAACTAATAAAGATAAATTTTTCACCAAAAATGGAATAGTGAAATTCGCATTCAAAAAAATTAATTTTCAACTAAAAAATACTAATTTTTTACAAAATAGTTTCAACTAATAAAGATCAATTTTTAACCAAAAATAGAATGGTGAAATTTTAAGCTAAAAAAAATTAATTTTCAACGAAAAATAGAATGGTGAAATTTTCAGCTAAAAAAATTAATTTTCAACCAAAAATAGAATGGTGAAATTTTCAGCTAAAAAAATTAATTTTCAACCAAAAAGACGAATTTTATATAAAATCATGAATCTTCAACAAACAAACAAAATTAATTTTTAACAAATTAGTTAAACTTTCAACAAATTACTTGAATTTCCAACTAAAAAAATATTTTTTATTTAAATGAAAAACAGTTAAATTAAATCAACAAAGACAGATATTTAACACAATATAGTTGAATTTTCAACCAACCAAGAATTGTCAGTCAATAAAAGCAAATGTCAACCAAACTATTGAATCTTTGAGGCCATGTGACGAGTGGGTCACGTGACCGGCTTCCTACCTTACCGACACTTTTTTTATTTCTAAACTTATTTTCACTTTTTAATCCTTTGGAATACTTTGAAATTATTGAAACCTATTCAGTTCCTTGGAATCTTTTAAAATATCCTAAAATATTTCAAATCTTTTAAAAATTCTTAAATTTTTTTTTAATTTCTTGAAAATACCTTGGAATTCAAAGAAATACCCTAAAATCTTGAAAATACACTAACATTAGTCAAATACTTTAAAATCCCTTCAAATTATTGAAATAGGATATAAATTTCTTGAAATCTTTTAAACTGCCCTAAAATATATCAAATCCTTTGAAATCTATTGCAATCACTTGAAAATTTTTAAAGCTCTTGAAAATACCTTGGGATTTTTAAAAATACAATGAAATATTTAAAATACACTATAATTTGTCAAATACTTTGAAATTTCTTCAAATGGTTGAAATGAATGAATCCTAAAAAAATATTTCAAATCTTTTTAAATCCCTTAAAAATTTTTAATCTCTTGAACATTTCTTGGATGTTTTAAAAATAAACTAAAATCTTTAAAATCCTTTGGAATACTTTTAAATTATTAAAAATTTCAACCAATTCAGTTCCTTGGAATCTTTTAGAATACCCTAAAATATTGCAAACATTTGAAATTCCTTGAAAATTTTTAAAGCTTTTGAAAATACTTTGGAATTTTGAAAAATATCTTAGAATATTGAAAATACCCTAAAAATTTTGAAATACATTAAAATCCCTTCAAATGATTGAAATCTGTTAAAAACTTCTTGGAATCTTTTAAATAATCCTAAAAAGTTTCAAATTTATTGAAATCTTTTAAATTATTTGAACCATTCAGTTTCTTGGAATCTTTTAAAATATCCTAAAATATTTCAAATCTTTTAAAATTTCTTAAAACTTTTTAAAGTTCTTTAAAATACTGTGAAATTTAAAAAAGTACCCTAAAATCTTGAAAATACACTAACATTAGTCAAATACTTTTAAATCCCTTCAAATTATTGAAATATGATAAAAATTGCTTAGAATCTTTTAAAATGCCCTAAAATATTTCAAATACTTTGAAATGTTTTGCAATCACTTGAAAATTTTTAAAGTTCTTGAAAATACCTTGGAATTTTAAAAAATACAATAAAACTAAACTCTACCATTTTGAAACTGAAAAGACTAATTTTCAATAAAATAGTTGAATTTACAACAAAAAAGGTAAATTTTTAATCCAATAATTGAATTACTAGCATTTTCAAACCAAAAAGACGAATTTTCTAGCAATGGGATGAATTTTCAACAAAAATGTTAATTTTTGACCAAATTTGGACTTTCTACCAAAATACTTAAATTTTGAATAAAATACTCGAATTTTCAACAAAAAAGTTAAGTTTCAACCAAATATTTGAATTTTCCGGCATTTGCAAACCAAAAAGACGAATTTTCAACAAAAACTTAAATTTTCAACAAAAAAGTTTATTTTCAACCAAATAGTTGGATTTTCAAGCCAAATATTTGCATTTTCTACCAAATACTTAAATTTTCAACAGAATACATAAATTTTTAAGAAAAAAGTTAATTTTCAACCAAATAGTTGATTTTTCTAGCAATTTCAATCTAAAAATATTAATTTTTAATAAAGAAGTTAAATTTCCAACAAAAAAGTAAATTTGCAATCAAATAATTGAATTTTCTAGCATTTTCAAATTAAAAAGACGAATTTTCTACCAAAGAGTTGAATTTTCGACAAAAAAGTTAATTTTCGACCAAATTTAGACTTTCTAATAAAATACATCAATTTTCAACAAAATACATAAATTTCCAATAAAAAAGGTAATTTTCGACGAAATTTGGACTTTCTACCAAAATACCTAAATTTTGAATAAAATACTCGAATTTTCAAAAAAAAAAATTAATTTACAACCAAATATTTGAATTGTCTAGCATTTTCAAACCAAAAAGACGAATTTTCTAACAAAGAGATAAATTTTCAACAAAAATGTTAATTTTCGTCGAAATTTGGACTTTCTACCAAAGTACTCAAATTTTGAATAAAATACAGGAATTTTCAACAAAAAAGTTAAGTTTCAACCAAATAGTTAAATTTTCTTGCATTTTCAAACCAAATAGACGAATTTTCTAGCGAGGAGTTAAATTTTCAACAAAAAAGTTAATTTTCGACCAAATTTTGACATCCTACAGAAATACTCAAATTCTGAATAAAATACTTGAATTTTCAACAGAAAAGTTAATTTTCAACGAAAAAGACGAATTTTTGACAAAATACATTAATTTTCTACCAAGTAGTTGAATGTTATACTAAAAAAGATACATTTTTTGTTTTAAAAAAATAGTATAAACGCATTTTCAATTTAAAAAATTATTTTTAAAAAATCGGATTAAAAAAAAATATTTACATTTTCAACCAGAAAATTGAATTTTGAACCAAGAAAAATAAATTAATTTTTGGTCAAAAAAAATTAATTTTCTTCCATAATAGACGAATTTTCAACAAAACACATTAATTTTCAAACAAACAGTTGACTTTTGAACCATACAATGGCTTTGTCACCAAATTTTTGAATTGATAATGAAATAATTGAATTTTCAACCAAAAAACACGAATTCTCAACTCAGAGGATTAATTTTCTACCGAAAAAGACAAATTTTTGACAAACTACATGAATTTTGAACCAAGCAGTTGAATTTTGAACTAAAAAAGATGAATTTTCAACCAAAAAGATTTATTTTCTACCAAAAAAAAGACAATTTTTTAACAAAATCACGAATTTTCAACTAAAAAAAAAGAATTTACAATCAGAAACGGAATAATTAAATTTTATAGTTAAAAAAATTAATTTTTACCCAAAAAGAAGAACATGAATTTTTAACAAAGAGGTTAATTTAAAAAGCAAAAGTTGAATGTTCAACTAAAAAATATCAATTTTTAACGAAAAGTGGAATAGTTAAATTTTCAGTTAAGGAAATTAATTTTTCAAGAAGAAAATTCAACAGAATGATTGAAAACTATTGGGGATACCTATGTAAATAACTTGATGATTACATAAAAACTAATTGCAAGAAATCTTCGTCATATATTTTTAAATTTTCGGGATATATTTTCAAATTTTTGTGATATCTTATTGTTATATCTTTTGAAATCTTTGTGAAATCTTAAATCTTTAGAAATTTTTGTGAATACTTACAAATTTTTATGAAATCTTTAAATTTTGCGAAATCTATTAAATCCTTGTGAAATTATTTGAAATCTTTTAAATCTTTGTAAAATCTTTGAAATCTTTCGTAATCTTTCGTAATCTTTGTAAATACTTTCAAATTTTTTGTGAAATATTTGTAAATCTTCGGTTAAAAATTAATCTGTTTCATTTGAAAATTAACCTTTTTGTTGAAAATTGATATTTTCAGCTTGACAATTCAACTGCCTCATAGAAAATTAATTTGTTGAATATTTTGTTGATTTTTTTTTGGTAAAATGTTTGTTAAATTGTTGGTTAAATCCAACTATTTTTTATTTTAAATAAAAATATTTTTTGTTGAATTATCAACTATTACATTTTTCGTTGAAAATTCATCTTTTTAAATTGAAGATTCAAATCCTTCGTTGAAAGTTGAATTACTATCTTAAAAATTCATTTCTTTGTTTGAAGAATCCGAATTTTAGTTAAAAATTATTTTTTTTTATTTATGGTTAAAATTATTATTTTTTTCAACTGAAAATTTAACTATTTTGTTGAAAATTCCACTGATTGTTTGTCAATTAACTTTTTTGTTGAAAATTCATATTCACCTGTTGAAAATTCAAGTTTTTTGTAGAAAATTCGTATTTTCGGCTCGAAAATTAAACAATAACTATTTAGTTAAAAATTGGCGTATTTTTTTGAAAATTTTTCTTTTTGGATAGCATTTCTTTAGGTTGTTGAAAATGCAAATTTTTCGTTGAAAATTTTTTAGTTGAGGATTCAAGTTTTTTTTTAAAGTCGCATTTGTTGGTTGAATCCAACTGTTTTTATTTTTAATTAACTTTCATTAAAGTTCATTTTTTTCGTTGAAGATTTATAATTTTAGAATAAAAATTCTATTTTTTTATTAAAAACTATATTTTTTTAACTGCAAATTTGATTATTTTGTTGAAATTTTTTTTATTTTTTCAACTGAAAATTTGAATATTTTGTTGAAAATATTTTTTTTTTCAACGGAAAATTTGATTTTTTTGTTGAAAATTCAACTGCCTTGTAAAAAACAGTTTGTTAAAAATTAATCTTTCTTAGTTTAAAAATTCAAACATTTATTTTTAAAAATTTATAAAAGAAAAAAATATAAACTAAAAATTAATCAAATAAAATTTGGACTGAAAACACATCCGTCATTCAAAATATTTAGTTGAAAATTGATGTAATTTGTTGAAAATTCGTCTTTTTTATAGAAAATTCAATTATTAGAAATTTTTTACTTTTTTTGAGTTGAAAATTTTACTATTTTGTTGAAAATTCGTCTTTCTCAATGGGAAAATCAATTTTTTGTTATGAATTCTTTTTTCTTATTTCAAAAGTCAATTCTTTTTATGAAAAATTTGACTCTTCATCTTGAAAACTTAACCAATTTATTGAAAATGCTTCTGTAGGGTTCATTTTGGTTCAGGATTCAACTATTTTGTAAAAAATTTGTCTTTGTAGTTGAAATTAACTGGTTGAAAATTTTTTTTTTTTCAATAATTTTTTTTTCTAACTAGTATTTTCACTAAAATTTAACTATTTCATTTTTTGTTAAAAACT